>OY856410.1:192294406-192659406 GCA_963693085.1 Alisma plantago-aquatica
GAAGCGAGGATTGCGAAAGGAAAGCCAGAAATCCATGGGGAGAAAAGGGGAAAGAGATCTAAGCCACAAAAATCTCCTGCCGCAAACACAGAAATCCGAGTTTGAGTCGGACTAGGCGGGCGAAGGAGGAGGGTCCAGAGCCCTTGATCGAATCCGCGAAATCCAAGATAAAAAGGGAGCCGTCCGATCAGGCCGAAATAAGAGGAAATCAAAATCCAAGCCGCGTGACAGCAGATAGTTGGGAAACTATAGTCCAAATGTGATTAGGATTGCAATTAATGTATTTTTTTTATCTTTCCTCTTTTAGGGGTCCAAAACTTATCCAAATAAAGCCAAACTTGACACACAAGTTAAGTTAAACATGTAGATTCCGAATATCCAATTAGATTTCACTTTTGGCAACTTTAGATATGTTATTTAATTTATTCTTTGTTTCTCTTTCTATATGCATTAATGACACACGGATTATCCAAATATAATGAAACTTGACCCACAAGTCATAATTAATGTATTAGATACGAATTTGCCATCAATTTTACATATTTGAGTTGCTTGAGTATTTATTTAATATTTTGAAGGTTCTACATATTTTCTCTCTCCTGATTTTACCCTTTAAGTAAACTTTCTCCAAATTGGATGAAAATTCACCGAAAGGCTATATTTATTATGTAGATTACGAATCTAAGATTATTTTCCTCTTTTGGAGTCAATCATTATATTTATTTATTAATTACACCTTTTAGGTAATTTCTCTCTCCTAAATTACCATATTATTTCAAGGTTGCTCAAATTAAATGAAAATTGACATGTAAGCTTATGTTGATGTGTAGATAACGAATTTGAAGTCTATTTCCACTTTTAAGAATTTCTTACATGAGTTTTTTCATCTGGCCCATTAGAGGCCCATTAACTACATTACTCTTTCAATTAATTTATTTATCATCTTATTATAACCAAATGAATTATATGACATATTAGATTACATTATTCACGCATTAGATTATTAGTATCACTCTAACCTTAACCTTGTTTGTCTAAGACCAAAAGGATCAAAGTTCTAGGGTAGGGTTCAAGATTCGGTATGTTACACCCCAGCCCTAAACCTCCCTATCCTAGCCTTTTCTCGACCTACATAGCTTGACCTAGACCTCCCCGGTTGCTTTCTAGTGGTGTTTGGACGGCTTTTGAGGTTTGCTTTGCATGTTTGTTCATTTTCTTTCTTCTTTTTTGCCTCCATGTCCTCCCAAAGGAGAAAACAACCTGCTCCAAGCAATGCACCTTTGTCTTCCTCGTCTTATCGCTTGATTCCCTTCGACGATATCTCATTTATCTCAATTGAGGTTGTTAGTAGGTATAGGGATCTTCTTCCTAGGAGTCCTTTTCCTTTTCATGCCTTGTTTGAGCCTAGTCCTAGGCGTCAAGTAGTGATAGATCAAGTTGCTAGGTTGCTCGCCGTCAACCATCTTTTTTCCCTAGACATCAAACGTGATTGCTTTAATAATTCCATGTCTAGCACTAAAGAAGTTCATGAGTTCTATGCTAATTTGCATTGGAACTACGATTCCCTCATTCCCTCATTGAATACTCAAGTGATTCCAAATCTCTGAGGATATATTAAATATCTTCTATTCTAAAGATGAGCAAAACGATACTTGGCACAAGGATTATGGAGAGTATTTCGATCTTCTCGACCCAGAAGGTTTCTATAAGCAAAATGAATTGACTCTCCCTGATACTCATCGTTACTTGAAGAAGCATGATGTTCCCTATAAGAAGAAGTCAACCCTACCTTCATCCTTCCTTGACCGTAGGAAGCACATTCTAGCTTTAGTGGTCAACTACAAAATCCATCTGAAGAAAAATCAAACGAATATTGCAGAGAACACTGTTGTCATTATGTATTGCATGTTAGAGAACATCAGCATCAAGTGGGCTAGATACATTCTACATCACATGACCTACTTTGAAATTGGAAAGGACACCAAAGGCACCCACCCTCCCTACTTGGCCCAAATTTGTGGTTTATTCCAGTTTGCCACTGAGAGAACACTCTTTTCTGACTTCCATTACAAAGTCGCCAGAAAGGGTGTTTGTATCAGTGAGACCACAATTCAAAAGTATGTGCCTATGTTTGCCTCCTCTACCCCTGGTGCTTCTCCCTCAGCCTCAGCCTCTGCAAGCCCTGCCTCCTTAGCTCGAGCTTCACCCCCTCAGCCTCCTCCTAGACCTAGTTGTGCTTCATTCTGTGTATCAAATGAAACCCTTATGGGGTACATGATGCACCAACAAGCATGCAACCAACAGGTTCAGGACCACTTGCATCATGATTTGTCTTCTATCATGTCTACCATGAACCTATCATGTTCTTCAACATACCCCTCCTACCAACCATACCCAAGTAGTGATTATGCTTTATTTGCATACAATCATTACTACCCTACTCCTGAGCCTTCCGTTGCTACTCCTCCACCCCCACCCTTTGCTGCTGGTAGCTCTACCTATGCCTACCTCCCGTTTCCTGCTGGCCCCCTGGCCACCTTTCTTGCCATCCTTGGTGACTCTGCTCCATCCTATCCGTAGGCCAGTGAGCTCCCCACTCTTGGTATGTCGTGGGCTGAGCAGAATGCCTATTTGCCCGGTCGCGTGTTCAGTCCTCCTGTTGATGAGGAGATGCCTGACCAGGGTGATGATGTTGAGGCTAATGATGATAATGACGACAGTGATGGAGAGGATGCTTCAGATGATGGTGATGGTGATGGTGCTAGATCTGGTGATGAAGGCACTACTGTTGCACCTTCTGATGGAGACGAGGACTACGAGCCAAGAGTCGATGATGATGACGTCGTTGATATAGATAGTTTAGATGTCTAGCTTGTTTCTTCATTTTTAGTCTAGCATGTTGATCATATACATATTTTTAGGCTATTTTGTATAAGAAATATATGGGCACATTTATCTGAGTTGTACTATTTTATCTTCTATTTTCATTACTTCTTGCTTGTAGTTGTCTTTATGAGAACATGCATCTGAGTTGTAATATATGTCATGTGCACTCTTGCTATTTACTCTGATATATCTTATGCTTTGGTTCCATCTTTCACCATATTTTGATTATGATTGAGATTGTATGTTGCTTTTGTCTCTATTTTCCATATGATATGAGATTGCTTGTATGCATATCTGGTTGATTGTGTTTTGGAGAAGACTTGGATTTCTTCTCTTCTACCCCCCCCACCTTTGTGTTAATGTCAAAAGGGGGAGAGATATTTCAATGGTTTGAAACTCAATTATATTGTTATTCATTGTTATACTATTGTTTATTGCTTATGAGATCCTTTTCTTGTTCATTTACTGTTTTATCATGTGACTTGCAAAAGGACCACATAGTGCATATATGCTATGACTGCTATGTGTAGATAGACTGACCATGTAGTTTAGAAGAAGCATAGATTGAGGGGGAGAAATTCACATTGTTCACATCATGAATCCCCTTAATTCACAAGGCAAAGGTATAACTTCTATATCCTTTTCAATATGTTTGAGGAATGGTTTGTCATTGTCAAAAAGGGGGAGAATGTTGATCTAGAGGTTATACATTGTCCATATTTTGATAATGACTTAATCATACCATTCATATGTATCTAATATGTGTATTAAATATTGATTTCAGATGTTAGGTACAAGAAAAGGATCAAAAATCTAAAGCCCTAGATTGGCTCAAGTTCAAGTCAAAAGAGCTACAAGTGTGCAATTTTAGAAATCTATGTAAATGACCTTAGAACATTTTTTTATTCACTTGTAATGATGAATTGACTTGTAACTTAGTTGAGAAAATTGATTGGGACACTAAACACCCAATTTTAATCATTTTAGATGCACTGTAGAAAATTGACCATAGGCAGCCAATCGGTCGAGTTGCAAACTTGACCGATCCTCCTGGATCAAGTTTCTGAAGATAGCATCGGTCGAGTTGTGGTTTCACAGAACTCAACCGATCAAGTACCTGACCAATTTGATCTTCATTGGTCGGTCGAATTTCCCCAGGATAAACTCGATCGATGATTTGAATATCAACTCTGTCTTTTACTCTATCGGTCGAGTTACCTTTATTGAAACTCGACCGATTTCACTGTACAAAATTTGCAAAAAAAAGTGATTGTGACCATTGGTGTGTGTTTTGAGCATACATAGAGTCGTTGCTTTGAGTAAAAATGGCTATATTTTGTATCTAAGTGTCCCACAACTTAAAGGGGCACCCTCAACTATAAATAGGACCTCTTGGAGTTCATTCCAAGGTTTCTTATTCACTACATGCATGGTCCTAGCCTAGTTGAGAGTGTCCTAACCCTTTGAGCCTCTTTCTCTCTGTACCTTCAAGTCAAATTCATGAGTATTAGTGAGATAGGTTCCTTTGTAAGCGAGTTGCTCCATGTATTGATGTAAAGGTCTCCTTCGTCATCTTCCTATCCTCTTTCCTACTGAAGAAAAGGTTGAAGATCTTCTCCGAGTGAAGGAGAAGAGGTTGTTGTTCTTCAATGTTAAAGAAGGCAAGGTGTTCTAGATCTCCAGGTGAAGGAGATAGTCAAGGAAAGTGCTCTAGAAGGATGGATAATCCCTTAAAGGCTGAAGACTTGAAGAAGGAGTGGGTAAGTCCATGTTGATGGATGAAGACTCCATGGTTCAAGTAGGTAAGCTCCCTATATAGGTTGAAGATCTTTGCTTGTGGTACTAAGCCCTTGGATGTGTGGTTGTTGTGTCTTGTAATCTTATGATGGAATATAAGAGTACCAAGATTGCAAATCCTAGAGATTAACCACCTCTAGGTAGTGGATTGACATTGCTCCTACTTAGGATATGGAACCACTCTAAACCACATGTACAAGTGCTTGGTCTTCCTTGTCTCTCATCCTTGATGTGCTTTCTAGCTAAGACATCAAATTTGCTGTTTTTTTTAGTTTTTGTACTTAATACAATTTGGTGGTCTAATCCTTTTTGTGAGAATTGTGAAGCTCTATTCACCCCCCTCTAGAGTCCTTGATCCAACAATATCATGATTGAGCTTCAGGTGCCAAGCCATTGATGTTAAATAGAGACACTTCTATAGAGGTAACCTGAGTGTTAATTCCATTGCTATATCTTTTTCCTTTGCATCATTCGTTAGTGCATCTCATGATAGGATCATTAGTTCTAACAATTTTGTTTGTAGATGAATGAATGTTGTTAAATAGAGAGCAACCATGATTCACAGTCAAACCAACATAGTTATTCCCCTCCATCTTGGATTCATTCTTTGTTGGAGGATGATAAAAAATGTAATCTCAGAGTGGAGGGTATTTGGTACATATTCTACCTTCCCTAGACACCTATTATTTGTAACTTATGATGTCATCAATCCATTTCTACATTGCATTTGCTAAAAGATTTCAAAATTTTCCTTCTAGAATAGTCAATTCCATTATGTATACATCTTAGATTCAAATTTATGTTTTCATCCATGTATATTTTATCAATTACCTTCCCTTATTGAAGAAATACCTTAAAATGACCAATTTTGAAATAGCCCAATGTCTAGAAATCACTCTATGTGGCCTAGGAGCCCAAACATCATGTTTCCCTAAAAAATTGACAAGTATTTGAGGAATTGATAGTGATCAAACACATCATTCTTCTAACTATCTAGTGAAACAAACTCATGAAATCATCACTTTTTTCCTTAGTAGGTTACTATTCAAACATAGTGAGACTAGGAGAACAACCCAATGCACTATATTGTAAATTAAGTCCACAGCTAATCTGGCCCCTCTTCTACACTTATTCTTACATCTTCCTACCTTCTATCCATTGAAGTGAAATTAGAAATCCACAAAAGGTTTCACACCCTAATCTTATGCTGGAAGCACTCCCCCTCCTCCATCCACATCTTCCATACCCCTCTCTATGTAATAGGGGTGTACCAACAAAAATAAGAAAAGATTCCAATGTGTACAAAAAGCAAAGTTTTTCAATCATTCAAGGCAAAATGAAAAAAATGAAAATGTAGTCTATGGTCAAACAGAGGCAAAATCATCATCTTCCTTTTGCACCCCATTTTTTCCATTTTGCATCCAGAGATACAATTAATGTCTCATTTGACATCCGTTTACCGTGCCCCACTATCAGATCATTTGCAAACTTGTTGTTCTGAGACACACTCTAAAATCTATGAAAATTCTTGTATGTGCTTGGTATTGGCATAGTGATGAGGAAATATTTTTGGAAAACAAAAACATAAATGAATGCTTAGAGATCTCAAAAAGTTGGGTAGCTTTGACCTATCAGGAGATAGGGAATCATGCATCATGTGAAGGTGATGAAATCATGTGGGATGAAAGCATTTGTTTGATAATTGTCCTAGATTTTATATTACTCAAGGATGAGCAATACTTAATTTTGGTGTTTTTTGATGAATCCATGTTCATCCTAGTTTTATTATATTTTTGTTCTAGTTTTGCATCGAGATATCTAAGGTTTCCCTTTAAATAGAATTACTATCTCTATTTTGATTTTATATCGGGTTGTTAGGATTTTGACAATTTTCTTGAATCCCTTTGTAGGTTTGGAGTTTTATCTCTTCATACCAGTCATTATAGCATGGACTAGGGGTCCTGCTTCCCTTAAGTGGATGAGAGTCGAGTGGAAGACACCCCTCACGAGGTGTGGGGTAGTGCCTCAGCCTGAAACAATTTTTTAGCATGTTTAAAAGGCAAATCAATTCTTTATTAGTATGAGACAGGTGAGTATTAACTTTTGGGTCCTGAGCTAGTGCAATAGACTATAGATAAGACCAATGTGATATAAAAATATTTGAAGGAAGCCCAGGACAGGTTGAAGTCATATGCTGATAACCGTCACATACCGTTGTAGTTCCAAGTTGGAGACTGTGTGTATTTTAAGGTTTCCCCTTAGGAAGGTGTGTTGAGGTTTCATAAGAAGGATATGTTGGCTCCTAGGTTTATGGGACCATACCATGTTTTGGCACGTGTTGGGAATGTGGCATACAAGTTGGAGTTTCCTCCATAATTGCTTTGGTTGTACAATGTCTTTCATGTCTTCATGTTGACAAAGTGCCATCTAGATTTGGAGCAGACAATACAACAAGTGGAGATTGAGTTGGAGGAGGTTGTATCTTATGTTGAGGGTCTTGTGTTGATCCTAGATAAGCATGCACATAAGTTGGGGAAGAAGTATATAGCCTTATTGAAGGTTTTTTTCCATCACTATGGTGTCGAGGAAGTCATGTGGGAGTTAAAGGATGATATGCATAGGAAGTACCCATCTTTATTTGTGTACGATTTCAGGGGAGAAATCCTTGTTAAGGGTTTATGGTTTTAAGACCCCCGACCTAGCTTTAAGGATAATATTTCATTCTCAATTAACTTAATTAGATTTTGAAAACCTTAATGAAACCCTAACATGTTCTTTGAATTCATGTGACAAATCTAAGTTTCAAGTTTGGTCTTATTTGGACATTGTTTGAGCAAGTTTTTCTATATATGTGCTTATTTTGGAATTTTATGCAATTTACCCATATCTGGGGCTTTTTTGTTGTTTTTCAAATGCTTTTTGTGCATGGCATGTTTTCATATCATGTTTGATATATTTGTACCTTGGGGCACCTTGTTGTACCTTAGTTTTAGTGGTGAAATCTAACCTAGGGTTTAGGGCTAGGTTCCATCACCTATTTTCCCTAACTTGATGGTCTTTCCTTTGTTTGATAGGATCCGATGGTCCAACTCTAGGTGGTGGGATCTGATGCTAGTCTCTTGATGCTTGAAAATCAATGGTTTTCCCTCTTGAGGCACCTTGGCCAACGGTTTTTCTTGTGTAGTGTACCAACTAATGGTGACACTAGGGTTTAGCTTGGTGACCAAGGGAAGGATTGATCTGATGGACCCCCTAGTGTTGGAGGTTGATAGCTTCTCTAGGGTTGACAGCTGATGGTCCCCCTAGAAACCACAATTGATGACTAGCCTAGCTGTGCATGGACGAGATGTTTCGATCTTAGACACATGGCATGCAGGGCTTGACACCTCTACCTTCCTTTCTCTCTCACCCCAAGATTTATATACCACCCTCCTTGCATGAAAACAAGTTCTTTACACACCTACCTCACCCTCTTTGCCTTCCTTGCTTCTTGGAGCTTGTCTCTCTTGCTTGGTGGAGAAGAAGGATCCCTAGGAAGAATAATCTTGGCTGATCTTGCTTGCATGTACACCTAGGGATTCAAATCTACCCTATCTTCAAGCTTGTAATGCTTCCTTAGATTGTTCTTGACCTAAGAAAGTATGACCTTCCTTATTCCCTACATTCTCCTTGCTACCTTACCTTATCTCTCTTCATTCTTGGTTGGATCCATGGTGTTTCTTGGTGGAGCATGTGCTAGAGCTTGAAGAACACCTTCTTTCTTGCTTCCTTGACGTGGGGTTTGCTTATTCTTGGAGAAGGAGCTAGCTTGGACGTGTGGAGTGCTCAGATTAGGGTTTCGTATCTCTCTCTCACTTTGATCTACCTTGCTTTTTAGACCTTCTTCATCATCTTTGAGGCAAGTTATATAACTTTCTCCACATTTATTTCTTACTCTTAATTTGAAGGTACTAGATCTTACTCTAAAACATAGTTCTAAGTAGAAAGATGTTATTTTTTCCTAGGGTTTGAGCTAATGTGGTAGTTCATGAGTGGTTAATCTTCTTGGATGAACATCCTAACCTTGTGTTTTCCATTATGTAAGTGGGAACCCTAGACCTTGGATGCATGTGTAAGTCGATGGTTTTTGTTCCTTGATTCTAGGTTTCCTTGGGGTGACAAACGATGGCTTTCCCTTAGTGCTTCGAACTGATTTCTACCTTGTTCATGATCCGATGGTTGGGCTCCTTATTCCAACTGATAGCCATTACTTAGTTTCTATTTTGGACCTTCTTATCTTTGAGAGACGATGGTCTTAATGCTCTTTCAAGTGGTTCAAGTTGATGGTTTTCTTCTCTCTCTCAAAAGATGGTTTTGCATGGTGTTTTGGATCTATGTTTCACTTGTTGTTGACAAACGATGGTCCCACAAGTTCCATGGTTGATGTTCTACAACCAATAATTCCACTAAGTCAACATTCGATGGTCTCTCTGCTTGTTAAGATTCAATGCTTCTGGATTCATGGATTGATGGTTCTTAAATGATGGTTTTCTTGGTGACCACAATTGATGATGGACCTGATGTCTAAAAGAGATGGTGGACCTGATGCCTACAACCAATGATGGACCTAATGTGCACAACCGATGGTGCCTTTGAAGTCAGCAAATAGTGACATTTATAGGTGTATAATTCTATGGTTTCTCATGATTCAATGGTGGTGTTTTGTCTTGAACACATCCATGATCTGATGGAGGTACTAGGTGGGAAGTGTTGTGATTTGACCTAAGTAAGCATAAGAACCAATGGTTAGTTGAATGCTAAATTGCAACATCAAATCAATATACCTTGTTTGATCTAACTCTAATACAATTCAACAATGATAGTTAATCATACTTAGTTTCCTTGTTTATTGATATAATGAAGGAATGCTCTCTCTCAATGACTATGGTTATTCTTCTTTGCTATCATGTGAACGTCATAGTTTTTTAATGCAATGTTATGTTGAGTATATGTATTACAAGTATGATGATGGTCTATAGAAGCTTTTATAAGGTGTGAAAGATAATAATGTTCTTGAAGGATATAATGTGATGGTCTTATTGACCTTTGGGCGTGTCTTAAGCCATGATGGGTGTTTAATCCTATTCATGATGTGAAAAGGATTGGTATCCTTTGATCCATGTGATAAGAATTATGTCTCATACATTTTATATCTTCTGGAGTTGTGAGATACTCATGTTTTTATAGAACTCTTTTAGGGTTTGTATGTAACTTGATTGATGTATTTAAAATATACCCAATTGGCATTAACTAATCAAGTGAAACCTTAATCATGTAGTGCCTATGATGTAGAACCATTCAAGTGTCTGGATTTTCTAGATGTGGAAATGGATATTCCTGAAGGGAAGGTCAGAGTTGTATACTTTTGAATATATGCAGGGGAAAGGGATTATGTGTCCTTAACATCTTGATCCCAAGGTTTTGAGGATGGATGTGGTCATACTTCTGTAGGAGAACAAATTCATTCATATCTCGGATATATGCATATGACATGTGATTGAGGACAACTATGATTGTACCTTGGATGATAGGTTTTTTACCCTGGTTACTAGTTTCATGACCTAAATACCAAGGGGGGACTAGGTTGTTTGTAGCTTGACCTTATGTTTCGATGCGACTAACTCGTACTGACTGAGGGAGGATGAGATCTTAGGATTTTTTCTCTCCTAGATCTTGTACGGAGGTAATTTTGACTTAGTAGTGGTCATTTGGAAGTTTGAGTGGTATACCTCAAACTCCCCATGGAGTAATAAAAGATGTAATCCAACCATGTAGCATATCCGTTTGGGTTGAATATGATTCACATTGGTTTATAACCCATGCTTGTTTCTTATAATGTTTAGTTGTTTTACAATGCAGTAAGAGAAATCAACTATTTTGAAGTAATAGTTTTATCTGTTTCATTACATATCATGTTAATCATACTTGTTGTTACACTATCTATTTAATCTACTTAATATGCTTAACTTGTTTATTATTAATCTATTGTAATCAATAATCATTGTTGAGAGCTATATCTCTTGTTGGGACATGGGTCTCACCTAGTGGGTCACTACATCCTTTTAGGTGATTGTCAGCGTTGTCGTCAGGATCATGGAGGTGAGGAAGAGCAACTTGAAGAGAAGTAGCAGAAGAAGGTTGGCTAGTAGTTGGTAGTTTCCTAGAGTCATTTTTATACTCTCAGGTTCGGTAAAGGGGATGTTTCATAGATGATTTGTATATCGACTCGAGTTTTTAGAAGCATGCTGATGTTTTTGTATGGCATGCACATGTGGAACAATGCTTTTATATACATGTTGTCGATGAGTCCACTGGACACATATGTAAATACCTGATACAACATGTGTGGTTATATTGATAGTTGGACTTATATGTAATTATCCCTAAACATGGTAATATTTTCATCGATTTTAATTTACCCTATTTTTTGGATATGAGGTTAGTTATCAATCGACTACGTGATTGTTTTGTGTAATCATTTTTAGTGTGGTGGTGTGCCTCATGACCATCCAATGATTAATCACACCGATTGACCTTTGGATCAAGTTGAACAAATCGAGCTCTAGTGATTGACTATCTAGTAATAGGCCAGTGTCAATCAAGTCCATTTCTCAACCTAAAGTGATCGAACCCTATGCACCAATTGTAACATACTCAAATCTCAGTACCTAATCTAATAGTCCCCTTTTCTTATGCCTTTTTGGATATGTTTATATAAATCCTTTGTTCCCTTGTCTATATTAAATTAGGATTAATTGAAGTCGAGAATATAAGGTTTTAACAAAAATCCATTTATATGAAGTTTTAATAAGTTAATTAATTGTTTTGTAGATTTAAGACCTAAAATTTATTAATAAATTATTTTGACCCTATTTGACATTTTTGACTAATTCTAAGTCTAGTTGATGAAATAGAAATGAATAAAATTATAGTAAAATATTCAAACTAATTAAAAGAGGAGAAGAAAGACATTAAATGAACACTTATCATCCAAATTAAGAAATAAAAATATTAAAACTTTTCAAGAGAAGAAATTGACTTTATGATAATGTTCTGACACATATTAATTATCCAATATGCAAAATTTCAAGTGAACCTGACTGCATTTGTACAATTAATTTAATTGAGAGAGACAACACTGTATTGACTCTAACATTTAATTCATTTAATTGACACCACATTATTTTTCCTATGATCAATTTGTTTCTCCACATGAAGCCTCCTCCCTATTTGCACACTTGACCTTGTCTTCATCAAATGATTTTTGTGGTGTTGTGTTTCTATCCCTCACCTCAATAGAGGCCACAACCACACGATCTAAAACCTGCAATGGTTCATCCTTCTCTTCTCCTCTCCTTCATCTATTTTGCCCTCCTTTCCTTTATCTCTTCTTGATCAAACCCTTGTCTCCACCTACTTCCCCCTCCTTGTTCCCTACCAATGATGAAGAACAACCACCGCCACTAAGAGAAACCATCGATAGCGGTTATGCAGGTTCAAACATCACCCAGAGCCATACCAAGCTATCGAGCCACCACCAGTCATTTCCTTCACTTCTCCTTCTCCCTTGTGCCCTGTCATTTGATGAAAGAGTTGCAAAATACAAATTCAGTCTCCGTATTTCATCTAACTACATAAGCCACCACACAACCACAAATCAACCTATTTCATCCTCCTTCTCTTCTCTCCCTCCCCCGATCCTCTTACCTTCCTTATTTCTTGCCTCCTCCTCTTCTTGGCTACTCTTCCTTATTCTATTTCTTTGTGCCAATCACCAATTCTAACTAGTTAGTGTCATTGCTCCTCTTCCTATATCCTTCCTCGACCTAATGTAACCCTAGTGAACTGGTTCATCCACCCACACCCAACAACCTAATTATTACCTACAATTGAGAAGGATAATGGAGGCTACTGCTTCAACCAATATTGATAGGAACTCTTTCATTTATTCAATCTTTAATAGTCACCACCCAGAGGATGACAAAGTGTGTGTTTGATATGCATTTTTACATTACAAACTCACAGAACTAAGCCCGACTACACCCAACCAAATTCACCCTAAATGTTACCTTCAACACAATAACTCCAAGCTGTAATGGTTCTCATCCTACAATCACATGTGTACAAGATTCTTACAAACACCACCACCATCTACCAGTGAGTTATAAGACCCCATGAAAGTGGTGTAGATTGCATTGGATTCATAAAGAACCTCTTTTCCTACTTTCGACTCTACTTCAATACAACAAAATTATAGTGTGACCAATAATTTCCTTTACACAACTACATTAAAGCATACGACAAAGCTTAAGGCTTGATTTTTTCTACTCACCCTTTGTGTTACCATCTATTAGATTACGATATCTAATTTCAATGTGAACTTACCCATATTTGGGTCGTATAACTCGGTGATTCTATGTCCTCTTCTCCTTCTCATCATGGAAAATGGTTTCCTAGTGAGGTGTTGTTGTCTGTGTTTCCTAGCCTAGTTCTCTTCACCATTTTTTATAATGATACACGGAAGGTCCCTTCTCGTAGTGATCATTTTCCCCATTCTGTGGGAGATGTATATCAAAACTATTATAGTATCTGTGTCGTGAATATGGGTGAAAAGGTGTTGACTTTGGTTTGACTAGGTTATTGTGAATCAAATACACAATATGCCCGCAGCGGTACTAATTGTGTCATGTTAATTAAGCAAAATCTAGTGTGTTCACATCATGCTTTTTTTAAACACACTAGTTTAATAAGGAAAATGGGTAATGGTATCCTTGAGACACAATACGATTGAATCTTTAGTATGATAGTGTAAAGGAATTTTTTGGGTTTTATTTTATAAAATTTAGGAAGTATTTTAAACTTAATAAATCATGACTAATTGTAGAAATATTATAAAAAATGTATAGAACATGTTTTTCAATCATAGAGATTGCTCTACTTAATGGTCTAATTTTCTAACCTAATTCAACCAAAATGAAAAGGGTGATTATCTGGTATAGTCTTATTGAAATAATAACCCTCATTATGATGTGAAATTTAATAGGTGAATTAAGACTCCAGCATAGACCTAGGGTTGACTATTGACCTATTTAGATTCAACTTTGAGGTATGTGTAGTCTTTATTTATATTTGGGAATTTATATGATTTTGACTAATTTCCCATAATGAGGCATCTCTTGACATTACCATCTTTCTAGTGGCAATCATTTTTGTTAGAGAGTGTATATAGTTAAGTTGTTTTGTCTCTTTGTCAAATGGGAACAATGGTGTCTTGGCCTATTAGTGTTTTTTTTATTATTCCATATGCTTCCTCAAGTTTATATTTGTAGGAGAGGGGAACTTCTGTTCTATCAATAAAAAATCTACGTAGAAAGGGAATTTCCCATAATATCATTTTTTCACATGGTCTATGAGAATTGATTCTAACTTAGAGCATAAAGAAAGAGTCTCTGTCTATGATAGGCCATTTCTTTTCTTAGCTTGACCGCCTATCAGGCATCATCTGGACTTATGTGGCCATCTTCTCTCTTCTTCTTTCATAAAAAAATATTATTTTATACCACATCCGTCCTATTGCTACCTTTGTATACCTCCGGGATGCAGGCTACTTTCCACTACTTTCACCTTTTTTATTATATCCCTTTTCAATATTAGTGGTGTTAGTCAATATTTTTCTTTAGCCTTTTTCTTCATGATCATTACTTGCTTTCCATATCTCAAATTATTCTTTCCATTTGGTTCTGACTTTTCCTCTATTCTCACCCCTTTTCCTTTCCTTTTCTCATTGCACTCCCCCTACATAAATGTCTCAGACATTAATGTCTTTGACAATGTGCAAATAAATAAAAAAATGAAATAACACAATATAGCTAATTTAATGGCTACCAAAGGAGAGAAATTGGACAAGATGTCTTTGACTAGCCTTTGACTGACAAAAGAAATTTTAAAGTAGCAAAAATAAATTTAAAAAAAGGGATGAAGTTATAATTTTTTCCACAATTTATCTACAAAGCAGAGACTCCATGATAGTTCACATTAAAGGCATCAATGAATAAATATACTAACCTTTCACTAGCATAATAAAGTATTTCCTAGTGTTACGATTGCTAAAGGAATGAAAGTAGCAAAGACTTTGACCATACCTTATTTACAAAGACTTGAGCATTTTTACCCTGTGCTATTTTATAAAGCACCCAAAAAAGGGGACACTATTTCTCTATCCAAAACTATGTAATCGAGTCATGTTTCACATTGACTCAAGTTTTTGGTTACCTATTTGATATAATTTCCTACATTAACACTAACTCTACCATTATTTTTGAATCTTCACCCCAACCACTCTCTTGACTCTTTTTGTGGGTGGCATGAGGGAAAAAATAGAGGATGATGAGTAGAGGGAAGAGTGAGACGGAGGAGAGAAGATGATGATTTTAGTTCTGATTCTCTATGGATCTTCATGATACTTTACTACTTATATGTGGTGTTACTTTTGCTACTATATGATGCTGCTTTTGCTACTTGTGGATCCTCCTGCTACTATTATATATCTTCCTACCTTATGTAAAGTCTTTTATGTTCATTTCATCATCTACCTTGACTGGTTATATGGAGTTGTCTACTTCACTTATGCTAAATATTGGTTGACTTTTTTATTGTTGACATCACTCTTGTTACTAGTTCTATGATTAGCACATTTTGTTTATTACTTTGTCACTTTGCACTATCTTCCATCCCTTATTTGTTTGCATCTCGGCTCTCTACTTGTCTGTGCTCTATTTGCACCTTGACTCTCTACTTTTCCATGCTCTGTTTGCATGTTGATTCTTTATTTGTTCCCTCACATGTCAACCACTACTACTACTACTGTGACCCATCACTATCTGGATTGTGACGTCTAATACTACAATGGAAACTTCTTGATAAGAGAAGATAATGAATATTTTTATTGGTGATTTTACAAATATATGATGGAGTATTATATATACTTGATCTTGGAGTCCTTAATCTACTTGCTCTTTTGTAAATTGTTTTTCTATCTTGCTGCATCAACTCTACTTTTTTTTGTCTGTGCTTTATTTGCACATTGACATTATCCATGCCTTGCGTACATTCAATTTTCTACTATGAACTAGCATGACCTGGACTTCTGTACTATGAACCAACACCCTTAAGACTTTCTACAATGAACTAGCACTATCTGACTTTTCTATTGTGAACTAGATCCCTCTGGACTTTTTTTACTGTAAATCAACACTCTTTGGACCATTTTTTATAGTAAAGAAACACTCTCTAGACTTTTATAATGTGGAATAACTCTCTATAGATTGTAACAATAGCGGCATAGTGAAGACTTTGACACCTTATTGCTGGTTCAAGTACTAATCCAGATGCCACACCTTTATGATCAAGAAGCTTCTACTACCTATTTGTGATCTGTGACATGCTTCATATTCTACCTCCTTGCATGCCTGCTTCAGATTATCTAGTTGAGGGGGAGTATTTGAGTGTTTGAGTAATTTATTGTAATGTTGAGGATGAGAAGTTTTCTTGTATAAGCTTAATTTATATTTCAGCTTCTATGTCTTTAGTCAATCTGCTTACAAGATGACTTGGGATTCTCACAAGCTCCATCTCAAGGGGGAGTGTTAGAGAGTCTATATACTTATGTTGTTTAGTCTCTTTGTTGAATGGGACCAATGGTGTCTTGACCCATTAGTGTTTATCTTGAGTTTGTATTCTTCCTCCTTATCATACTTATAGGATAGAGGGCATGTCCTACTATCAATAAGAAAAACTACACATAAGAAGAATTTTCCCTCCATATCATTTTTTCATAATTTTAAAACATCTTGAAAATTTACTTAATCATGTTTATAGTGGGTTTGAGACCCCTCCTTCCATGTAAATTAATCTTATTGATGTGATTTTTCATGTGTTATTAAACCAAGATAATTAATATAGATGCTTATCCATAGTCAATAGGGCACATCTTTTCACCCAAGGTGCATCTTTCCACCTCTTACATATATATAGGGGGGCATTTTGCCACCTCGAGGGTGAATTGCTAACCAACCTTTGGCCTAAGATACAGTGGTGTCGTTCCCCTACCTTATATACCTTTAGTATAGGTTATCTACATGAAATTGTTTACTTTGCGCAGTAGTGAATGTAAAATGGAAAGACACTTTATATACCCTACAACTTTAATGTTCATATGCCTAATTCTTTTGATTTTCATTCTCTTTTTTAATTTATTGAACTTATCAATGTTCTAATAGAACCCTATTTAATGGGGACCCCTCTATTATACTCTTCTTATATAAAATCTCTAACTATTTTATTATGCATACACTCAATGTTTACTGACCCATACCTTCACTTATCTTTTCTTGTGTGTTGTTCACAAAATACTCAGGTATAGTTTGTTGAAAGCAATCATCTTTCTACATCTTGGAAGAGTAAGAACCCTCTCCTATAAATAGGAGTACACGGAAAGGAAGCAAACAATAAACCATAATGGGCCTATTATACTTAGGCCCATATTGCATAAGACTTAAGTGAAAAGTAAATAGAAATAAAGAGAATACAACAACTAAAGCTAATAATATCTCAATACTCCACCTTAAGATGGAGCATATATATCAATCATTCCCAACTTGCAACATAGACCGTCCACTCTCTTGTTAGAGACATGCTTTGTAAAAATATTTAAAAATTTTCAAGTGTAGGTAGAAAAGGGATAATGATCTTCTTTTTCAGCACAATATCTCTGAGAAAATGGCAGTCAACACCAACATGAAATCATATATATAGCCTAGTAATAGTAACATACAAAAGTTTCCCAAGACCAAGCATTTATATCTAGATTAACTTATAAGGGCTGAGTAGATTCTACCCATAGATCATGTGCTTGATCCATAGGGGAAATTATAGTTCAACAACCAAGCATTCCTATTTCAGTAAGTTAGTCTATAATATACTTTATCTAAAATAAATATACCCCATCCTTGTTATGTGCTACCTCAATGCCAAGAAAATATTATATTGTTACAAAATACTTCATAATATAGTTCTTTGTATCAACAATGCCTACATCATCATTGACAGATAAGATGATGTCATCCAATTAAACAATGAGAGCAATTATGCAAGATTACTAGTTTTGATAAAAATAGAATGGTTACATTGTGGCTGTGTGAAACCAAATTTGTGCAATACAAGGGACAATTTGTCAAACTATGGTCAGGGTCTCTGTTTGAGGCAAAAAAAATAACTTCTTCATATGACAAATTTCCCAGAATACTCCACCTAAGCAATATAGTTCATGCATTTTGACATATAAATAGTCTCATGTAAATATCAATATAGAGAGGCATTCTTGACATCCAATTGATGTAAGTGCCACCTTTATTAATATCAACATAAATCAGAAGACAAACAAAATTTAGACGAGCAACATGAGAAAAGGTTTTAAAGTAATCAATCCTAGATACTCATGTGTATCCCTTAGCAACAAGCCTAGACTTTAAACATTCAACTGTCCCATCAGGGAAGTATTCCATAGTAAAAACCCATTTGCAACCAATATGCTTACTACTTGTAGGGAGATCAACAAGGTCTCATGCCCCAAGAGTGTGAATTGCATCCATCTCCTCATCCATGGCTCGTTTCCACCTAGAGTGTAGTAGTTCCTCTTAAACATTCTTTCTGATAGAAATTGTAGATAAAGCAACAATATAATAAGCCATGAAAGAATTTAGATGAGTTGTAGAAACATGCTGAGTGATAAAATATTTGGTACCAGATCGTAGCCCCTTTTGTAAAGCAATGGGAATGTCAAAATTAGAAGTTGTAACAGAGTCAGTAATATTACAACTATCTTAAGGTGGATCATCAGTATTAGAAGATGCCAAAGTAGGGGATACTTTACGTAGAGTTGAAGACATAGTGGGGTCATGAATGGGCATAGTTTCAAGTGCCATCTATTTACTAGGTTTATAAAAGAAGTATTTATCTTCACAAAGGGTTACATTTGCACTAACATACAAACAAAGTACAACATGATCAAAAATATTATTTGACATTTGTGCACGAGAGTAACTAAGAAAAAATGGGCACTTTATTAAGACCCTTGGTATGGTACTAAGAGGTCTCAGGTTCGACCCCGAGCCACAGGATGAATAGAATGGACACTTAAAAAAGAGTAACTAACAAAACAATAGCGAAAAACATGGGGAAATAGTGTATCCCTCCTAGGTTAGTGACTATGATTAAAACAAAGACAACCATAAACTTTTAGTGGTGAAGAAAATATTGGTTTATGGGGGTAGAGAAGGTGATGCAAAATCTTATTTAAAAAAAAGGAGGGCATCTGATTGATGATATAATTGGCTAAAATGATGGCATGTTCCCAATGAAACCTAGAGACTTTCATTTCAATTAGGAGAGTGCCATTTACATCAATGATATGTTTATTTTTCCTTTCATAAACTCCATTTTGTTGTGGGATATAAGCACAAGAAGTTTGCAGAATAATCCCCTTGGCAATACAATTTTTTTAAATCATGTTGAAGAGTATTCAAATGCATTATTATTGCAGAAAAATTTAGGAGTAGTTAATTCAAACAAGACAATGTCTAGAATATAGCAAAAATTTGAGTCTTTGTTTCATTCGAGAATTTGGAGAAAAATGCAAAACTCTAGATCGATTATTTAACAAATAAATCCAAGTAGCACAAAAACAATCATCAATAAAATTTATAGAATACCATACTCTAGTACCATTACCGATACAACATGGTCCTGTAACATTAGAGTGAATTTGCATAATAGTAAGGAGTAAATTATAATCACCACAATGACCCATTATAGTAAGGAGTAAATTAGCATAAGAGTTTATTAGTGGGTTGAAATGACTTAATACTAATACCACTAATTGGAAAGTCACTAGATCTTTGGACATGACTAGAGACTTACGATGTTGACTTATTTGGGTTTCTAGATAGATTTCCCAATGATCGATCTCAATTAGTTATCTCAATAAATTAGAAGTTGATCTAGTGATGGGCTTATCTGGGCTAAGGAAAGTTTTGCTAAAAATGATTTAATTGATTCATCTAGTCTCTAGATGACCTCATATGTCTTTTTAAACTCCGGCTAGCATAATTTCCACCAAAATTAGGTGCTATCTAAAGATATTGCAAAAATGTGCTAGGATTTTAGGTCAAAACTCAGCATCGAGTTGAGTTAGGGCTAAATTATTAAGTGACACTTTAGATCCTTTTCTCCTCTATTTTCCTCTATTTTTCCTATAATGTATGATTTTTCACATATGGAGCAAGAGATAATGGAATTTCTCCCGTTATTTCCCCTTATTCTTCTTTTTCTTTTTTGATTAGGGATCTTGAGGAGGAAATCGCTTTTTTGAGGATGATATCTGAATTATCAAAGCTAATCACAAAAGGGTATTAATTTATGATTACTCAATACAATAATGACAAATAGATGTAATACCAATTGATAAAAACTAAGCATATAATCAATCTTTCTTTGAATTTATGTTTCTAAACTAGTTTAAAAAAATTGGTGATTTCCTAAAATGTAAAGTATATATTAGTAATATTTCTTCCTAATTGTTTCTATTATTATATTAATACCTCAAAGAGTACTTTCTTTGTTACTATGCAATTCATTTTCATATCCTTATGTATTGTTGCAATTTCCCAAAATGATGAAACTGAGAAAAGATAGAGACGAGAAATGAATAATGAGATGCATGGTATGATTTCATAATGAATTATAGAAAGATGATTTCTATAATTATAAATATCATGTGTGACGTCCCCAGATTTTCTAAAACTTAAACTGATGTGTGACGTCGAAATTGAAACTCTCATCTCAGCGAGAATCCCAATTTAAACATCCCACACGAGGCTAAGAAGAACAAAATCAAGGGATTCAGAAGGAAACAAATGGTAGCACATGTACATGAACAATAATAAAACCATACAACACATGTTCACCATTCAACATATAATTACAACATGAATTGTTACAACATTTGATATTACATATTGAATAGAAAACTTATACATATACATGTACTACCACTAAACTACATGATCTTAAGACAACATGTCCACATGTACATTAGCTCGCCATACAACTCACATCTATCCTAGATCTTCAAGAGCATAAGAACAACCTAAATAAAAGATAACATGTGGTACACGTCAGCACAATATTCAAGAATATTGTACTGAGTACAGCTACGTGCCTTTTATTTACCTCTCATCATATCTTGGCAATAAGATAAAACTAATACTTGGCAGTAACAGAAGAATATAAGAAAAGCATATACTTGCACAAAGATGTTCATTAACAAAAGAGAACACATATTTTAAGCATGATTTCCATTATATCATCCATGCATTTACTACCTGAGAGTTGAATGCATTAAGGCCTTAATGATCACTACCAAATAGTTGGATCATATGTACAATGTGACCACTATCAAAGAGTTGGGTCCAAGCACACTACCAAAGAGTTGGTGCTTCCATATGTACAACGTGACCACTACCAAAGAGTTCGATCACTTCCAAGCACACTGCCATAGAGTTGGTTCTTTCATATAATGGAATAAATATATTATGTTTGATGTGTTCATAGCAATACGTATGGAAATTCAAGAAACATATCATACAAGACAATCATTTCAATCAATACCATATGCCAAGTCTTTACTACCATATAACACAAGCATAATGTATAATAAGCTAAGTAAGAGCTAATGGCGTACCTTGATCAAGAGAAGCCTAATCATCACATATTCTTGATGTCATCTAAATCTTTGTTAAATTGATCAAGACAAGATCATATACTATCATCATGTTCTCATCATATCAACCCTAGTCGTGTTCATTAGGGTTTGACTTAATCATTAGGATATGTGCATCATTACTTATATTCTTATCTTAGATTTATCTTACTGATGTCATTTTCCAGATTATGGTTCATCATATGAACATTAGGTTCCATATTCCTTTTTGTGCACATATTAACCCTAGATAACATACATTACTCCAAATTAGGGTTACAACCCATGTATTAAGGGTGCTCTTCATATAACATGGATTTCGTGTATAAAACTAATATCAGAGTTACATATTATCTTCCAATTACTGAAATGAGGGTATTCAATAAATTCCATCATTTATTGAGCATGTATGTATTTATTACATTATATTTTGGGTGATTAGCCCTAAATAGCCACATTAAGAAAATTACATGATTTTGTACATAAACATGACCATATCTAACATCATATGCCTTGTAAACATGGTTATGGACTTACTGATAGTTTTCCATAATTTTATGTCATCCTTTGATATTTATTATCCACAAACTAAGCATTACATATCTTATATGATATCAACTATATTAGTTACTCAAAATCCTGATATTATATTTCCATCGTGTTCTACACATTTTTCTGAATAATTTTGTATATTATATGTATTTTTCTGATATTTGTACTAATTGCTACGGATTATTGAAGATCTGGGAATTTACGAAATTATTATTACTTTTTTTGTAGCCAATAGAATTGCGCGACATGGCCCCGTGGTGGCGCGGCTTCACTTGCCTCACTGGGGTTCGGCCAGTTCAGGAGTTTTGAACCCGATTCAGCTTGGTCTTGGATTGGGTTTGGAGGGCCGGTTTCCTTTCTCGCTTCCTCACGATCTTCATGATCTCCCGATCTGCAACGATGTGTCTTCGTGCGTGGGTTCTCTTCCACCCAAGCCGCCACTGTAGGGAAGACCTATGGTGGTTAGCGGCCGCCCTATACTTCACCCTCGCAACTCTACTGGTGCTTCGTCCTCTCCGAGTCATGTGCTAGTCTGCCAGAGTCACAGTGGGACTCTATTCATGAGGGTCACCTCTGTTAGTTTCTCCTCCGGTGAGGATCTCATTCGCGCCATTATCCAGCGAGCACCTCCGTGCTAAGGTCAAATTCCAACGATGAATAGGCGACTCGGCAACACTCCTCCTTGTCTTCTAACACTGCCTCGCTCCAAGCTATCAGCACTACTATTCAACGCTCCTATGTACTTCGTGAGTCCCTGTACTTCCATCTATGCGATTACCGTTGTAACAGGGATCTGCTCTCCCTTCTGCGGTGCCGCTGCCGCTAGTGCTCTCATCCAGCATGGAATCAATAGTGTATTTGTATCCTCAAGATCATGACACCTCCGTGTTGTTGTGATCTATGAGCAACGACGACTGATCATCTCCTCCTCATTCCTCTTAATACCTCTGTTGGCTCCTCCATGCAGCTTCACGTGAATGAGATCCTGTCTGTCGCCCACTTGTGAGTCCATTGTGGGGCTTGATTCTGGCCGTCATGATCTTCTTCGCGGTTGTAGTTGCTGGCAATAGAGAGACAACAATGTCGGGAGGTCTCATTCTCTCGCTCTCCAACTAACTGCGGTCACCACTTGCTCTCTATTACAGCTGACGAAGAGGACACGATGGAGAGGTCGTTCGATCTCTCTAATTTATTCACTTAAACCACTTAGTCCAACACCAACTCAACTAACTCAGTCATTTGCATGCAAAAACAAAGTAGTGGGCATGAGATTAATTGCTATGAATTATTCAACCCTCTCACAGGAGTGCATGTGCTACCCAGAGATGAAAAAATGGACAAAAAGGGAGTGTGTCGCTTTTATATGGTCTATTTGAGTGGTTTGTTTGTATCCCTTTTTTTTAATAAAAGTGTGACATCTATTGGCACACCAATAGCTTAGGTTAACTTATATAAGCTTAGTTCCAATATCATCAATAAAATTATTTCACCATATTCAAACTTAGGTATCTCCTTCTAGGAATTTGGAAGTGTATATGAGACATCAACCGTATAATAACAATGGTAAACATTCTCCAGACTTCACCAAATACTTGATACTCTTAATGGCACTCAAATACATGAAGTCACTCATCTTATTAGGTATTCAAAGATCCAAAAGTTCACTCCATTACATCCTACACACCTTAGAGAAATTTTGTCTTCAAATTTAAGCCATTCTCATACTCCAAGTAACAACTAAAAGGTCTTCATTAACATGTAGCGCACCACTTTAGGTGTCATATCCACGAACAAAAGCTCCATAACTATATATATGTCTTCCTAGGATATTTCAACAGCATTTGGGGTTAGCCAACCCTTCATACAAGGGTGAAGCATATGCTTATAACCTTAGGTTAGGTCAAGCCATATTTCATTCTTTAGGATTTACATCCTTATTTTTACCCCTGCAATAGGGTTCCCACATCATATTTCCATGTTCTAAAGGAGTTAAATAAAGTTAACCCATATATCAAGCTTTCATCAACATTTTATTGAGCTAAATCATACAATTAGGAGTTATAAACATTGTAATATTCCCTAATTCCCATGTTGGTGAAGTGAAATTGTTCTACTATACATATTGGATTTGTTTCTTAAGTTTGGTAGCCCCCCAGATCAATGCACAAGCACATCTGAGGTTGGGTAAGCCACAAAGTGAGAAATCCTCGTTACAAAAGATGAGCCTATATTTCTTAACATCATAAACTAACAAGGCAACACAATGTATAACACAAAAATCTAAAAACATTTATACATATACATTCATATATATATATATATATATATATATATATATATATATATATATATATATATACATACATACATACATACATAATATTACTAAATAAGAGCCGACAAGGAGTGGCTCAAGTGGTAAAGCACGGTGTCTCCTTATGAAGGGACCAGGGTTTGAATCCTAGTTGCCGCCTTGATTTATCACCCTATCGGGCGTTCAGCCTCCACCACCGGCATGAGAGAGGGGGAGAAATCTTTCTCTCTTTCCCATAATATTACTGAATAAGGTCCATAAATCCATTGATGTGGAGGTTATTATACAGAATCATACATGTTTATCATACATGCATGACTAAGCTCACCATATGTTTATAAAAATGAACTTCTTATTCATATGTACAACGTGACATACAAGACAAAATTTTAAGTCATATAAAACACCCTTCCCGGACCTTTACTATAATTGGTGAATCTAGTATACAAAAAAGTGAAAGACATCACCTTGCTCTCACTTTAGCAAGGAAAGACTACTACTCATTATAAAATATTTGAGAAGGGTGCTGAGAACCTAGAATGAATGAAGAACCATGACCGTGAGATATAAAATATCAATGAGAGATTTATAAAAGTTCTACCATATATGAAGAATTAGACAGTTCAGTGATAAACACCAACTTTTATGGAACACGTCAAAGTAGTAAAATTAATATAAAGTAGATTCAAGTAATATATAAAAGGCATGTTATATTAGTGGCAGTGATACAAAGTCGAAAGATAAGATACTACACAATAAAAGCTACAAAAAATTGGTGATATAGTTGGGATGTACCGCCCAACTAATGGCTAGTGAATTGAGGTCTCTTGGCTCATCTTAGAGGACATTAGGTATCTAACCTCCTAAATATCATGACCAAGCCTAGCCTTTATGGGTATAAAAAGTAGGGGATCATCAAAATGTAGCCTACTCAAAATATTAGGCTCAACTGTCTTGATTACTCTGGTCTCAACACTTACCATATAACATAGATAGTTTTAGCTTCTAATCATGATATCACATGACTCAATCACATTGGTATACCTTCCATATATAGTATGAGATAATCCTTCATCACACTCATATAAATAAGTTACTTTTAGGGTGATGATGGGACTATAACTCACATGGATTTTGGGTAACCATATGTACTCAACGATATATGACTCTGAGTTCTTTTTTACAATCCATTGATTGATGCAAGGATGTGCTTTTGCTTCCCCAATTTTGAACACTGGGTAGGTTAAAATGTCACATAAAAATAGTATGAGTTAGGCTCTCACTAATTAATCAGGTGAAATATTCAACTTTAATGGAAAATAAACATAGGAGTCATAAGTATCACAATTAGCTAAAACAATTCTAATATTATAAGTAATAAAACCCTAGTTGAAGTTTGATAGGTACATAGATAACTAAAGTTTCATCATTTCAGATATACAAAAGCCATATCACCATGAGGGATCAAAATCCACTTTTAGTTTCTTGAATATCTCCTCATAAAAGTTAGGAATATTCATGAAAAACGATAGTAAGATGCCTAAATTTCACATGTTAAGGTAAACTACATGTAAAATTTGAATTCTGCAGCAACATACATCAACAAGGTTCATATTTATCATTTTAGGAAATAAAGTAATGATAAAGAAGGTGGCAGTCCCATCATTCCCCAATATATTGCAAAAAGAAACGATAAAACTCCATATGTATGTCACTTAACACATAATAAGTGAAATTTAGTATTGTCATGTAGGAATTGCATCTCAAAGGCTACTACATAGAGGATGCTATTTGGTGAAGATCACAATACATATATATAGGGCATGTATTTAATACTCGTGCATGTATTAAATACATGCCCTATATGGGCGTTCATTCAATACTTGCAGGGGTACCCTGGATTTTGCTCCCCATCAGCCCAAAAAGTAACTATATATATAGTTAGGCTATAATGCACTCCAAGTGTATTTGGATTAGAATACACTCAAGTATATTTTCACGATGCAATATCTTTTTAAAAAATCTAATCCATTGATCATTTCAAACATCTTGTGAATAGCTCATATATAAAATTTGAGCTCATTTGGATATTTATAGGTTATGTTATGAATACCACAAAAATTATGCATTTAAAATTAGTTTCATGTGTTGATTATGTTTTCCCTCGTATGAGTGACTTGCACTCATCCAAATGGGCACAAAATTCTTATGTAGCCTAATTATAGTATGACAATGAAGATTAATGGCTTATTTTATAAAAAAAAAAGTCTTGATATGAAAACACAACTTGAGTGTAGTGTGCGATCCATACACTCGAGTGTGTGTATATATATATATATATGTATGTATGTATATATATATGTATATGTATATATATATATCTATATATGTATATATATGTATATATATATATATATATATATATATATATATATATATATATATATATATATATATATATATATATATATATATATATATATATATATATATATATATATATATATATATGGTGCATGCATGAACCCTAGGTCTCAAGATTCTTAAAGAAACCAAAAAATGTCCATTTTTTCTAGCTATAGCTACAATTAGGCCAAAGAAGGGGAAAGTTGATGGAGATTTTTACCTGGGTGTAAGGTTTTCATCATAGATATCCAAGAACCTTTCCCAAGAAAGTAGAAAAGAGAGGAAACTTCAACAAAGATGAAAATAAGTGGAATAACTTACATGTATTAGAGAAAAACAAGGGTTCATTTATGATTTATAGCTTTGATTTTTAGTATTCTTAAGAAATCAGCAACATGGAAGAGTTTCTTTACCTAGATCATCTTATTGTAGATCTATCCATTTTTTAGAATATCTAAGATGTGCTAATAAGGCTTAAGATTGAAGTGGTCACATTTTTAGAACCAAACCAAGATGCACTAGTATTGACTCATACTGGATTGAGCCAGGTTGAAATAGAGTGATCCTACGGGTTAGACCAAAAATGATTTTAGAATGGCGTCAACAATGCTCTAATATGGAAAAGATCAAATCGATTAGCACAATACAAGGAAATTACCGACTGAACTTGTTTGACTAATTGAGCCTAAAACACACATGGATGCACACACACAATATATATATATATATATATATATATATATATATATATATATATATATATATATATAGGGCTCATCTTTAATACCCACGCACCCTTCCTGATATATTTTTTAAGTTTTTTTTTACAATTATAGAGGAGCATTTTATCTAGCTCCCCAAAAAAATTGATCCAAAAATAATATCATTTGCCCCACCAAAATAAAAAAACCCGTCCATATATTTACTGACTGTATATTTTCTACGCAATTACTTTTTAGTCACATAGTTACTTTTTACATCAATACAGTTACTCTTTTGATCAGAAGAGTTACTCTTGTGTACTATATAATTACTCTTTTGGATGTGTGAGTATCCAGCGGGTAGTGAAAATCTGGTTACCCGCACGGGTAACGAATGAACAACCATATATATATATATATATATATATATAATATGTTGATGCATACTTCTATTATAAATTAAGCACAACATATAAGAATTGACAAGTCATAAGTAAGAATGAATGTTAGATGTTGGCATCATGAATGTTTCCTGACTAGAGTTGGAGTTGATGATCATGAATGTTGGAAAACTATATTAGAGACAGGCACACAACAAGTATCTAAGAGATTTTTAATATTATGGTGGAAACAATGTGCATAATTAGATGTTGATGTGGCAACATGTGTCTAACATACCAGATCTTGGACCCTACGCTAGAACTTTGACCTTTCAGACTTAGGCAAATAAGGTTAAGTTTTTAGACCTAAAAGATGTTTAGTATAAACTAATGAGCTTATGTATGTATAAATCACCCTACTATAATGTATTGTTTTCACATTGGGCTTAGGCCAATAATGGACACATAAAATATGTTGCATGAGATAAATGGAGATTTCATATTAATTTGTACAAAATAATCTTACTTTTTTGGTGATAATACGAAAATATGGGAAATAATTGGAAGTAATAGATAGTGACTAATATAATGGCAATTATGTAAAACTCATAAAAGGAAGACAAATTGGTTAAATATAACATCAGATTCATTTTCTTTGGATATTTTTTGGCTTGGAGGCCAAGTTTCACAAATTTCATATTATAATAGTCACATGTTTTTTATTTAGAAAAGAAAAGGTGTTTTTCCTTCAAAATATGAAATAAAATACTTAATGACTCCAAAAGTGGAAAAATAATCTTGGATTCATAATCTACATATTAAAATTTTCCTTTGAGTGAATTATCACTCAATTTGGAGAATGTTTGATGAAGAGATGAAATATGCAGAGAGAGAAAGTGTGTCGAACCTTTGAAATATTAAATAAAGGTACCAACAACTTCAACATGTGAAGTTAAGTGCAAATTTGTATCAGAGACACTTAATCTGAGTTGTGGGTGAAGTTTCATCAAATTTTAGATAGTCCTAATGTCATTAATGCATGAGTAAAGAGAAAATGAAATTTGCCAATTTAATGAATCAAAAGTCTTCAAAATGGAAATCTGATTGCATAATCAGAATCTACATGCCTAAATTGGCCTTTGTGCAAAATTTCATTTAATTTGGATATCACTTGGACCTTCAATTAAAGAGAGAGAAAACAAGAAAATAATGCATTCACACTTTACTCAAATCGGATTTGAATGAATTTTTGTCACGCTAGTTTATTTTATTTGAGAAAGGTGATTCTCTCTGACTGTTGGATTTTTTAATTGAACGACGCGAGCATTTTCCTCTTCCTCAGTTCCAAGACGGAAATCGAGTTGATGACCTATTTGTTTCCGATCTTTTATTTTTTCTTTCACCCTCTTTAGTGTTTCTCTTCCTCCTTTATCCTCTCACACACCATCCTTGTTTCCTTCCAAACCCCAGGACCCTATATAATCTAGGGTTTTCGTTGCCTCCACCCTTCTTCCACTAAGATGCTCCTTGTCGCTCTATTCTTTCCATGTTCTCCTGAAGTTTATCTTCTCCTCATGATCCCGAGCCTTCAGACCTCTAGAAATCTACTCCATGTCCTCATCCAAACTCCTCAATACTAGATTCTTGCATTGGATCACCCAATCGTGCAACTACGGTACTTCCCAACACCAGTCTGGTTTCGGTGAAGTCATAGAGGTGTAAATTACATTATCATCCTCCCTCGGAGTTGCGTGGCATCTGGGATATTTTCCCTAGAATGCCAGGGAGCTTTGTAACTCCTAAATTTGGTCCAAAGATAGGCTCTTGTGTTTTCCTCTTTTATCTTTGTTTTCTTGGTTCTTTGGTGCCTAAAACCCAATGCTTTTGTATCGTTTGTTTTGCCACTCGATTTCCGTAGCCCTAGGTTTCAATGTTCCTCATGGACTCAATTGTGGTGGTGGACAACCACCTTGCTAATTATAGATCTTGTTCCATCCTTAAGAGACAAGTGGCAAGCTGCTTCATCTCATGTATTATGTGAGTTTGAGCAAGACGAAGGCTAGCAAGTTTTGTTCTATATTTCCCTTGTTATGGTTTTGGTTTTAATTTTGAGACGAAGGGCATTTTTGTCAATTCACCTAATGAATACGTTGTTGATCACAATTTGAATTGATCAGCTTTTGGGGTCACGTGTCCATATTTTATTGGGCCACATCAGGTGGGCCGCCCCAATGAATGGATAACAAATTTGCACACATGGCTTTTCTAGATTTTCCTATTGGTTGAATTTTACAAAATCAATACTAAATGATTTATAGCTCTGAAAATTTTAATAAAATTTGATTTGAAATCATAAAATTATAATCTATCTAATGGTACTTGTTTCATCACCTAATTCAAATCAAATAAATAAATGATTTATATTGGATTTTTATAAATAGATAATAACTTGCAAAATTCATAATTAAATATCTACAATTTAGGAAAATATAATAAAATATGTTTTGAACTCGAAGAAAGATAATCTAAAACATGGAATGATTTTGATAACCTAATTTACTAATTAAAAAGACAATTTTTAGAGTTTTGAATAATTAATGAAAACCTAACCATAATTCTACATATATGCATTATAGGTGTTTTGGAAGCATAGGCTTGGATGTAGGACAAACTTTGGACTGTTTAGATTCTCAAGTAAGGTATGTTTGCATCTCCTATTATTCATTTTGAGAATTTCACCTAAATTAACTTTCTCTTGGTCTTGTGGATAGTAGCCTACACATTATTCTTTTCTTTTAAAAATTAGTGTTCATGTGAACTACTTTATTTGGTACTGATCTTGTGATCATATGTGGACATTCTTTTGGTCTCCTTCTTATGCTTTGTTCATGATGGAACTCTATATGATGACATGTGATGTCTTTTATCCACTTGAGAGATGGATGTATATGTTGGTCACTTTTGTGGTGACTACTTTGTATTATCCGACTATACTTTCTACTTGCCTCTACATTAAACATGTTATTTGATTGAGTAGCACTAGAAAGTGAAATTGCATTGGTTTTTGGGTAGATATGTATTTGTCACTCGGTGAAGTATGCTCCTGTTATTTTTGGGATGGAGGTGGACCCGGGTTTCAAATATTTGAAGTTTGGCCCACTTTATATATATTTGGGAGTTGGTTATGTGCCATTCTCTATCAAGTTTCAAGTTTATGACACTTGGCTGACTTTTTCTTTATATGTTTCTAGGGCTATTTTTATCTAACATGCATGCAGGTTGACATTATTGATGATGGGTTATGTGTCCTAATCTCATGATATGTTCTTATTAAAACAACTTTATTGTTTACTCAGGGAAACTAATTCTATTTGTTATCTCTTGTTGCAAATCATTTCTTTTGTGCCCAATTGGGTAGCCCTTATCTTTTCTTTGGGAAGCCTTTTATATTTGATGACTTTTATTTCATAATATTGCTCACTTTCCATTTTAGTATGTACATGCCAGCCTTTGTTGATGTCTTCTATCTTTCTCTTCTTGCTGGGGTATGCTTCCAACCTGAGGTGAAGGACAAGGAGGACCTGACATGAAGTTATGGACTTGGTTTAAGGAGTTTAAAGCTTGGAGTCAAACTTGTTATGGTTTAGATTTCTCTCTACTTAGATCCATATGTTGTATCTTACATGTAAACCCTATGTGGAATATTCTGATATACTTTTATAATCTTGTTAAGAAATTGAATGTAGTATTTATTTTATTCCGCTGCTACACTTTGGTTGTTTTGAATACCATTAATAAGATTTGAAAATTTTACACCCACTCCAAGATACCTTTTTGTGTGTGTTTGGACTGGAGGTTCTATTCTTCAACTGTTTAGTAGGGAGTAGATCCCCTTTGGGTCCCACTCTTTACAACATGGCATCAGAGCCCATGGTAGTCGGAATCTGACTATTTTGATTTTGTCTCCCTAATTAGAAACCTTACCTTGCATATCCACCCTTTAGGTGAGATGTTTTCCCTTGATTTTCCTAAGTTGTTTAAACCTTGATATGAAGAGGTTTTAGGTGATCTTATCCTACCATGTAGGTTAATGGTGAAGTGTATCCTTGGATGTTATGAGGTTTGGTTTGAGAATGGAATTAGGTTATGAGGTTGTTGTAGTGGTAGAATAAGGAGATCTTAGTATGGAGGAAAAGAAAAAAAAGTTTGTGACTTGGTTTTCACTATTGATTTTGGATCCATCATTTGTTTCATGTCTAATAGATTTCTTTGCCAAAAATAATTTTCAAATATTCTACTATATGTACAAATTTTTTTAGATTTTATCGAAGTTTTCTTAGACTAAGTCACAATGTAGATTTTCTGGATGTATGTATAGTAAAACCTTAGAATTATTTGGAACAGGATCTTAACCCTAGTTTTCACTATGAAGAAATGACTAGGAATATATGTATAATATGAAGGTGTAGTGGACCCACCCTTTTTACCCTATGACTTTTCAGTTGTTTATGTAGGGTTGTTTTATTAGAGCCACAAGGACCTAATACTCAACCCTTGATGTTTCGGACCTATTAGGGGATGGAGAGTAGTTGGTTATTGATGTTCAGATCAATAGATTTTGAGGATGAAATCCTTTTAAGGGGTGGAGTGTTGTAACATACCAGATCCTGGACCCTACCCTAGAACTTTGACCTTTTGGAGTTGGCCAAACAAGGTTAAGGTTTTAGACCTAAAAGATGTTTAGTATAATCTAATGAGCTAATGCATGTATCAATCACCCTAATATAATCTAATGTTTTCACATTGGGATTAGGCCAATAATGAACACATAAAATATGTTACATGACATAAATGGAGATTTCATAATAATTTGTGCAAAATAATCTTACATAACTTCTTTGGTGATAATATGAAAATATGGGACACAATTGGAAATAATATATATTGACTAATATAATGTCAATTATGTAAAACTCATAAATGGAAGACAAATTGGTTAAAAATAACATCAGATTCATTTTCTTTGGATATGTTTTGGCTTGGAGGCCAAGTTTCACAAATTTTGGATAATAATAATCAAATTTATTTTATTTAGAAAAGAAAAAGTGTTTTTCCTTTAAAATATGAAATAAATTACTTAATGACTCCAAAAGTGGAAAATAATCTTAGATTCATAATCTACATATCAAAATAGGCCTTCTATTGAATTTTCACTCAATTTGGAGAATGTTTGATTAAGTGATGAAATCAGGAGAGAGAAAGTGTGTAGAACATTCGAAATATTAAATAGAAGTACAAACAACTTCAAAATGTGAAATTAAGTACAAATTCGTATCCAAGATAATTAATGTGACTTGTGGGTGAGGTTTCATAAAATTTTAGATAGTCCTAATGTCATTAATGCATGAGGAAAGAGAAACTAAGATTTTCCAATTTAATGAATAAAAGTCTTTAAAATGGAAATATAATGTCATAATCGGAATCTACATGCCTTAATTGGCCTCTGTGCAAAATTTCACTTAACTTGGATATCATTTGGACCTTCAATTAAAGAGAGAGAAAATAAAGAAATCATGCATTCACACTTTACTCAAATCATATTTGAATTTAGTTTTTGCCACACTTGTTTGTTTTATTTGAGAAAGAGGACTCTCTCTGACCGTCATATTTTTTAATCACACACCGCGTGCATTTCCCTCTTCCTCAGTTCCAAGATGGAAACTAGGATGATGACCTATTTGTCTTCAATCTTTTGTTGGCTCGTTCACCCTCTTCAGTGTTTCTCTTCCCATGTTCTCCTCTCTCACATCTTCCGTGTTTCCTCCCGAACCCGAGGACCCTATATAATCTAGGGTTTTGTTCCCTCCACCCTGGTTACGCTAAGATGCTCCTCGCTTCTATGTTCTTCCCCTATTCTCCCCAAGTTTATCTTCTCCTCACGGTCCTGAGCCTTCATGCCCCTAGCAATCTACTCCATGACCTCCTCTAAACTCCTCAATACTAGAATCTGGCACTGGATCACCCAATCCCGCAACTGTGGTACTGCCCAACACCAGTCTAGTTTTGGTGAAGTCGTGGAGATGTAGATGATGTCATCGGCCTTCCTCGGAGTTGGGTGGCTCCAGGGATATCTTCCTTGGAATGCCACAAATCTTTGTGATTCCTCAATTTAGTGGAAAGGTTGGCTATTGAGTTTTGCCTCTTTTACGTTCATGTTCTTTATTCTTCGATCCCTAAAAGCTAATGATTTGGTATCATTTGTATTAGGAGGACGAAGGCTAGGAAGTTTTGTTCTGTATTGCCTTTGTTTTGGTTTTTGTTTTGGTTTCAATTTTGAGAAGAATGGTATTTTAGTCAATTCACCTCATGAATACGTTGTTGATGGCATTTTGACTTGATCAATATTTTGGGTCACTTATCCAGCTTTTACTAGGCCACATCAGGTGGGCCACCCCACTGAATGGATAACAAATTTGCACACGAGGCTTTTCCATATTTTCCGATTGATTGGATTTTACAAAATCAATACTAAATGATTTATATCTCTAAATTTTTTAATAAAATATGATTTGAAATCATAAAATTATAATCTATCTAATGGTACCAATTTCATCACCTAATTCCAATCAAATAAATAAATGATTTTTAATGAATTTTCATAAATTGATAATAACTTGCAAAACTCATAACTAAATATATGAAATTTAAAAATATATAATAAATTTGAACTCACAAAAAGATAATCTAAAACATGGCATGATTTTGGTAACCTAATACACTAATATTAAAAAAGCAATTTTTAAGATTTTGAAAAATTAATGAAAACCTAACACTAATTCTACATATATAAATCACATGTGTTTTAGAGGCCTAGGCTTGGATCTAGGACTGACTTTAGACTTTTTATATTCTCAAGTAAGGTTTGTTTGCATCTCCTTTTATTGCTTTTGAGAAATTCACCTAAATTATATTTCTCTTGGTCCTATGGACAATAGCCTACACATTATTCTTTTTATTTTAAATTATGGTTCATGTGTATTACTTTATTTGGTACTGATCTTGTGATCATATTTGGACATTCTTTTGGTCTCTTTCTTATGCTTTGTGTGGCATCTGACTCAGAAAAACAAGATTAACTTAAGAGGAAGTGAATTATTTGCAGTGGATTATTGAAAATCACTAAAAATTAAAACTTTTTTGCAAAGAGATCCATACATAGGAAATCTTTCCCATCAAGAACCATTGTATAACATTTACATTCTGGTTCAAACGTACATAACCTGTACCATCTCTTTTCAGAGACTACATCATCAAATGTCTTATAAACATTACATATAGACAATATATGAATCTCGAGGCATCAAGCCAAAACCTTAGATTGATTCATCAAAAGCACTGACTCAAAACTCCGAGGACCTGGGAGTACAGAGATGACACATAGGACTTTCTAACTACATAACTTGACAAACAGTATCTCCACCTAAGATATTATTGTTATCCTTGCTATTATTGTTGTTGTCCATTCCCTGCAATGGAATTCTGCTTCTTTGTCTGCGTCCACCTAAAAAGTTGGATCCCACGGAGGTGATACAAATGTAAATTGTCCCAGAGGGCGATATAACTCCCCGCCAAAACATTGTTATCATAGTTTATTAAAATAAACTCAGTAGAAGGATTTATATATTTAATCAACAACATTTAAGTCACTTGTATAAACAAAGTAGAGTAATCTCCTTTTTCAAGGATAACATTGCATCTACTCATGGTAGACTCATAGTTCATCCATCTACTTGTAATGAATACAACATATATGAGAAACATCGATGAACTACATATATATAACAAAAATGTAACATCAGCCAATGAATTTTCGTATTAAATCCTTAAGAAAACATGCTATATGGCTGATTTCATTTTACAAACACACTTATGCCCTGAGGAGATGAGGTATACTGCTCATACTCCAACCGACCACTGCGAAGTTGAAATCGGTACCATACATAGGTCTATGGAAGAGCCAGATTCCCATGACCTCACACATCTTGGTCAGTGCAGGACAACAAGCAGGACAATGTTAACTACTCAAGATAGCTTTCCAGGGTATACTGGAACTTCGCTATAGAGTTACAGCATCAATTGCAATCTCATCAGCCATCGAGAGATTTAATGTTTATCTCCTGGACCCGACATACAATATCATTGGGAGATGTGTACAACATCTATCCCAATCATCGGGAGATTAGTGATACATCCATCCCGGAATCATGAAGGATTGAGAGGTTTGATGTTTACCTTCCCTCAAATCTCTTCACAAGACGTAAGGATATTTTTCACCCATTTACCCCCACATATTCAAAATATGCACTCTGAGTTTTGTCGCGGGTACCCATTTCACCATCACCTATTCCTGACGATGATGGATCTATGGTCAGGGCTCTACATGAAAAGATTTCACTTGATTAATTAAGTACATTTTCATATTCTTTTAGCATCATCCAAGTTCTCAAACAAGATTTATTACAAAAATGCTATAAAGAGACATGTACTACTTTCATCAGATACTTATCAGTCTTTCAAAGACCTTAGGAACTCAGTCCCTCATTTCAATACTAGGAATTCTCATCCCTTCACATTCTCATCACCATAATCATATGGTTCTGGGTATTAAAACCCTTAACTCATCATTGAGCATCATTACCATTTATTAGGTAACTATCACCTTCATGTCATCTGACCAAGGCATTCATGATACTTGTTAAACAATTGTTACACATGGCTCACAAGGCCACATATAATCTTGTCACCTCTTTCTAGGCAACAACTTACTCATATGATTCATAAAAATCCATGCACATTGTTACTTTATTAAGCAACAACAACATCAAGGCACAAAAGGCCAAACATCATTTATTATATAAATGTCACAACTCAATCCTGGCTATATTCATCATCTCATAACATCTGCATGGTTATCAAACATGATAATAGTCATACAAGATATTCATCACATCATGTGATACAATAGTAACACCATTATTCCTTTCCCATGAATTAGGGTTTACTATCAAATAGGGCTTTTCATTCCCTTTTACCCAAATTAGGGTTAGGGTTCCCCATTTCTCATTAATTAGGGTTTCATGATCATATAATCTATCCAATCCTCAATTCATTATTCCATACCTCTGGGGCATTCAAAGGTATCATATTTGAATATTTAAGAACATCACTTTCATCATATAGCATTAATGATCATCAACTCAAGGTATGAGTTCATTTCTCATCCTCATCATGGTATGACTACATCATACTCATTAATTAAACTTAACCCCATTCTCAAGGTACATTGATTAACACTCATCAAAGTGCAACAAATCATTACATAACATTGTAATAGTTGCATAAGACACATCATATGTTTCTTACCCAATATTATATTGGATTTGAAGTGTATCAAGGGATATAAACACTGAAGTGCTGAGTGTGATAACTATCATATCTTGATGTATCACTTTCTCATAATTTCAAACTCTCTTGAGTTAACCAACTTATCTTGTATTAATGTATTTCCCCTCTTAATACATTACATCACCAAACCCTCACCCTTAGCATGTAATGCATAGGCCACACATTAGAATTGTCTAATCATTTCCAATGATATGGACTTGTCTAATGCTAAAGACATTGCTTTCAATAAGGTTGCTTATAATCAACCACATGAAATGGTCCACCTTTATAAGGCCATTCCTTTTATTTCATCATTAGGGTTTCTTTATACCCCTACTTAAAATTAGGATTATGATTCATTGTCATATTGCCCAGAATTAGGGCTTTATGTATTATGACTTCACATTAGAGTCTCATATTCTTTCATCCTTCTTAGGACCTCTCATCACAACATAGCATTAGAACATCATGTGATGCTAGTTCTTAATCAAGGTTTCTCATGGAATCCTCCTCAACTTAGGGTTTCACATGGAATCACCCTCAACTAGGGTTTCACATGGAATCACCCTCAACTAGGGTTTCACATGTCATTACATAACTACCCTAAATTTGATACTCACATCACATCACCACATGAATGTTCCATATACATCATTCTAACTTAGGGTTTCTTATGACATGACCCTATAATAGGATTTCACATGGAATCATCCTTAATTAGGACTTCACATGGAATTACCCTCAACTAGGGTTTCACATGGAATCATCCTTAATTAAGACTTCCACCATAGTCACCCACAATTTGGGTCTATTAATCATCTCTATTATGATTCCATTCAATTATCCATAATTAGAGATTCACTATTCATCCCAATTAGGATTTTACATCTCATTTCCCTAAATTAGAGTTTCACTTATCATTAACCTAGATTAGGGCTACATCCTTACCCTGGATTAGGGTTTCATTTAGAATTGCCCTCAATTAGGTTTAGAACTCAATAGACTTGTCAATTAGGGTTTATGTTCATGATTAGGGTTTCATTATCTCTTTGCTTAAGGATCATACCCTTAATCACCACATGAATCATACTCATGTATGAATTCATGCAACATCTTCTCAACTTGATAAGGTCATAACATCCCTTCAATCAAGTACATACAACTATGATTAACATCGTGAACCAAGTCATTGATCCTATAAGCAATTAGGGTTCATCCCTTAATTGGCATTAATCACTTAGGTACTATTAGGGTTTCGACCTTTGTACCTTTATTGATTATCATTACTAATCATCATTGGATCAATGGATCATTCATTATCTTTAATCCTCAAGAGATTCAATCACATTGGACCTTCATTACATAAGGTATCCAATTGAATTGACCAATTGAATATTCAATTACAATAGGTATTCAAGTGGATTAATGCATTGAATCCTCAATTAACCCTGACTACTTGAGCCCCAAATGGTCTTGGTCTTTCAAAGTTCAAAAGGTTTGAAACCATTTGGTAAAGGTGCACACTCAAGACCGTTTGCTAAAGCAAGTAGGTGAAGACCGGTTGCCCAAGTTTGACTTTTGAAACCGCATGGGCACAAACGCTTTGGGATCGTTTGGTCCCAAACGGTCTTGAGACTATTTGGCCCCAAACGGTCTTGAGACCGTTTGGTCCAAACCTCCTCAAAACCGTATGGACAAAAAAGTGTCTCAACCGCTTCAATCGTATTAGGGTTTCCAATGTCGATCCCCTCAATCGATCCTATACATATTAGTCAATCATCAATTGAGTTAATTAGGTCAACCTTCAACTGACTTGACCCTCAATTGACCCACAATTGATCATCAATCAGGGCTTGAATCAATTGGATTAGGGTTTGGAATCGATAACCCTTCAACATATTTCAATGTGAGTCTAATTGATTTGCACCCATTGAACCATCATCCAATTTGGACATGACCTAACCCCAAGCGGTCTTGGGATCATTTGGATGACCTCCAAACGGTCTCGAGACCATTTGCCCATCATATCATCAAAATCCAAGTCAACCAACTAGGGTTTGGATCATTGTATTGATCACCAAATCAGTAATTGATTACACTCCAACTTAGTATCTTTGGATCTTCAATTGCTTAACCATACTCAAACCTAGAACTCCAAACGGTCTTGGGTGACCTCCAAACAGTCTTGAGACCGTTTGGGTGATCCCCAAATGGTCTTGAAACCGTTTGGGTCAATCAACCCAAGTTTCAAACTCAATCAACTTGGATAATCAACACTTAACCTGATTAGGGTTTTGGTGATTGATTGACCTTCAACTCATGAACCAATTGGAACTAACCAATCATAATTGATGGGTCATTAACCTAGATCATTTTCAACTGATCTCCAAATGGTCAACTCTGGTCAACACCAACAAATGGTCTTGAGACCGTTTGGTCTCATGCAGTTTGGTGAAACCGTTTTCTTCTAAACAGTTTGAAACTGTTTGCTCCCAAACGGTTTGGGAAACCGTTTTAGCAACTCAACCAAGACCGTTTGCCTTGGATAATTGTAGAGGTGTGTGATTATCATCTTCATCTTCTAAACTCACGAAACCTGCTGTGGTTTCCATGGTGATTGCATCAATCAACCAAATCGATTATTGTGAATATGAAAAATGATCATGATAAGGAATTGAATGCAATAACAAAATTAGGGTTTCAAGTTATAAAACCAGACTCCAATTGAGTTCCAAAGCTCCATGTCCACGGAAACAATGGTGGATGCAACTTATTTCACCATTCCAAGGCTCGTCCTCAAGGTTTGAGTGAAAAGGAATGGTTAGAATTGAAGAGGAGATCGAAATAGGAAGAAATCCATAATTTATTTTCGATTTCCACCATGGAATCATGGTGAACCAAAGTCAAGAAGCTAACCAACAGGTTGGGGGTCGTAATCCTGACCCTCCCAAGATCCCTTGGTCGTTTCCCAAGAAAGGAGAAGAAGTGGAATCGTAAAAGCCTTTCATTTGGCTTGTAAAAGGTTCTTTTATAAAAAAAATCAATGAGAGAGAATGTACTTTACAAAAATCCAATTAATCCCAAAAATGTGGCTACCTCTTCCCCCTCATCTTCCTTAGGGACGAGGCTATATTTTTTCCTCTTATTCCTCTCAATTATCCATGATTTAAAGAAAAGCAAATTAAGCACCTTAAATCATATTATGTTAATATCCATATATGAGTGAATATTTCTTTTTCTTATAAAATTGTGTGTGGGTTATCCACTCCCTTGGATATTTTCGTGGTCCTTGCAAGGCTCAAGGACGTCACACACACATATTAATTCAACCATTTTGGTTTTGGTTGAAGGCCCTTTAATTAATACATTTATTTTTGCCCTAAATCAAATTAGGGTTTCAATTAGGCAATAATCTTGATTATTTTAATATCAAGATTCTCTCTCCTCCAACTTAATTCAAATGAGGCGCCCCTCTCATTTTATTTTCTCTACATGATTCCAAGAAACATTAGGGACCTTATTGAAGTGGTAATTTGCATATTGCACCCTAGGTTTTGGGTAATTTGCACATTACACCAAAACTAGGTTTTCATGCACATACATTGCTTTATCAGCTCTTTCTTGGTATTTAGGCTTCCATAAGCCAGACCTCATCATCATTTTCACTCTCATGATGCTTCAACACATGAGGAACATATTATCATGCACAAATGCACTTAAACCCCTCAACTTGGGTAATTTTCACTTTGGTCCAAAACAAACAAAACATTGATTTCAACAATGTTCAAAAAGGACTAGAATTGCAATATAAGTTCCTCTTGAGCCCTAATTACTTTTCACAAGATGATATTAAACATTTAATCACCTTTATTAATCAAAACACCTAGGGTTAAAGTATAACCCAGGTCAGGGTTGTTACACTTTGTTCATGATGGAACTATATATGATGACATGTGATGTCTTTTGCCCACTTGTGAGGTGGATGTATATGTTGGTCACTTTTGTGGTGACTAGTTTGTATATTCTAACTATACTTTCTACTTGCCTCTACATTAAACATGATATGTGATTCAGTAGAACTAGAGTAGTGTAATTGCATTGGTTTTTGGGCAGATGCATATTTTCTGCTCTGGGAAGTATGCTCCTATTATTTTTGGGATGGAGGTGGCCCCATACCCTGGTTTCAAATTTATGAGGTTTGGCCCACTTTATACATATTTGGGAGTTTGGTTATGTGCCATTCTATATTAGGTTTCAAGTTTATGAGACTTGACCGACTTTGTCTTTATATTGTTCTAGGGATATTTAAATCTCACATGCATGTAGGTTGACGTTATTGATGATGGGTTATGTTCCCTAATCTCATAATATGTGCTTATGTGGCACAACTCTATTGTTTATTCCTGGCATGTAATTATATTTGTGATATCTTATTGTGAATCATTTCTTTTATGCCCGATTGGGTAGTCATTTTCTTTTCTATGGGAAGCATTTTTTATGGATGACCTTTATTTCATAATATTGCTTAATTTCCTTTTTAGTATGCACATACCAACCTTTGTTGATATCTTCTATTTTTCTCTTCTAGTCGGGGTATGCTTCCAACCCTATGTGAAGGATAAGGAGGACATGGCATGAAGTTATGAACTTGGCTTAAGAAGTTTAAATCCTGGAGACAAACTTCTTATGGTTTAGATTTCCCTCCACTTAGATCCATATGTTGTATCTTACATGTAAACCCTATGTGGGATATTATGATGTACTTTTGTAATCTTGTTGAGAAATTGAATGTAGTATTTATTTTTATTCCACTGCTACACTTTGATTGTTTTGAATACCATTAATAAGATTTGAAAATTTTACACCCACTCCAAGATACCTTTTTGGTTGTGTTTGGACCGGAGGTTCTATTCTTCAAATTTTAGTAGGTAGTGGATTCCCTTTGGGTCCCACTCTTTACAACATGGTATCAAAGCCCATGGTAGTCAGAATATGACTATTTCAATTTTGTCTCCGAATTAGAAACCTTACCTTGCATAGTCAACCTTTAGGTGAGATGTTTACCCTAGATTTTGCCTAAGTTGTTTAAACCTTGATATTTGGAGGTTTTAGGTGATCTTACCCTACAATGTAGGTTGATGGTGAAGTGTATCCTTGTATGTTATGAGGTTTGGTTTGAGGATGGAATTAGGTTATGAGGTTGATGTTGTGGTAGAATAAGGAGATCTTAGTATGGAAGAAAAGAAAAAAATTGTGACTTGGCTTTTGTAATTGATTTTGGATCCATCATTTGTTTTATGTATAATAGATTTCATTTCCAAAAATTATTATCAAATATACTACTATATGTACAAAATTTTCTGGATTTTATCGAAGTTTTCTTAGACTAAGTCACAATGTAGATTTTCTGGATGTATAGATAGTGAAACCCTAGAATTAGTTGGAATAGGATCATAACCCTAGTTTTTGCTATGAAGAAATGACTATGCATATATGGATAATATGAAGGTCTAGTGGACCTACCCTGTGGGCTCTGATCTCCAAACCATGACATAAACACGATTAAAACTTAGCGGAAGCGATTCGATAAATCAGCTGAAGACAAAAATCACGGGAAATTAAAACTTTTCGAGACAAGAGCTTGGATCCATAAAAACTTCTTCCATAAAGTGAGATAAACTTGTTTACATCTCAGGATAATTACTTCTTGAGTAATTATATACATCAAGATACAAAATCTCAAGATCACCTAACACAAGACTCAAAGACCTGAGAGTACAGAGGACACATAGGACTGACTCTAACTACACCACATGGCAGACTAAATCTCCACCTGAGATTACTGCTGCTCCTGGTGCTGCTGCTGTTGAGACTGGTCACCTGTAGGCTGGTTCCTTCGTCTCCGACGTCCACCTAAAAAGTTGAAGTCTACGGGGTGAGACAATTTTACATAATTGTCCCAGTGAGAGTTATAACTCTCTTCCAGAAGCTTTAATATACCATCAAAGAATATCTTAAGCAGTAAAACCTTCAAAGTATTAGATAACAGTTGCAACTATAACAAGATCTCAACATTTATGAGATATGAAGAAGTATAAGCACTATAACAGTGTAACATCAATCAACTAACTTGGAGTTATCTCTAACAAGTATACTACGTGGTTGATTATGTTTTACAACAAAATTATGCCCTGTGGAGATGAGGCATACCACTCATACTCCAACTGATCACTGAGAAGTCACATCAGTATCATACATAGGTCACTAAGAGAGCCGGATTCTCATGACCTTCACCTTCCTCAGTCAGTGAGAGGATCACTTGTAGGACATCTCGTGTCTCTACTACTATAGCTCACCAGGGTAAACTGGTCCTTCGCTATTCTAGAGTCACAGCGGCGTTCTGTACTCTCTTCGTCATCATGAGATTTCATGTTTATCTCCACTGGTACGGATATCTATGTTTTCTTTGTCATCAGGAGGTTTCATGTTTACCTACCACTGATACGGTATGGAATTATAGTGAAGGATGGACGGATTACGCATCTACATCACTTTCCTACACTAGGATGTAAGGTTCTACACATCCATGTACCCCACATACTCAAAAGTATGTGCTCCAGGAGTTCCCTGAGGAAAACCTGTTTCACCATCACTTGATCTCTGACAATGATGGATCTATGATCAGGGCTCTACATTATACTTGATTAGTTAGGTACATTCAGTATTCTCTAACAACATACATTGTTCTTCAAACAATAATCAGTAGCATAACAACTAAAACAAGAGAATACTAAATGTAACAAGCCTAACTCATATCAATTATAATTTCTCATCATACTCATCACAGTCATCTCCAAAGCATGACTTTGATGGTATTCATGGCTCTCACAGCCCATTATCAACATAGGATGCCATTGACAAGGCATCAAGTTACTTTTCTTATTTCTAAGGCTAGCAGCATGCCTTCAATGAATATAATATCAACATCCATACCTGGATATGATCACCTTCATATCAGAACCTGCATGGTTAATTCAACTGATAAAGGTAATACAAAATAAGGAATATACTTCCCACTCTTGTCATAAGAGTTAAATCCTCTGATTCCCATCAATTGGAGTTTAATACTTATTTGCATGCCATTACCCTTGAATTAGGGTTTACTATTCACATTATGGTGAATTGAACTCATAACATCGTCATGTATAAGTAACATCATCATTAATGCTCTCAAATTAGTTAAAGGTTCATCATTTATCATAATTAGGGTTTCTATGACTTCACATAGGTGAATCATACCCTAATTATGTACATTCATGTGCACTGAAGATGCTTCACTTAAGTTTCCATCCAATTAGGGTACTTTCTCTCTCTAGAGTACTTTCTCTCTCTAGAATACTCTCTCTTTCTTCATACTAGTGGTTGATGATAACATTAGACTAGATCAAGTTGGATAGAGTCATCATGGCTAAAAACATCATTCTCATGTAATTAGAGTTACTTTCTCTCTCTAGGGTACTTTCTCTCCTTAGAGTACTTTCTCTCTCTAAAGTACTTTCTCTTTCATCATACTAGTGGTTGATGATAACATTAGACTAGATCAAGTTGGATGGAGTCATTATGGCTAAAAACATCATTCTCATGTAATTCGGGTTTGAATTGAGCAAGATATAACTCAATTGACCCTTCAGGGGTATTTTGGTAATTCACCCCATTAATCACCATCATGGTCAAAACCTTAGTCAATTAACCCCTTAATATCCTAGGTTATCATTAGGTTTTAGATTAGGGCATCATTGAACTATTTATATTATCAATTGATTGAATGAAGTCAACCTTGAATTATCTTGATCGATCTCAACCATCAACCCTCAATCGATTTGAGACCCATTGGTTGAGTTGACCTTTTAACCAATGTGACTTTCAGGACCACGAGGGTGAGTTGACCGTTTATCCACCTTTGACCTTAGGACCGCGAGCCCTAAATCTCTTCCAAGACCGTGAGCCCTCTCAACCTTCTTCAAGACCGCGAGCCTTCATTTGATTTCCAGACCGCGAGGATGGTGTGGACCGTTTGCCCACCATTGACCTCAGGACCGCGAGGCCCATCACGGTCTTGAGACCGTGAGCCCTCTCACGACCTTGAGACCATGAGCCTCCTCATGACCTGGATACTGCGAGCCTCCTCACGACCTTGAGACCGCGAGCCTCCTCACGACCTTGAGACCGCGAGCTCACATGGTCTCAACCACTTGGACCATCAACAAGATTCAATGATACAACCGATAATGTCAACTCATGTTGAAGCCCTCAAAAGGTCAGAGCCATGTTGACCACTTATGGATTGGGTCAATTAAGACTATGCGTAACCAATTGGTCATTCAATTGACCCTCAATTGTTGACCAATTAGGGTTGAAATCGATTCAATTAGGGTCTATCAATGTTCACCCATCAACACTCAACAATGTGCATCAACACAAGGTTGAACCCTTCCATTGAGCTCCAATTGGGCCCAAACTTGGCCCAAACGGTCCTGAGATCATGTGGGTGGACCCCACATGGTCTTGAGACCATTTTCCCAAGATTTCATCAAGATCTAATGTGATTTGATAGGGGTTGAACCATGATTGAGTCACAAAATCAGTATTTTAATCGATTTAATAACTTATTGAAATTGGGTCCTCAATTGGTCAAATTAGCTTAACCCTAGACCTTCAAACGGTCTTGGGTGATTTTCATCTCGGTCTTGAGACCGTTTGGATGAGTTCCAAATGGTCTTGAGACCGTTTGCCCATCCAATTTTGGATTCTAGTGCAAATTCATCAAGGTCTGACCTATTGAGTTGATGATCATATCAATATTTAATTGCAATATAATTTGGTATAAATGTACTTTCAATTGGTCAACTATTCTTGACCCCAGACCTCCAAACGGTCATGGTTTATTGGCCTCGCGGTCTTGAGACCGTTTGGATGACCCCCCAAAGGGTCTTGAGACCGTTTAGGTCAATCAACCCTAAAAACCCTAATTAGGTCACCATAATTTCAGTACTGATTTCATCTAGGGTTAGCCCTAGTAATCACCCTTCAACTCTTAGCTCGTTTGGAATTAGACCATTAAACCTGGTGAGTTGTTAATTAACATAATTTTGAACAGTAATTTCATATGGTCAATGCTTGGTCAACGACCTTACACGGTCTTGAGACCGTTTGCCCAAAAAGGCAATTTCAGACCGTTTGAAAATCAGGAATAAATTCAATTAAAGTTGTTACTTAAAAAGGTCATATCTCCCGATTCCTTTGGAGTTAGCCTCTCAAATTTCGAGGGTGATTAGCCTATATAATTAGAAACCGATTTATTATACGTTCCACGCTCGGTCAACGGGTCCAAACGGTCGTGAAGACCGTTTTCCCTATCGCGGTCCAGAGACCGTTTGCTCACCTCGCGGTCCTGAGACCGAGAGAGCAAACTGTTGGGACCGTTTAAGAAAGTGAAAAGCGGTGGGTTTTTCTTGGAAATCACGCCTTCATCTCCTAGCTCAAGAACAGTACGGATATCACATGGATTTGCTTGCAAAATAGTAAAGAAAAGTAGGGAAACATGAAGAGCTATCATCTAACCGCATATAAGAGATGTACATAGTAAAGCATGGGTTTAGAGTTATAAAACCCGCCTAAAACTTGCTCCTTGAGCTCCAAGCTTTCAAGATCCAAGATCCGATGGCGTCCTTGAGTTCCCACAGGTTGGCCAAGGTGAAAACTCCAAGGAAAGATGAAAAGAGATACCTAGAAAGATAGGGTTTCGTGAGTTAGTCACCAAATTGACGTTGAATTTGAGTTCTAACCATGGAATTAGGCAAGAAGACAGATTCAAACCTACCTTGCACCCTTGGTCGTTCCTCTTTGAGCTCCAAGACAGTCCTTAGTCGGCCAAGCAAGGGGAAACAGTGATATGCACGAAGGAAAGGTTCCTTTGCTTGAGAGGTGAAGTGTATATATATACATGGGTGAGGTTTCATTAAAGGCCCATAAGTTTCCCATAAATCCAACTAGGTCCTTCCTTCATTCCTTGCTCGTCCCTTCCTCTTTATTCTAAGGACAAAACTTATCTTAAGTTCTAGAAAAAGAGGGCAAAGAAGATCAATCTAATACTAAGGTACATACATAAAAGGGATATTGTACATATACCCTGATTATTCAATCACAAGGTATATTTCATAACTTGATAATTCAATTGAGGTGACTTCCTCATCAATTCTTCTCTAAATGATAGCAAGAGTTCTAAAAGATACATTAGATGATATATTTTACAAATTGCATCCCTTAATTTGGGTAAATTGCATTTTACCCCAAATTAGGGTTTCAAGCACCGGGATTGCTTCCACAGCTGCACCTTGGTGCCCAAGTTTGGGAAATCCCTCAAACTTTGCCAAAAAGATTTCTCATGATGTCTCAACATCAGAGGAACATCTCATCATGTGCAAATTGGAAGCTAACCCTTTCAACTGGGTAAATTGCACATAGGTCCCTGTATATCAAAATAATGCTACAACTTTAAATAAAAAGGAGCAAATATTGAAATATATGTTTCTGAGAAACTTAATTACATGCTCAGAGTTAATCACAAAGATGTAATTACATATTTAGGCAAAACACCTAGGGTTAACTCATAACCCAGGTCAGGTATGTTACAAATTATCCACCCCTTACAAGGATTTCGTCCCCAAAATCGATAAGACATATCAAGAGAAAAGGGCAGGATACTTCCTTCTCATCTCATCCTCTAGTTCCCAAGTGGCTTCTTAAACGCCACGGTGATTCTAGAGGACTTTCACAAGACATATATCTTTCTTCTTTAACTTTTTAATTCTTTTATCAAGGATTGACACTGGTCCCTCCTCATAGGACATATCATCATTCAATTCTACCTCCATGGGTTGTAGAACTGACTCGGTGTCTGGGTGACATTTCTTCAACATAGAAATGTGGAACACAGGGTGTAACCTCTGTAACTCTGGGGGCATCTCTAGTCTATATGCTACCTTTCCAATCCGTTCAATGATTGGATAAGGCCCCATAAATCTAGGAGCTAACTTCCCTTTCCTTCCAAAACGGAGGACTCCTTTCCAAGGTGAGACCTTGAGATACACTCTGTCTCCAATCTGGAACTCTAAGGGTCTACGACGTTTGTCAGCATAAGATTTCTGCCTATCCTGAGCAGTCTTAATCTTTTGTTGTATTACTTTAATCTTTTCAGTGGTCTGCTGCACAAGGTCAGGACCTAACAACTGATGTTCACCAGTCTCAAACCAACACAAAGGTGATCTACAACGTCTACCATACAAGGCTTCATAAGGTGCCATATCAATACTATGCTGATAGCTATTGTTATAGGCAAACTCTATCAAGCTTAGGTGTAGATCCCAACTTCCAGTGAACTGGAGAACACATGCTCTCAACAGGTCTTCTAAGGTCTGTATGGTTCTTTCCGACTGTCCATCAGTCTGCGGATGAAAGGCCGTACTAAACCTCAGTTTGGTGCCTAAGGCTCTGTGTAATTGTTCCCAAAAATGACTCGTAACTGAGGGCCTCTGTCAGAAACTATTGTGACAGGAACTCCGTGCAAACGCACTATCTCTTGAACATACAATTCTGATAACCTTTCAGCAGAGAAGGTTGTTTTGACAGGTAAGAAATGTGCTGTCTTAGTTAACCTATCAACAATTACCCAAATGGAATCATGTCCTTTGCTTGTCCTGGGTAGGCCAACAACACAGTCCATGGTCACATGGTCCCACTTCCACTGTGGTATGGGTAAGGGTTGCATTGTCCCTGCAGGCTTCTGGTGTTCAGCTTTAACTTGTTGACACACAGGACACCTCAGAACAAACTCTACAACATCCTTCTTCATTCCAGGCCACCAATACAGATCTTTCGAATTCCGATACATCTTGGTGCTCCCTGGATGCATAGCATACATGGAAGAATGGGCTTCTTCCAGGACTAACTTTCTCAAGTTGTCCACATCCGGCACTATCATCCTTCCATTATAATAAGCTACTTGATCCTCTGAGTCATGGAAACCATCTTGTTTCTCATCTCCATACTCAGATCTAATCTGTTGAACTGCAGCATCACCTAGCTGTGCTTCCTTAATCTGCTCTCTTAGGGTAGGTTTAATATGCATCTCAGCGAACAAACCGGCTAACAATGACACCTTCAACTGTACATTGTCTTGCCTTAAAGAGATAAGCATATCTCTCCTAGAGCATACTAAAGAGTTTAGTTGTTCTCTATTCATGGTTGATGTTGCTGATTTCCTACTCAAGGCATCTGCAACAACATTGGCCTTGCCTGGATGGTAATCTATTGTACAGTCATAGTCCTTGATTAACTCCATCCAGCGACGTTGCCTCATGTTGAGCTCATGCTGAGAGAAGATATACTTAAGGTTTTTGTGGTCTGTGAAAATCTGGAATGTTTCTCCGTAGAGATAGTGTCTCCATATTTTCAAGGCATGAACCACAACAGCTAACTCTAGATCGTGTGTCGGATAATTCTCCTCGTGTTTCTTAAGCTATCGGGAAGCAAAAGAAATCACTTGTTTATCCTGCATCAACACACATCCAAGTCCATTCTTGGAAGCATCACAGAAGACTACATATCCTTTTCCTTGTTCAGGTAGCACTAGCACAGGTGCACTTGTCAATCTCTCCTTCAGCAACTGGAAAGACTGTTGACACTTATCACTCCAAGAAAAAGGAACATCTTTCCGGGTCAACTTGGTCAAAGGTAAGGCTATAGAACTAAAGTTCTTAATGAACCTTCGATAATAGCCAGCTAACCCCAAGAAACTTCGAATCTCCGTCGGTGTCTTCGGTTGTTCCCACTGTAGAACAGATTCTACTTTCGTAGGGTCAACACGAATTCCCGAGGCAGATATCACATGACCAAGAAAAGATACCTCCGGTAGCCAAAACTCACACTTGCTAAACTTAGCATACAGCTTATGTTCTCTTAGCAAGGTCAAAGCTTGGCGAAGATGTTGTTCATGTTGCTGAGCATCCTTACTATAGATCAGAATGTCATCTATGAAGATGACAACACACCGATCAAGGAAAGGTCGAAAAACTCTATTCATGAGTTCCATAAATGCAGCTGGTGCATTGGTTAGTCCAAACGATATAACCGTGAACTCATAGTGACCATATCTTGTCCTAAAGGCGGACTTGGATATGTCACTATCCTTAATACGGAGTTGATGATATCCATACCTCAAGTCTATTTTTGAAAAGACTGTTGCACCACGCAACTGGTCAAAGAGATCATCAATCCTCGGCAGAGGGTACTTATTCTTTATTGTTACTTCATTGAGTTGTCTGTAGTCGATGCAAAACCGCATTGACCCATCTTTCTTTTTAACAAACAAGACCGGAGCACCCCAAGGTGAAGTACTCGGTCGGATAAAACCTCTCTCAAGTAACTCTTGAAGTTGTTTCTTGAGTTCTGCCATCTCGGCAGGCGCCATTCTATACGGAGTCTGAGCTATGGGTTTCGTATCTGGGATCAGATTGATTTCAAAATCAATCTCCCGAGGTGGTGGTATACCAGGAAGTTCTTCAGGAAATACATCTTCAAATTCCCTAACTACAGGAACTTCAGCAGGGTTAGAACTTTCCTTGGTAACATCTACCACATGGGCTAAGAATGCATAACATCCTTGCCTCAACAGCTTATCAGCAACCATAGTTGATACAAGACAGGTGGGCAGAATCTTTCTTTCACCTTGAAAGATCCATGTGTTGCTTTCATCAGCAAACACAGCCAACTTGGACTCACAATCCAAGACAACTCTGTACCTTTCTAAGGTATCCATCCTGAGGATTATATCAAATCCTTGCATATCAAGTGGTATAAGATTCACTTGAATGCGATGGTCAGAAAAGAAGAGGGTTCAGGGAGAACATACCTCCTGCAAAATAGCAGACCCACTCAACGGAGTTTCTAACAACAAACTATCTGCTCTATGACTAACAGTCACATTGCAGTTACGAATCACTTCACGAGTGATGAAAGAGTGTGTGGCACCCGGATCAATCAGAACGGATACAACACAGGATGTAGACATATCAGAATATAAAAGTTTCATCTGACCTGCCACTACCCGTGGATTGACCACTGCCTCAGGTGGGTTCATAGCATAGAACCTCGCAGTCGCCTGGTGTTGAGGTGGTGTTGATGATCCAGCTTGAGACGCTTGTCCACGTCCTCGAGCTGCTCCTTGATGTTGTCTGCTCTGAGATCTCTGTTGATCCTGTCTCGGAGGTTGTTGTGTCACACTAGCAGGCCTAGAACGACAATCCTTCATCAAGTGTCCCACCTTACCACAGTTTTAACAACTCCTCTCCTGTTGTTGCGGTCTGGGTGGTCCAGTAACTGACACAGATGCAGAACTGTGCATCCCTTGAAGCGGTTGACTCCGTCCTCTACCTCTGCTTGGTGTCCATTGAGTTTGAAAACTCGATCTGGGTGGTGGAGGGTTAGGTGCAGAGAATCTAGGTTTCTTGAAATCCCTAGATGAAGAACCCTGGAACTGTGGATATCTTTTATGGGTTTGTTTCTTCTCAACCACAGATCTCTCTATCCTTCAGACTGACTCAACGAAGGTAGAGAATCTCTCTCGGTTCTCTAAGGTAGATACAGGGGTTGACATATCAGAATTCAAACCCTTCTCGAATCTTCTGATTCTTTCCTCATCTGTAGCAGCCATGTGCGGACAGAACTGCAACAACTCCATGAACTTAGCTTCATACTCACTAATGTTCATCATACCTTGCCTTAGTTTCTCGAACTGAGAGATCTTCTCATCGAGGAAGGTCTTTGGAAAATATATATTGATAAATTCCCGACGAAACTCTTCCCATGAGAACTCTACTCCAGGTCTCTTCTGCTCTTCCATGTTCCACCAGTGACCAGCACTCCCTTTGAGAAGATAGACAGCATGTCTAACCTTCTCAGCTTCCGGAATCATAAGAATTCTGAAAGCCTTCTCCAACTCTGTCAACCATAAGTCAGCATTTGCAGGGTCGGCAGTTCCGAAGTACTCGGTAGCTCCGACACGACGAAGTCATTTGAACGTATTACTGATACCTTGTGCTTCATGTTGGACAGGTGCCCTAGGTGCAGGAATGGGCATCCTATCGGTTATATGTGTCATGGCAGTCATGAACTGCCCGAACATCGTCTGTACAGCTGGGTTACTCATGTCAGCTGGGTCGAACTGGGGTGGCTCTCTTGGCGACTCAGGTGCAGGTTGTTCTATCCTTGGAACCCTTACACTGCCTCGAGGTGCACTAGCACTACTCTCTGCCACGTACTCATCATGATGTTCTGACATCCTTAGGTATCTTCTTCTCCTGAGGAGCAGAAGATTCTATTAGATAAAGAAGGAGTACTATAGATAGACCCGACATCCTAAGTCCTATGCCTCTGTAGACTCAACTGACCTAGAGCTCTGATACCACTAATTGTGGGCTCTGATCTCCAAACCATGACATAAACACGATTAAAACTTAGCGGAAGCGATTCGATAAATCAGCTGAAGACAAAAATCACGGGAAATTAAAACTTTTCGAGACAAGAGCTTGGATCCATAAAAACTTCTTCCATAAAGTGAGATAAACTTGTTTACATCTCAGGATAATTACTTCTTGAGTAATTATATACATCAAGATACAAAATCTCAAGATCACCTAACACAAGACTCCAAGACCTGAGAGTACAGAGGACACATAGGACTGACTCTAACTACACCACATGGCAGACTAAATCTCCACCTGAGATTACTGCTGCTCCTGGTGCTGCTGCTGCTGAGACTGGTCACCTGTAGGCTGGTTCCTTCGTCTCCGACGTCCACCTAAAAAGTTGAAGTCTGCGGGGTGAGACAATTTTACATAATTGTCCCAACGAGAGTTATAACTCTCTGCCAGAAGCTTTAATATACCATCAAAGAATATCTTAAGCAGTAAAACCTTCAAAGTATTAGATAACAGTTGCAACTATAATAAGATCTCAACATTTATGAGATATGAAGAAGTATAACCACTATAACAGTGTAACATCAATCAACTAACTTGGAGTTATCTCTAAAAAGTATACTACGTGGTTTATTATGTTTTACAACAACATTATGCCCTGTGGAGATGAGGCATACCACTCATACTCCAACTGATCACTGAGAAGTCACATCAATATCATACATAGGTCACTAAGAGAGTCAGATTCTCATGACCTTCACCTTCCTCAGTCAGTGAGAGGATCACTTGTAGGACATCTCGTGTCTCTACTACTATAGCTCACCAGGGTAAACTGGTCCTTCGCTATTCTAGAGTCACAGCGGCGTTCTGTACTCTCTTCGTCATCAGGAGATTTCATGTTTATCTCCACTGATACGGATATCTATGTTTTCTTCATCATCAGGAGGTTTCATGTTTACCTACCACTGATACGGTATGGAATTATAGTGAAGGATGGACGGATTACACATCTACATCACTTTCCTACACTAGGATGTAAGGTTCTACACATCCATGTACCCCACATACTCAAAAGTATGTGCTCCAGGAGTTCCCTGAGGAAAACCTATTTCACCATCACTTGATCTCTGACAATGATGGATCTATGATCAGGGCTCTACATTATACTTGATTAGTTAGGTACATTCAGTATTCTCTAACAACATACATTGTTCTTCAAACAATAATCAGTAGCATAACAGCTAAAACAAGAGAATACTAAATGTAACAGGCCTAACTCATATCAATTATACTTTCTCATCATACTCATCACAGTCATCTCCAAAGCATGACTTTGATGGTATTCATGGCTCTCACAGCCCATTATCAACATAGGATGCCATTGACAAGGCATCAAGTTACTTTTCTTATTTATAAGGCTAACAACATGCCTTCAATGAATATAATATCAACATCCATACCTGGATATGATCACCTTCATATCAGAACCTGCATGGTTAATTCAACTGATAAAGGTAATACAAAATAAGGAATATACTTCCCACTCTTGTCATAAGAGTTAAATCCTCTGATTCCCATCAATTGGAGTTTAATACTTATTTGCATGCCATTACCCTTGAATTAGGGTTTACTATTCACATTATGGTGAATTGAACTCATAACATCATCATGTATGAGTAACATCATCATTAATGCTCTCAAATTAGTTAAAGGTTCATCATTTATCATAATTAGGGTTTCTATGACTTCACATAGGTGAATCATACCCTAATTATGCACATTCATGTGCACTGAAGATGCTTCACTTAAGTTTCCATCCAATTAGGGTACTTTCTCTCTCTAGAGTACTTTCTCTCTCTAGAATACTCTCTCTTTCTTCATACTAGTGGTTGATGATAACATTATACTAGATCAAGTTGGATAGAGTCATCATGGCTAAAAACATCATTCTCATGTAATTAGAGTTACTTTCTCTCTCTAGGGTACTTTCTCTCCTTAGAGTACTTTCTCTCTCTAAAGTACTTTCTCTTTCATCATACTAGTGGTTGATGATAACATTAGACTAGATCAAGTTGGATGGAGTCATTATGGCTAAAAACATCATTCTCATGTAATTAGGGTTTGAATTGAGCAAGATATAACTCAATTGACCCTTCAGGGGTATTTTGGTAATTCACCCCGTTGATCACCATCATGGTCAAAAACTTAGTCAATTAACCCCTTAATATCCTAGGTTATCATTAGGTTTTAGATTAGGGCATCATTGAACTATTTATATTATCAATTGATTGAATGAAGTCAACCTTGAATTATCTTGATCGATCTCAACCATCAACCCTCAATCGATTTGAGACCCATTGGTTGAGTTGACCTTTTAACCAATGTGACTTTCAGGACCGCGAGGGTGAGTTGACCGTTTAGCCACCTTTGACCTTAGGACCGCATGCCCTCAACCTCTTCTAAGACCGCGAGCCCTCTCAACCTTCTTCAAGACCGCGAGCCTTTATTTGATTTCAAGACCGCGAGGATGGTGTGGACCGTTTGCCCACCTTTGACCTCAGGACCGCGAGGCCCCTCACGGTCTTGAGACCGTGAGCCCTCTCACGACCTTGAGACTGTGAGCCTCCTCACGACCTGGAGACCGCGAGCCTCCTCACAAACTTAAGACCGCGAGCCTCGTCACGACCTTGAGACCGCGAGCTCACATGGTCTCAACCACTTGGACCATCAACAAGATTCAATGATACAACTGATAATGTCAACTCATGTTGAAGCCCTCAAAAGGTCAGAGCCATGTTGACCACTTATGGATTGGGTCAATTAAGACTATGCTTAACCAATTGGTCATTCAATTGACCCTCAGTTGTTGACCAATTAGGGTTGAAATCGATTCAATTAGGGTCTATCAATGTTCACCCATCAACACTCAACAATGTGCATCAACACAAGGTTGAACCCTTCAATTGAGCTCCAATTGGGCCCAAACTTGGCCCAAACGGTCCTGAGATCATGTGGGTGGACCCCACATGGTCTTGAGACCGTTTGACCAAGATTTCATCAAGATCTAATGTGATTTGATAGGGGTTGAACCATGATTGAGTCACAAAATCAGTATTTTAATCGATTTAATAACTTATTGAAATTGGGTCCTCAATTGGTCAAATTAGCTTAACCCTAGACCTTCAAACGGTCTTGGGTGATTGTCATCTCGGTCTTGAGACCGTTTGGATGAGTTCCAAACGGTCTTGAGACCGTTTTCCCATCCAATTTTGGATTCTAGTGCAAATTCATCAAGGTCTGACCTATTGAGTTGATGATCATATCAATATTTAATTGCAATATAATTTGGTATAAATGTACCTTCAATTGGTCAACTATTCTTGACCCCAGACCTCCAAACGGTCATGGTTGATTGGCCTCGCGGTCTTGAGACCGTTTGGATGACCCCCCCAAAGGGTCTTGAGACCGTTTAGGTCAATCAACCCTAAAAACCTTAATTAGGTCACCATAATTTCAGTACTGATTTCATCTAGGGTTAGCCCTAGTAATCACCCTTCAACTCTTAGCTCGTTTGGAATTAGACCATTAAACTTGGTGAGTTGTTAATTAACATAATTTTGAACAGTAATTTCATATGGTCAACGCTTGGTCAACGACCTTACACGGTCTTGAGACCGTTTGCCCAAAAAGGCAATTTCAGACCGTTTGAAAATCAGGAATAAAGTCAATTAAAGTTGTTACTTAAAAAGGTCATATCTCCCGATTCCTTTGGAGTTAGCCTCTCAAATGTTGAGGGTGATTAGCCTATATAATTAGGAACAGGTTTCTTATACGGTCCATGCTCGGTCAACGGGTCCAAACGGTCGTGAAGACCGTTTGCCCTCTCGCGGTCCAGAGACCGTTTGCTCACCTCGCGGTCCTTAGACCGAGAGAGCAAATTGTTGGGACCGTTTAATAAAGTGAAAAGCGGTGGGTTTTTCTTGGAAATCACGCCTTCATCTCCTAGCTCAAGAACAGTATGGATATCCCATGGATTTGCTTGCAAAATAGTAAAGAAAAGTAGGGAAACATGAAGAGCTATCATCTAACCGCATATAAGAGATGTACATAGTAAAGCATGGGTTTAGAGTTATAAAACCCGCCTAAAACTTGCTCCTTGAGCTCCAAGCTTTCAAGCTCCAAGCTCTAATGGCGTCCTTGAGTTCCCACAGGTTGGCCAAGGTGAAAACTCCAAGGAAAGATGAAAAGAGATGGCTAGAAAGATAGGGTTTCGTGAGTTAGTCACCAAATTGACCTTGAATTTGAGTTCTAACCATGGAATTAGGCAAGAAGAGGGATTCAAACCTACCTTGCACCCTTGGTCATTCCTCTTTGAGCTCCAAGACAGTCCTTAGTCGGCCAAGCAAGGGGAAACAGTGATATGCACGAAGGAAAGGTTCCTTTGCTTGAGAGGTGAAGTGTATATATATACATGGGTGAGGTTTCATTAAAGGCCCATAAGTTTCCCATAAATACAACTAGGTCCTTCCTTCATTACTTGCTCGTCCCTTACTCTTTATTCTAAGGACAAAACTTCTCTTAAGGTCTAGAAAAAGAGGGAAAAGAAGATCAATCTAATACTAAGGTACATACATAAAAGGGATATTGTACATATACCCTGATTATTCAATCACAAGGTATAATTCATAACTTGATAATTCAATTGAGGTGACTTCCTCATCATTTATTCTCTAAATGATGGCAAGAGTTCTAAAAGATACATTAGATGATATATTTTACAAATTGCATCCCTTAATTTGGGTAAATTGCATTTTACCCCAAATTAGGGTTTCAAGCACCGGGATTGCTTCCACAGCTGCACCTTGGTGCCCAAGTTTGGGAAATCCCTCAAACTTTGCCAAAAAGATTTCTCATGATGTCTCAACATCAGAGGAACATCTCATCATGTGCAAATTGCAAGCTAACCCTTTCAACTGGGTAAATTGCACATAGGTCCCTGTATATCAAAATAATGCTACAACTTTAAATAAAAAGGAGCAAATACTGAAATATATGTTTCTGAGAAACTTAATTACATGCTCAGAGTTAATCACAAAGATTTAATTACATATTTAGGAAAAACACCTAGGGTTAACTCATAACCCAGGTCAGGGATGTTACATACCCTTTGTACCCTATGACTTTTTGTTGTTTATGTAGGGTTGTTATGTTCGAGACACAAGTTCCTAAAACTCAACCCTAGATGGTTCTGACTTATTAGTTGGATACATGAACAACATAAATTTCTAAAACATTCACAACTAACCGATATGTAGGCAACACTAAAACTTGTTTAGTTTGACTTGATAGGACGAAAACCTTTTAAGGGGTGGACAGTAGTTGGTTGTTGATTTTTGGATCAATAGATTTTGAGGACAAAATCCTTTTAAGGGGGTGGAGTGTTGTAACATACCCGATCTTGGAACCTACCCTAGAACTTTGACCTTTTGGACTTAGCCAAACAAGGTTAAGGTTTTAGACCTAAAAGATGTTTAGTATAACTAATGAGTTAATGCATGTATAAATCACCCTAATATAATCCAATATTTTCACATTGGGCTTAGGCCGATAATGGACACATAAAATATGTTACATGAGATAAATTGAGTTTTCATAATAATTTATACAAAATAATCTTACATAACTTATTAGTGATAATATGAAAATATGGGACACAATTGGAAATAATATATATTGACTAATATAATGTCAATTATGTAAAACTCATAAAAGGAAGACAAATTGGTTAAAAATAACATCAGATTCATTTTCTTTGGATATGTTTTGGTTTGGATATGCATTGGAATTTCTATTTCAATCTAGCCATATGTTTGTGAGTGAATTTGTACCATACATCTAATATGTACCCAAGGCCTCATGCAATTGGTCCCACAAAATATTTGTAAACTAAGGTCCCATGGCTAGCGTGACAGTTGACGATATTCCATGTAGACCAACTATTGAATCCACATACTTATGTCCTATCTTATCTATTAAGTATATTATCTTCAATGATATAAAATTTCTTGACTGAATTATAGGGTCAACAACCATCCAAACCAAATAATATCCTTTGCATGTATTGGGAATACCAACCAAAAAAAATACATAGTAACATAATCCTATCTCCCTAGGGGATAAGTAGTTGTTGGAACTTGCATGTTTCTAAAACTCTAGCTTCACCTACTAACATACATTGTACTTGGAAAAGAACTCAAATACATATTACTTCATCCTAGGAAACCAATATCGATCCTCAATATTCTTGTACATCATGGTTGTGCTGGGATGCATAACTTACATAAAATGAAATGTGTTATATCCTAAATTTTGGCAAAATTGAATTATATAAATGTAAATCATGGAATGATAATTTCCTAATAATGTTATTTGTGTTGCATATATGCCCTTGGGACACAAGAAAAAGAAATTAGAGATTTTCAACACAAAAAAATATTAATCGCTTTATGAATTATTGGGTAATAGACATATGAGATAATATTCTAGTTGTCGAAAGAAAATAAAAAATGTGGTTTTTTAAGTAATTAAAAGAGTAATTATCTAGACAATTTGGCAACACATGTTTTGTTGTATCAATCAGTATTAGTTTTGATCTAACTTTCGTGTACTCAAAAATAATAATGGAAGGGGAGAAAATCCTAGAAATTGGGAGAAAAAGGATATTCTATGACATAATTGTTAAAAGAATCAAGTCTTGCATGGGAAAGACAACTCAATAAATCCAAACATATGAAATATAGATTTGAAAATGATTTATTAGTTTTCCTAAAGCAAGGATAATTTACATGGGAATATATCAAAGAGAGACAAGGAACAATATAGACCCCAAGTCATACATAGATTAATGGTGTAGTTATCCAATATGTGATCTTAGTCCATATACCTTTTTTTATGACTTCTTGGTTTACCAAAAGTATTAGCTTTTTGGTGAAGGGGTTTGGTCAAGCCAAAGATGAATGTTGGGAAAGGATTAGTTAACCGTGGAAATAGATTACCTGCACTTGATAATTGACAATATTAAAATCACTTTCTATTGTACAATGCCCCAAGGAGGAAGCTATGGCACAACACCCATAACCCTTTTCTCTCCCTCTTCATCTTTCTCCCTCTTTTTAAACCCTATTTGTCTTGCATACAACCTATAAAAGAGAGATGAGAGAGAATCACTCTTCACCTGGAAACCTAACTATAATATTGAGTGATTGTATTAGAAGTTGTGGCCAGCAATATCCCTGATGGTCTAGAGATGCATGGGTTGTGCCAAAGCTTCTTCCGACCTGAGGGGGGAGACAACTGAGAAACAACCAAGAAGCTACTCTCCTCTACGTTGGTAACCATGGGCATCCTTTCCATGCAAGGATCTAGATTGCACGCCTGTTGAAGAAGGTCTTGTTGGAGAACCTGAGGATGGTTGGGGAATGGTGGCACACTCCATAATGGTCATGTTGGAGGTTGTCGAGGCAGCCACACTGTCACTTGATGAACAAAAAAGGAAGGGTGGTTGCGATAGTAGATAATCATTGGGTAGATAGAAGAAGGCTGGCAGAGGCTTCAGAGGAGTTGAGCAGGGGAAGAAAGTCAATCAAAGGAGTGGAAATGATCTACCTTTCTCACAGACCATGAAGTCTGGCTAGCGGGTTAGGACGAAGAGTTTGAGTTGGTAGCTAAGTTAGCAGGATGTGTAGGAGGAAGGGGAGGTGGGCTTGCCTCACTGGGGCATGACCTGGAGCCAGTGCCCTTTCCTATTGACTTGGCAGTGTGGGCCTGGCTTCACTCTAGTACAAGCAGCGTGAGGGTGAGGGAAGATAGACTGGTACAGTACCCGATGGTTCAACACTATTGAATTGGACGTTAATGGTCAGTTCAAGGTAGAACCAAGGAAGTGGGTCAAGATCTACTTATCCACATTGCAATGGGTCCCAGTAGCATGGACCAATTGATGCTCGCCACATGGCTATATTCTTGAGATAATTTCCCTTTTATATGGTATACCTTTTGAAAATTGTAATAAATGCTGGAAATGCCTGAAGAAGTGATATTATATATCTAAAAGATCAGTGGAAAGAGCGAAATTCAAATAAAATGAATTCAATGCCTAGTTATTCTCCCTATTCTAAAAAATAGGGCTAATACTTATTTAAGTGGTGTTTAACATATGGAAACCCTAAAATTTGTAATTATGAGTGTTTAGTACATCAAATATTTTTCTCTTGCGTCAAAACAGGTTATACGTGACTATAATGCTAATGTAAGAGGATAATAATAACATTGATGATAGTTTGTGGTTAGGGTTTCTAAGATAATGATCATCAACTTGTATAATTAAGTTTAAGAAATCAATAATATAATTTGTGATAACCTTAATGCCTATGATCACATTTATATGTTCAAAATAGTCTAAAATGTTTAATTCGAAGAGAATTGAAGTCCATGATATGCTTCAAATGATTGTGATCATGATTAGAGGTTCTGAGTGAAATATGAAGAATTAGGGTAAAGATCCAAATTTGCTATGTTGTTAATGAAATTAATCATATCTAAGTGATTATGATATAATAATATGGTAGTTTTAATAATTGAAGCTACACTAAACATGAACTAGGGTTCTTGAGTCATTAAAACAAGGAACATGGGGATTGGGATATCAAACATGACTCTAATGTAAACTCGATACCAAGGAAACGTAACCCTTGATTAGGGACGAGTTGGGCTCAATGTGATTAATGTGATGATGACACTTTAGGAATTACATACATACAGATTAACTAGTACAGATCGGACGTTTAATGTCACATTCACTACTGTCATTTCCTTAGAAAAACCAAAACCAATCTACCAAAAACATCGGTTCTTCGTGCCAATCGTCACCATATGTAAAGTCGTGTTGATTTAGAAAATACACGGGTACCACTTTTACTTTAACATCAGTTCCTTTCCATAGAAACTAATCTCTTATATTGCTTGAAAAATACAATTTTTTAGGAAAAAAATTACCTAAAAAATTTTCAATCTGCCATCGATTTTGTATATAACTAACAACAAAGTGTTCGCCTCATGTCCCTACGGAAAAAGTTATCTCCCATTAGTTTTCGTGTTTACCAAATAACTGGTGACTAAGTCCCCTTGGCAAGACACAATTTTTTTAGAGATGGGTCTATGTCATTAGTTTTGTAGATAAAACCAACAACTAGGTGTTTTCACGTCATGTCTCTCTAAAATTATTTTCCTCCCAAATTGCTTCTTTGATGTAAGTTTATCTTGCTAAACTGACGACTATAACCCTAACCCAAGTGCAAATTTTTTGTTTGGTTTGGGGATTAGTGTTTGGTTTTGTATTCTTAACTGACAACAACGTACTTATACATCAGTTTTTTAAAACAATCGATGACTATAAGTAACTTAATAGCACCCACACGAAATAGAGTTTCTCTCCATTCTCGATTTCATCACGATTCACCTAGGTCTCTGGAAATTTTCCCTAGCTGCTCAATCTACCACCGTCGTAGCTATTCCTCTAGTCGTCGCTACTTTGTTACTCACTATCTTCCACTTTTCCTCCAGCCATCACTGCTATCATTGTTTGCATGAGTAGCTTCTCTCCGCCAGGAGCTTGGGAGGATGTCGGAGCTTGGGAGGACACCAGAGCTTGGGCCTGAGTTAGTTTCCTCCACCTTGGTCTCAGGAGCTTCTGTTAGAGCTTCTACTAGTGGTACCCTCATCACCACCGGAGGTTTCCCTAGTGCTAGGTAAGCCTCCAAAATAGCTTATACCTCACCTGGTTCATAGCTTGCATATCACATGCTTCCCCACCTTCTAGGTAATCCTAATTTCAAAGCTTCGACCCATGTTTTAAAGATGAATGTGCCAAATTTTTTAGGAAATATTATACATTAAAAAACAGAAATATGAATGGGAAACATGTTATTATTGTGAAAATAGGAAATATAGTTTTTACACGTGTGAATCACTTTTTTATGGTTAGTTACTTATTGCTCTTGCATTGATTAGTGTTAATTAGGATTTCTATATCTTATTTAGTGTAATTTTCCTTCTTTCATCCTTAGTTTGGAATATATTTATGATGAACATGCATGTGCATTGGAAATGTTGATATCAATGTTATGGAATGGTACCTAGGCTAATCCATATGGAAGAATGAATTGAATTAAATAATGTTACTTCCAACCTAGGATATGAACGATGAAATTGTTGACTTGAGAGTTATACATTGCCCATATTTTGATAATGACTTAATCATTCCATTCCTATGTGTCTAACATGTTTTTTCAAGATTGATTTTAGGATTTAGGTACTTGAAAAGGATCAAATTACACAATCACTGCTTCCTAGCTTGTTCAAGTACAAGTCAAAAGCAATGCAAGTGCGCATTTTGGGAAATCACTCCAAATGAGCTTAGATTAATTTTGTAATCACTTATATTGATGATATGACTTGAAACTAAGATGGAAAAAAATTAGGGTCACTTAATTTTAATGTTTGGTCACTCAACAATCAATTTAGAAAATTTGTCACATGCTATTTATCGGTCGAGTTGGAAACTCAACCTATCCAGTGATGGATTTTCTGAAGATGACCAATTGGTCGAGTTGCAAACTCATAGAAATTGACCAATCGATCAACTAAGAAAAATATATTTTGACTCATCGGTCAAGTTTCCCAAAACAAACTCGACAGATAGTTTGAAAATTTGCTTTGTCTCTTAGTGGATCAGTCAAGTTATCTTTATTAAAACTTGACTGAATGTATTGTATGGAAAATGCAAAAAAAGTGATTATAACCATTGGAGAGTTGTTTTGAGCGAGAATAGATCCGTTATAACTTGGAAAATTGCTATATTTTTCCCTTGAGTGATCCCACACTCAAGGAAAAACCGCCATCTATAAATAGGATCCCTTGGAGTTCATTCAAAGTTTGTTCATTCATGTTATTCTATGTCCTTGCTATAGCTGAGTGTGTTGCAAATCCTTGAGCCCCTTTCTCTCTATCATTTACAAAGTATTTTGAGATTATGAGTGAATTAAGCAAGTTGTAAGAGAGCTACCTCCATGTGCTTGTAAAGCTCTCATTCCATTCCATCGTCCCTACTCTCTTTCTCAAGGATCAAAGGTTGAAGTAAGATACTCAGAGTGAAGGTGAAGTTCTTGTTGACCTTCTTCAAGGTTGACGAAGAGGTGAAGATCTTCTCCAGGAGAAGGAGAAGAGCAAGGCCAAGATTCAAGAAGAGTGGGAAAATTATTTCAAATCCAAAGACATGATGCAAGTTTGGGTAAGTCCTTATTGAAGGCTGAAGACATCTTGATCAAGTGGGTAAGTCCTTATGTAGATGGAAGATTCTTGTCTTGAGTAGGTAAGTCCTTAGACATATGGTGGTCTCCTTGTATCTCTTATGAATGAATATAAGTATACACAGATTGCAAAGTCCTAGAAGTTGACCTCTCTAGGTAGTGAATTGACTCTCTCCTAGTTTGGAGAGTGGAACCACTCTAAATCACCTTGTCTAAGTGCATGGTTCAATATCTCTCATCCTTGCTATGCTTGCTCAGTTAGGACTTCAAATTACTCTTATGTTATTGGTTTTTATTGATATAATTTGAAGGTCTAACTTATCTTCTGAGAATTTTGAAGATCTATTCAACCCCCTCTAGAGCCCTAGATCCAATAGAAACTAGGATCATAAGTATTGGAATGACAACATACATATATTTTTATTGACCTAGAAACCCGTCTGAGATTTATTCATTAGGAGTAAATTTTCGATAGTCCCCTATTTGGGACTGTTCCTCATCACTGAATCTCACTTAATATGTAAGTTTATAATGTATATTCAGTTTTCAATATGTTTCATCAACACTTCCCTGATTGTTCTCTAAGTACATATGTTGGTGGACATTTGTCCATCTACATTAGTGTACTTGGAGAACTGTAGAGAAATGTTGCCAAATTTTCTTGAAAACCAAATACACATTATACACTTACTAGTGAGATTAGGTGTTCGAGAATGGGATGGGTGGGACACACATTCATTACTGAACCTTAAACCCTGATATTAAAATCATAAACCCTAATATTTAAACCATAAACCCTAATCTATAAACCCTTATCCCTAAATCTAAAACAAAAAATCCTAATTTATCTATAAATCCTTAACCTAATATGTAAAACATAAACCCTAATACTTTTTTTATTTTTTATCATAGAATGATATATCATGGATGTTCATTCCAAATCACTGCATCCCAGAATTTACTACTAATCTTGATCAATTTATAAGAATTGTAGAGGAACATAAGAAACGAACAGGAGATATGTTCTATTTTCCATGTAGGCATTGAGGTAACAACTTGAAATTTAACACTGATGATGGAATCAAAAGTCATGTCATTTGCAATACGATTGTACAAGGCTATATAGAATGGTACTGGTATGGAGAGATTCCACACTTGAGATCAGTAGATGTTGATAGTAGTACTTGTGTTGAAGAAGAAATTGCCGCAGATGATGTAGATGTGAATGAACTTATTCTGACAGAAATGGTTCATGCGATGTGTGATAGTTTTGGGGTTGAGCACACTGATTCAAATTCCTTATTTAGGAACATTGTGAATGATGTTGAGAGATTGTTATTCATAGGTTGTACTAAGTTTACAAAGATGAGAGCTATGTTGAGATTGTATAATTTTAAGGCTAATAATATATGGAGTGACAAAAGCTTCATGTCATTGTTGTCTTTGTTGAAATAAATTCTTCCAAAAGGCAACAAGCTTCCAATATCAACATACAAATTAAAGAAAATTCTATGCCCAATTGGAATGAAGGCTAAGAAGATACAAGCATACCCCAATGATTGTGTGTTATTTCAAAAAGACTATGTCAATTTGAAAGATTTTCCAAAATGTGGGGTGTCAAGGTATCAAATGACAATTTTAGGGAAGCCCAAAATTGGCTCTCCTTCCAAGGTGATGTGGTATCTACCTATAATACCACAGTTTCAATGCTTGTTTACCAATCTGATGGATGTGGAGAATTGAAGGAGGCATGTAGAGGTTAAGAAAAATAACTATGGGATCCTAAAACATGCATATGATTCCCCACAGTGGAAGAATATTGATTTAATGTATCCTAAATTTGGTGAAGAAGTTGGGAATCTAAGACTTTGTCTTTGTACAAATGGGATGAATCCATACAGTACATTGATCAGGGAACATAGTACTCGGCCTATTATGCTTGTTATATACAATCTTCCTCTGTGGTTTTGTATGGAAAATAAGTATGTTATGTTGTTGTTGTTGATATCGGTCCTTAAACAACCTAGAAATGATATCGACTTTTATCTTGAACCTCTGGTAGATGACTTAAAGAAACTATGGGGTGAAGATGTGATGAACAATGATGATTCGCATAGCGATACATTTTGTTTGCATGCTATGTTATTTTGCACTATTACAAAATTTCAAGCATATGGGAATTCATTTGGATACAGTGTGAAAGGATCCAAAGCATGCCCTATATGTGAAGAAAACACTGATTCAATACGACTAAAACATGGAAGCAAGACCTAACTTGATCATCGAAGGTTTCTTCTAAAAGTCCATCCTTATTGAAGATTGCACAAAGCGTTTAGTGGATCAAATGAGGGAGGGAGTCCCCCTAAATCTACACCAGGGGAGGTTGTTTATGAAAGAGTAAAAGACTTTGTCAATGAATCTGGTAAGAGATCATAATGTACCATTCCCAAAGAAAATGAAAAATCTTTATTCAAGAAGAGTTCAATATTCTTGGATCTTTCTTATTAGAGTTCTTTGGCAGTTAGGCATTGTATCTTTGTGTTCAGAAAAATGTTTGTGATAGAATCATTGGTATTCTGTTGAATATATTGGGTAAGACTAAAGATGGCATCAAATCTAGAATGGACCTATGTAAAATGGGAATAAGGAAAAAATTAATAGAAGTAGTTCGGAGTGGTCGAAAAATGTATTTACCTCCTTCTTATTACATGTTTTCTAGAAAGGAGTAGAAAACTTTTTGCAAGTGCTTGCATAATGTTAAGCTACCACATGGATACTCTTCCAATATCCATAGATTGGTATCAAAGAACGATCTAAAGTTGATAGGTCTTAAATCGCATGATTGTCACACTCTAATACAAAAAATATTGTGTGTGACAATTCAATCTATAATGTCGAAGCATGTAAGGCCTGCAACCACCAGACTTTGTTTCATCTTCAACACTCTATGTAGCAAAGTTATTGATCCTGAGAATCTTGATAAGTTACAAAGAGAATTGGTTATAACCCTATGCCAGTTTGAGATGAATTTTACTCCTTCATTCTTTGATATCATGGTACATATTGTTGTCCATTTGACTAGGGAAGTGAAAATGTTGGACCAATTTTCTTTCATTGGATGTATCATTTTGAACGGTACATATGTGTTTTAAAAGGTGATGTGAGAAACCATTATCATCCTAAAGGGAGTATTATTGAGGGTTATGTGGCGAGCAAGGTTATGGAATTTTGCAACTAAGTGGTAATGAAGCTCCTATAAATGGCACGAATATTGATCAAGACTATTTTGACAAAGGGACTTTAGGAGCATGAGTAGAAGTAACCAATTGTGAGTTATGGGAACAAGCTTAATTGTATATTTTACACAACATTGACAAAGTGAGTGTTTATATCACCAAACATACCAATTTCATCAAGAAAAAATATCCAAAAGTCAATTCAATGTGCCTTGATAGAGAGCATAACAAGACATTTATTAGGTGGTTTGAAGATAAAGTCTTAAGTCAACTATATAAAACACCAAATAATGTTTCTAAAATTATCAGGTACATATCCTTTAAACCAAAAATGAATGTTATGTCTTATGAAGGGTTTGACATAAATGGGTTCTCATATTACACAAAGCGTTAAGATGTTAAGAGCGTCGTCCAAAATAGTTGGGTTACCCTTCAAGCATCTTCATTATTTTTTTAGTACAAAGCATAAGAGTCCACATGGAGCTAAAATGTCATATTTCGGTGTCATTGAAGACATATGAGAGTTTGACTATGTAGATTTCATAATTCTGGTATTTAAGTGTAATTAGGTTGATAACACCAGAGGAGTTGTAGTAGATAAATTTTGTTTCACATTAGTGAATTTTGAAAAGATTGGTGAGAAGGGTGAACCATTCATAATGGAATCAGATGAGAAGCAAGTATTTTATATCGATGATCCTAAAAATGAAAAATGTTCTGTTGCTCTTCATGGTAAAAGTCAATTCATTGAAGATCCTATAGATGACGAAGAGTACCATGACAAGTATGATGACTCCAGTCCTTTCTCAGTTGGATTGCCAACACCAAATATTGAAAATGACACTGACTTATATGTGCTTGGAGATCACACTTAGGGAATGTTAATTGACAAAAGATCTCAATATTAGAGGCATGCTTTTATTTTTTTTAAATCTTAGATGTGCATTTTACAACCTTATATTTCATTGTTTGACTATGTTCTATATGAATTTTTTTCAGATCGCGTCTGACCATGAATATGATCATTGTGATGATGATCACCATGAGGATGAGGAGAATCACTATGTGCACCTTGACATTGGTGTAAGTTATGCACTTTAAAATATGTTTATCTTGTTGTAATATTTTATCACATTTATAAGTTATATATGTTTATGACCTATATGTTTTTTTGTCCATTTTAGGTTGAGGATGTATGTCCTGAGGATTTTGTTCATCTTGATGAGCAGCATAAAAAAAATCAGAAAAAAGGGGCATCACCATGATGAACAAGTTGATACAACAAAGGGGTAACATACCAAAGTTGGTTGTTGACTTTGATAATGCACAAAAACCTTTTGGAAAGAATCGTAGCTCTTTTGTTTCATATATAAGGGTTCTTACTCATAGACATTGTAGTATAGTAGTAGACTCTTAACATAAAATTGATAGAAGCATGAAAGATTTCATATGGAAAGAACTATGTGTGAGATATTATCATTTGCAATTTTGTTTTTAAAACTATTTACAATTCTATTTTTAAGAATATTCCATTAAGTATATGAACTTTTATAGAGAATATATGACCTAGATGAAAATTTGCATCGCAAAAAGGTGATGCAACACTATGGGAGGGTACTGAGGAATTATAGGACAAATATGACAAGACAATACATATAGGAAGTTGATAAGAGGAAGAAGTTATCCACTAGGCAAAAGCGTTATCTTGGCCCGGAGACATGGGTGGTGTTTGTTGCTATGAAAAAAAATTGATGAATTCAAGGTATTAAGCCTCACTCACCATTTTGAATATAATTTTCCTTGACCTTAATTGTTATGTTTTACTTTCCAATTACTATTGGTGATTGTCACTAACCAGGATGCAAGCGGTGATCAAAGAGAAAGGCATGCAAAGAATGTGCACAACTGCACAATGGGTCTAGGTGGCTATCCAAATCTTCACCAAAAACTACTACTGGTGTCTTCTTCTCAGAAGCCTACTACTGAGACTATTGAGTCATATACTACCACTATTGAACCTCTACTTTATCATGATATATGGGTACCTTGAAGCCAATCAAAATTTGTAGAAATAACCAACTCAATAACTGCTTAGGCATTTGCAAAAATGGTAAAATTCAACTTTCAAAGCAACTAGTATTGATGATTGTTATGTTTTGCTTACTAATTACTATTGATGATCAGAGGAAGCTCCATGTGCAAAGGAAACAAGGCAAGTTCATCCCAGAGGGAACAAGGGATGAACTGACAGTTCATTTAGGTAACCTAGAGAATCATGGACGTGTTAGGGCTGAAGGCGTTGGTGTGGGTATAAGAGTGTTCTTTGGGCCATTAGAGCACAAATATGTCCAGAAAGGGGGATTCTCAAAAGAGGAGGGAAAATAGTTAATTGCAAAGGGAATTCAAGAAGCAATCACCCAGTGGGAGGCTTCTCATTCAGCTACTCAGACAGTACCAGTTTTCCGCCCCACTCTTCATATGAGGTGGACCCCCTACGAAAAACATGGTTGGGAGTAATCCTATGGACCCAACACCTAGCACGTCCTCTGTAAGTATTTTTATGACATAGTAGTCTTTTCAAGATGATATGTTTAGGTATATATACAACACTCTATGTAAATTTGCAGGGGTTGAGGCCATGTCGTCTAAAATTACAAGAATATGTCGTTCTTGTGGGCGAGGCTTACCCACCCCTTACAGGTTCCATGCTTCATCATGCTCCATTACCCGTCAATGTGGTTCGTGTGTGCCTGAGGCTTGTCTACAAAGCTTGGAAGAAGTATCCACTGCCATATGACCACCCCAACATTGAGGTGATAGGTGAAGAAGAAGAAGGCAACATCATGTGGCCCAAGGAGGGAGTTATCATTACTGATCATGATGAATGGTAAATTTACATTTGGTTTGTGTCTATATATACATGAAAATTGATATGAAATTATATGTATGCTAGACATAGGGCCAAAGAAACCCCTTACAACTCATCCTTCTCCACCTCCACCTCCTCCTCAATTACCTAGTTGGCTTGCACATGACCTATTTGAATCGATAGGTCCTTAATGCATAGGTATGGCACTATGGATAGGCGAACATGAAGAAGATTTTCCTATGATGGTTTCTATTAAGGAGAACGTTGTAGGTCAATGTTATGATACTAGTATATTTCTATAAGACATTTTGGATTTATTTCATTATGCTTGGTTGAATATATCTGTGATAGAACTTTGGATATGTTGAGATCTTATACAGCTATATAACTCATTTTATATATAGTGATATGTTTTCTTATATATTAATGCATACATGATATATGTTTTGTAGCCACTTACATAGGGTCTGTATAGAGTTTTAATGACCCATGTGGGATTTCTAGTTCCATCTTTGATTAGCTGTGTAATTAAACACCCTACATCGGTTACCCTATATTTCCCTATCACATTTAAATATTTTGGTAAAAATAAAAAGAGTGTGATATTAACTCCAAATAATGTTTGGTAAGTTTACTTACTTTGCTTATAATCATGATTTAAGAAATTACAATTCATTGTGGATTTTGAGTTATATTATATATTGCCTTCTTATCACTTACGAATAACCATTGCGTCTTTATAGGTTATTCTCCCTGTGACGCTAACTATTTATTATCTAGATCCTTAGGGTGACAAAATAGACGATGGGGGACACTATTTGAAAATGGCATTATTCACGTGAGTAAATTTTTATATTTATATCCGTTATCATATACATTACGTGTCTATTTACTAATGTCAATTCAATGTGTTGCATTAACGTATAGGGCTATAAAACAATTCAAAAAAGCTGCATGAAAGGTGGACACTAGAAAGAAAGTGATAGTTTGGGAGAATTTTGAGGTAGTTTTATGACTGCAATGCATATTTATGACAACTATGCTTACTTTTATTTATTAACATTTTTTATGTTGAAATTTATAGTGTACTTTAGAGAATGGTTGGGCATGTACTTTAGAGAATGGTTGGGCATGTACATACTATGTGATGCGTTATATGGACTTGATTGTCAAATATGCGATAGTAGACATCAACGAGATACATAATGTAATCCATATATTTTTTCTTGATCATCATAAGCATATAGTCTCATTAGATAATATGAACATATCAAGATTATTAATTATATACATCATTCTCTTTGTAGGTGGTCAAAATGAAAGACTTCGATACACTAGAAAATCTAGTAGACATACACATGGCCTATATGAGAGAACAACTAGATGAGACATGAGAACAATGGGAAGAAGCCTTCGAAAGGGAAGTGAACTTTGAATTTGATTGGGATAAGGAATGATTTTCCTAAAGTTTGGTATCATTATATCCATCTCAAACATGTGGTGCTTATGTTGAAACTTTAAATTTGATGCAAGTTGATTATTGGTGCATATGTGAATGATGATCTATATACATGTGTGTTAATGTGAAGATGAATGAATGAGTTGTGTTTCTACATGTCATGAGAATGGAATTGGTGTATATGTAAATGAAGTATCATGTGTGTGAATGAATGTGAATATTTATATTTTCACATGTGATTGAAATGGAATTAGAGAATGAATAGAATTATATACATATATAATATTTTTTTTGGATCGGGTAAAATATTACTATAAACAAAAGTATAGGTGACCTACACCGTGCTATACAAGGGTACCTACAAAACCCCACGGGGTACTAGTTACAAAAGCCCCAACGTCTTTTCACATTGAGGTCTAAGCCTTTATAAAGCATAGGTTTAGCCTTACAAACAAAACATAGTCTCTCTGTCAGCACATCAAATCCTTGGAATTTATCCAGCACCCTACCGCCATGTAACATGACATTTCTTTACTGCCAAACTAGCTACACTAGATCCGAGAAGCCTATACTCACAAAGTACCCCAAAAAATGCTCCCTTGCCATCTTGCTGCACAACCAATCCAGTATATCCACGAGAAAAGAGGGGGGAGCCCAACCCCACCCACATTTGAGAGTCAAATGTATCCACAAATATTTAGAATAATCACACTCAAAAAAGAGATGCCCATGGGATTCATTCAGCTGCTTGCACAAGCTGTAAACCGGCTCAACCTGCAGTCCCCACCCAATCATCCTATCCGCAGTAGGTAGTCGGCCCAAAATACATCTGTAGAGGGTGCAACTCCACTTGGGAGTCTACATTTTATTCCAAACGATCATGAACCAAGGAACAGGAGGCCCAACCATCCTTTGAATTTGATTAGGAACCCCACAACACCAAATATTTTGATTCAGCTAGTTGTACTCGTGCTTTACTGACAGCCACATACTGATCAGTCTACGCCAGACCAGGAAAACCCCCAACACCGGCTGCATGTTGAGATTAACTCCATATCTCACTCTCAACCTAGTCACCCAAGGGGAATCCGACCTCATAAGGAACCTGTCAATACGGTACCCAATAGCTCTGTCCGCCAAGTGTTGAGGATCCATCAGTCTGAGCCCCCCTTGCTCCTTCGGCCTCGCAACCGTGTCCCAAGAGACACCATTCCCTCTCCCACCCTAGAGAAAACCACTCATGATGCTCCTAGCCTTGTCGTTGATGAATCTGGGCAGCTCCGCCAGCCTGGACTAGAAATTAATCTTAGCCTCAAGCACATACTTGATTAACACCAAACGACCTGCCATAGAGATGTTATTTCTGGCCCATCTGTCCACTGTACACCTAAGGTCGTCTATTACCGAGCTGTAGTGAGTACCATTCCTTCTACCACCTGAAAGAGGTATGCCCAGGTATTTCTTAGGGAAAACCTCCCGAGCGATTCCCACAGTTCTCCTCAACCTCCCTCTTCTCTGATCACCGGAACGAGATAGAAAAATCTTAGACTTTATTTCACTAATGTACAGACCGGTCATCTTCCCAAAATGGGTCAAAATTCTCTTTATCGTTTTTCGATATTTTGCATGTCCGTGAGTGAACAACATGACGTCGTTGGCAAAGAGGATGTGCGACGAAACAGGTACCCCGCCAACCTTGTACACCTTCAGATTTCCACTGTCCTATTCCTTATGTATGATTTGGGTTAAAAACTCCATAATGATGATAAACAACATAGGGGATAGGGGATCACCCTATCTTAGTCCATTGGACGTCGTGAACATGCCATGAGGTACACCGTTAACAAGAATAGAAAAGGATGTGGACTCCACACATATTGTAGGTTAAGTGGCTTGTTGTTAAGCTGAACTCACAGGATGTTGTTAGCCTATAGTTAGAACTCCACTTTTGAACTGTAGGTTCTGCATCCTACTGACCAACTAGGCAGCAAGTCTGTAGGCCTGTCATTTAAAAAAAAATCAAAACTTAGTCATCGGTTGTAATAAAAAAAATGACAATATCGGCTTGAGACGTTGGATTCGGTAAAATAGCTGACATTAAAGGACAAAACCAAAATGGTCATGTTGGACAACACGGACTCACTGGGTAGCATGTCATAATAATCAATTTTATAGATTTAACCATCGTTATACATCATAGTCATCAGTTGTTTGGTTTGCAAACTGACACTGAATATCATGATAGGTGTCCGTTTTTCCCTAACTGACAATGTAGGGTCCTTTACTAGTTACAAATGTGACTGGGTATGGCACATGCGATGTCAAGTTTAAGAATGCAACTGACACCTCAGACTCCTATCTGTGTTGGTTTATTTTATCCACACAACTAAATATGGATCTATGGCATCAATTTTGCTATCCCCAAAGAACCGACATCTTAGAACTGTGGTTTTAGTGTCCCCCACTAAAGTGTCATTCTATAACCAACATTATAGGGTTGTTTTATCTGATGCTAGAGATAGTTTATATACGGAATCAATTAGTATTAGTTTTGATCTAACTTTTAGTATACTCAAAAATAATAATGGAAGGGAAGAAAAATCTATAAATTGGGAGAAAAAGGATATTCTATGAGATAATGGCTAAAAGAAGCAAGTTTTGTATAGGAAAGACAACCCAATAAATACCTCATTTTTTGCCATTTCAAAGTAGACCCAAATGACCCATGTACACTCAGCTCCCTGAGGATGGTTGGGGAAACGTGGTTCCCTCCATCATGGTTGCGTTGGAGGCTGTCGAAGTAGCAAACTTGTGGCTTCATGACTAAAAAAGGAATTATGGTTACAATTGAAGATAATCTTTGGGTATAGAGTAGAAGGTTGGCAGAGGCTTCAAAGGATTCGATTAGGGGAAGCAACTCGATCGAAGGATTGGAAATCATATGCCTTGCTCACAGACTATGAAGTCTGGTTGGAAGCTTAGGATGAAGAGTTCAAGGTGGTAGCTATGTTAGTAGGATGTAGAGGAGGAAGAGGCGGTGGGCTTGCCTCAATGGGGCAGGACCTAGATCTGATGCCATGCCTGCTGACCTGACAGTGTGCGCCTAGCTTCACATTATCATGAGTAGTGTGAGGGAGAGGGAGGACAGACTAGTCCACTACCTAATGGTTTAGTACTATTGAACCTGAGCTTAATGATTGGTTCAAGTGAGAACCAAGGAAGTGAACCACGTTCAACTTATCCACATGGCAACATGCCCCTGTAGCATGGACCAATGGATTCTCACTGCATGGCCATATACTTAAAGTATTTTCCCTTTTATAAGGTATACCTTCCAAAAATTGTAGTAAATTCTAGGAATGCCCGAAAAATCGATATTATATATCAAAATAATCTATAGAAAGAGAGAAATTTAAATAAAATGAATTCGACAGTTAGTTATTCGACATGTTTTAAAACTAGGGCTAATACATATTTAAGTGGTGATTAACATATGGACACCATAGAATTGGTAATTATGAATGTTTAATACATCAAATATATTTCACTTGTGTTATAATAGGGTATAGTTGACTATAATGCTAATATAAGAGGATCATAATAAAAATGAAGATAATTTGTGATTAGGGTTTCTAAGATAATGATCATCAACTTGTATAATTAAGTTTAAGTAATCAATAATATAATTTATTATAACCTTAAATCCCATGATCTAATTTAGATGTTCACAATAGAATAATGTGTTTAATTTGATGATAATCCATGTCCTTGATATGTTTTAAATGATTCTGATCATTGTAACACCCCTCCTCAAGATATTTAACATGACTTAGTGGAAGCTTTCACTTTGAAGAGGGATGCCACATTTCAGGAATCATAGCAAATAAACACATAATTCACCATGGGATTCATACAATGTTCTTTATATAGGAAATTACAATTGAGTACTATAACATGTCTAAACAATTATACACATGGAAACTATGATCAAAGACCGGTCACGACTTTCTTTCAGCCCCTCAGGGTGTTAGTTAGAGATTACTAGGAGGCTCGTTCCTTGCCGGACCGACCTGGTGTGACCGGAGCTGCTGTGATCTCCCGATGGATTCCACCGCAACTGGGGCGCGTGAAAATCAACTGCGATGCGGCGATCCTTCCAGATACCAAATCTAGCTGGAGTTGCATTGCAAGAAACGAACTCGGGGTGGTCCAGGCGGCGTCGTTAGGTCACTCCCTTCTGGCGTGGAGCCTGGAACTAGCTGAAGCATATGCCATTTACATGGCTCTCGTGAAGGCTGCTGAATGGTGTTTCGACGAGATCATAGTGGAATCGGATTCAAGGACCATAATTGACACTATTAATTCTAGCCTGGTCAGATGGGATTACCTTGGTAGTCTTATTAACGATATTAGATTGCTTGTTGCCTCCTTTTCTTCCTGCATTTTCTATTTCTCGCCATGCAAATGCAACTCGGTTGCTCATGCTGTGGCTAGAGCTGCTCTTCTAGATTTTGTAGTAGATGTTGTTGGAATGAATAAAATTCTGAACAACATTGTTAATCTCTCGTTGGTTGATATTAATTAATGGTGGGAAGGAGTTTTACAAAAAAAAGATAAACATAATCGAATCGCCCTTTATGGATGGTACCCCACGAGATAGTTCTTGATGGTCTTCTAATCTTGTCGTGCTTCTCCTGAGTCCTTAGTTGCACCAATTCTTGGGGACATCACGTCTCCAACCATGTGAAGGGGGGAAACAATCATATTAGTAAATAGTACTGGCACATTATAACATAAGCAAAATAAAGTATATTGGACATGTAAGAAAATGACATGAATTGACTATAAGCATTTCTTGAATAATATTCTTGAATCGTTACTAACATGAAGAATTAAATAGTAATTGTATGCATCCCTTTATAACGCCCCATTAGGAGCCCATGATTGCTAGGAAAGCCCTTAACAATCCCTTGAGGTCCATGATTCAGTAGCATATAAAAACTAATTCAATTCCATTTAACATAATCATTAACATTAAAATGATTATGATTCTTGAACTTAACATGATGTCCTAACATTATGGGATTTCTCCCTCTTGATCATTAACATGAGTTTCATTAGTCCTTAATCATAACCTTAATCATAATGAAAATTTTAAATCATAGGACATAACATATAACAATCATCAAGCAATTTTATATAGTGATCATGGCTTAAACATTTAAATATGAAATCATAATGTCTACTCATACTTAACATGCAATAAACCATAAATATTGGTGCTCAGTAGCATGGCCCGTTTACCTTGGAGCAAAGTAGAACCTTTGAGTCAAGTATAGGTCAAACTCCCTCTTGTCTTGATTAGACTCTAAGTACCTATTCATAATCATCATTAATCAATACATTGTATTGATCTTAAGTTGATTTAGGGATTGAGAGTTTGAGTGAATATGTTTAGGCTTACTGATCATCATCACTAAAATAGAAAAACTTGGTTGACTAAGGTCGCATGAATCACATCGTTACATAATTAGGATTTCATAGGTCAAGATAGGGTTTTCAATAAAACATCAAAATGGAAATGAAAAATCAGGATTTAAAAATAATAAAATTGACTTCCTCTTGAAACACCCTTTCCATTGACTATTTACTTGTATTTTTCTGAGAATTGGTTGAATTACTACAATTTTACAAAGATCAGACCAATGGAAATTAGAAGAAAAGTTAGGAGGGCAAATTCTCCAACTAAGCAGACATTGGGCTCGAGCCTGTGCCCTCATCGCCCATTCAGATTTCTCCATGTGGCTAAGCAATGTGCAGTGCTGGATGGATAAGACAAAGGTAGAATTCCCAGAGTGCCCATGCGATATCAATAACTCGATTGAGTGGGCAGGGACACCAACGTCATTCAATGACCTGGTTTGTTCCACTCCCGAGCCATGGCGCTCGACACCTCCTGGAGATGGAACTCTGATTAGTATTAGGGAACACTGAGTCACTCTCACAAATCTAAGGGCGTCATCAAGTTTCTCGTCATCCAACAAAGCCAACGAGCCATCCAAAGGCCTTACCTTGCGCCGGAGTCTCAGCTCCATTACTTCCACCATGGCCAGTAGTAGTTGGGTGGCACAGAGTGAGGAACTAACACGGAGGGTAGTGAGACCGCATTCATAAAGACTCATGAGAGTTTTCTAAATTGCATGCAACAAACTAGGTTGTGAAGGGACCGTCTTGGCCCCACTACAGGTCACTGAAGCAAGTGAGAAATAGGGGAAACAATTTGATCCAAAAATCAAGGAAAATAGCTCAAAACATTCAAGAGATGACTAGAAAATGATCATGGCGGTATTGTGAAGTCAAACAACTTGCTTCCACGGTTGCAGGTGTACCGGAATGCCATGGTGACTAGCACCGACAAAGACCCAGTGGTGGCCTATAAGTCCAGGCGACTCAGATGAATTCAGATATAACTAGAAATTGAAAAATGACGTGGTTGTTGTGGTGTTGCTTACTAGATGTCCAATTGTGGAGAAGAGTGCAGGGGTTGGTGAGGCAAGGAAATGGTCACCAGAGAGAGATAGGAGGAGTAGGTTTGGGTTCCTAAGGGTGTCAGAGGATGAATTGAGTGAGGATGAAGGGTTCTTGGGGTCTGGTTCTTGGGGTCTTCTAATGCCTTCGGGTCCTTTAGATGGAGACAAGGAAGGCGAGAGTGGTGTTTGTGCATTCATGGTAGAGAGATGCGACGGACCCTATTTAGCCATTTCTCCTACAAGGGGAGTTAGAGGATGAGTCATTTCTCATTTGAATCCTCAGAGAGAGATGAAGATGAGGGAGGAAGCATCGAATGAAATGGTGGAGTAATGAGGGAGTGAGATGGCGAGGAAGGAAAAATTAGAGAGTAACTCCTGTCCATGAAACCGCCAGGAGGAAGGTGACTCTCTAAGAACCATCAGATTGCCAATTGCTTAGATCTTGACCATTGAATGGCATGAGAAAAATGACAGAAATACAAAGGGCACATGACATGAGACTAAATCGGAACTATAGGCTTATTGCTCGTATTGAATGAAATCAAACATTACTCAACATTATAGAAATCTCATTAATTCATTTGGAAGGTCAAACTTGGTCCAATTGAGTTCAAATTTGAACCATATACTAATTGGAGGGTCTAGAACGTTTCTATACCATTAGAATTTATGTTTGAACACATTAGGACCCATTACTCCCATATTTTAATTAAAATGCAATTTAAAAGCAATATAATTTGAAAGGGTTCCTTTTATTGAATTCCTGAGCCATAAATCTGAGATTACTCATTAAATAGTCATATTTGTCACCTTATAACCTTCCTTCCCCAAAAAAATGATTTTCTTTATACAAAATAGGATAAGAAAACTTAAGATAATTTCCAAAGTCATACTTCATTTTTAAATATGATTTATGTTACTTCTCCACATAATTAAAATATTAAGAAAATTTGTAAGGAAGGTGAATTTATTTCATAAATTACATCACTCTTCATCTTCCTTCTCAACTTTCATAGTAAAAATTCTAGCTTGTCTTTTGGTAGGTGGAGGGTGGCCCTTATTCTGGTCCTGGTCCTTGTTTGTGAGCTTAGGGCAGTTTGACTTGAGGTGCCCAATTTCTCCACAATAGTAGCATGCACCCGTATCATACCTTCATGGGCATTCATGGTTCTTCTTGCACGTCCGGCATTGGGGCTTCTCAGCTTATATTGTAGGTTCAGGTACCTTCCTCATAGGGTTGATGGGAGGCTAGTATTGGTTGTTCTTCTGAGAAACTTCTTTCTTGTAGGTTCTCCTAGGGTGATCTTCAAGCTCTAGGGCTCCATCTAGGGCATCTTGGAGGGTCTTGTGGCCTCTTCCTGACAAGGCAAAGCTTAGGTCGGGCTTGAGTCCTCAGATGAAGTTCTTCATCCTACGACGTTCATCATAATCATGGTCGTACTTTTGTAGGACCCTGAACTTCATGGCATACTGGGTCATGGTCATGCACTCACTTGAGCCAGGTTGGCAAACTCTAGCTCCTTCTCCTCAATCATAGCCTCGGACACAAAATCCTCCTAGAAGGTTTCAATGAATCCATCCCATGAGAGTGGAGGTGCTTCAGTTGCCCTTGAGTTGAGGTAGTTGTCCAACCATATGCGGGCTGCCCCTTTGAGCATGTGGGTTGCTAAGCGAACCCTATAGTGTTGAGGGAAGTCCATATCTTGGAAGCAATGTTCCATGCATGTAATCCATTCCTCAACTTTGGCGACAACATCCATCTCTCCTTCACCTGAGAAAGAGTCAAACCTTATCTTTAGGAAATCAACTAAAGTTATCTCATGATGTCTAGGTTGGGATTGTCCTTGTGTTAAGACATTGGTGAGGGATTGGAACAAATCTTCTAGGGTTGTATTATAGTTTCCTCTTGGTCCACTTCCGCCACTAGAAGAGCTATCACCATCACCCATACCCTTTCCCTTGTCTGCTCTCTTAGGGGCCATCAAAAAAAGGTCATATAAACCAAAGTTAGAACATATGAATTGAATTGTTTCTTTGGTGGCCATCCATTTATTGGCTCTAATACCATTAATGTAACACCCCTCCTCAAGATATTTAACATGACTCAGTGGAAGCTTTCACTTTGAATAGGGATGTCACAATTAAGGAATCATAGCAAATAAATACATAATTCACCATGGGATTCATACAATGTTCTTTATATAGGAAATTACAATTGAGTACTATAACATGTCTAAACAATTCTACACATGGAAACTATGGATAAAGATAAACATAATCGGATCGCACCAGATAGTTCTTGAAGGTCTTCTAATCCTATCTTGCTTCTCTTGAGTCCATATTTGCTCTAATTCCTGGGGACATCACGTCCCCAGCCATGTGAATGGGGAAAACAATCATATTAGTAAACGGTACTGGCACATTATAACATAAGAAAAATAAAGTATATTTGAAATGTAAGAAAAAGTTGACATGAATTGAATATAAGCATTTCTTAAATAATATTCTTAAATCATTAATAACATGAAGAATTAAATAGTAATTGTATGCATCCCTCTATAATGCCCCATTAGGAGCACATGATTGCTAGGATAGCCCTTGATTGTTAGGAAAGCCCTTAACGACCCCTTGAGGTCCATGATTCGGGAGCTTATAAAAACTAATTCAATTCCATTTAACATAATCATTAACATGACATTAACATTAAAATAATTATGATTCTTGAACTTAACATGATGTCCTAACATGATGGGATTTCTCCCACTTGATCATTAACATGAGTTTCATGAGTCCTTAATCATAACCTTAATCATAATGAACATATTAAATCATAGGACATAACATATAACAATCATCAAGAAATTTGATATAGTGATCATGGATTAAACATTTAAACATGAAATCATAATTTCTACTTATACTTAACAAGCAATAAACCATAAATATTGGTGGTCAGTAGCATGGCCCGTTTACCTTGGAGCAAAGTTGTTCCTTTGAGTCAAGTATAGGTCAAACTCCCTCTTGTCTTGATTACACTCTAAGTACATGTTCATAATCACCATTAATCAATGCATTGTATTGATCTTAAGTCGATTTAGGCCTTGAGGGTTTGAGTGAATTAGGTTTAGGCTTACTAATCGTCATCACTAAAATAGAAAAACTTGGTTGACTAAGGTCGCATGAATCAATTAGTTACATAATTAGGGTTTCATGGGCCAAGATAGGGTTTTCAATAAAACATCAAAATGGAAATGAAAAATTAGGACTTGAAAACAATAAAATTGACTTCCTCTCGAAAAACCCTTTCCATTGACTATTTACTTGTATTTTTCTGAGCATCGGTTGAATTACTACAATTTTACAAAGATTAGACCAATGGTAATTTGAAGAAAAGCCAGGTGGGCAAATTATCCAACTAAGCAGACACTAGGCTCAAGCCCGTGCCGTCATGCCCCATTAAGATTTCTCCATGTGGCTAAGAAATGCACAACACTAGACGGCTAAGAAAAATGTCAAATTCCAAGAGTGCCCATGTGATATCAATAACTTGATTGAGTGGGAAGGGACCCCAACGTCATTCATTGACCTGATTTGTTCCACTCCCGAGCCATGGAACTCGACACCTCCTAGAGATGGAACTCCAATGAGTATCAGGGAACACTAAGTCACTCTCATGAATCTAAGGGAGTCATTGATTTTCTCGTCATCCAACGAAGCCAACGAGCCATCCAAAGGCCTTAGCTTGCGTCGAAATCTCAGCTCCATTACTTCCACCATGGCCAGCAGCAGTTGGGTGGCACCGAGCGAGGAACTAACACAGATGGCAGTGAGATCACATTAATAAAGACTCATGAGAGGTTGTTGAACCATAGGCAACAAACTTGGTTGCGAAGGGACCGTCGTGGCCCAAGTACAGGTTACCGCAGCAAGCGAGAAATAGAGGAAACAATTTGATCCAAAAATCAAGGAAAATAGCTCAAAACCTTCAAGAGATGATTAGAAAATTATCATGGTGGTATTTTGAAGTTAAACAACCTACTTCCATGGTTGTGAGCATACTAGAAAACCATGGTGACTAGCGCCAATGAAGACCCAGCGGTGGCCTATAGGTAGAGGTGACTCGGACGAGTTCAAAGATAACTAGGAATCGGAAAACGGCGTGGGTGTTGTGGTGTTGCATACAGGATGTCCAATTGTAGAGAAGAGTGCAGGGGTTGGTGAGGTGAGGTGAGAGTGAGAGGAGGAGTAGGTCTGACTTCCTAAGGGCTTTGGAGGAAAAATTGAGTGAGGAGGAAGGGTTCTTGGGCACCGTTGATGCCTTCAGATCCTTTAGATGGAGACGAGGAAGGCGAGAGTGGTGTCTGGACATTCATGGCAGAGAGATGTGAAGAGCCCTATTTGGGCATTTTTCCTATAAGGGGAGTTAGTTGATGAGTCATTGCTCATTCAAATCGTTAGAGAGAGACGAAGATGAGGGAGGAAGAATCGAATGAAATGGTGGAGTAATGGGGGAGGAAGATGGCAAAGAATGGAAACACGGGAGAGTAATTCCTGTCCGTGAAACTGTCAGGAGGATGGTGACGGTCTAAGAACCATCAGATCACTGATCGCTTAGATCCTGACCATTGGATGGCATGAGAAAAAGAGCAGAAATCCAAAGGGCACATGACAGGAGGAAAAATCGGAACTATAGGCTTATTTTCTCGTATAGAATGAAATCAAACCTTACTCAACATTATAGAAATCTCATTAATTCATTTGGAAGGTCAAACTTGGTCCAATTTAGTTCAAATTTGAACCATATATGAATTGGAGGATCTAGAACGTTTCTATACCCTTTGAATTTGCATCTGTACACATTAGGACCCATAACTCCCATATCTTAATTAAAATGCATTTAAAAGCAATATCATTTGAAAGGGTTCCTTTTATTGAATTATTGATCCGTAAATCTGATATTACTCATTAAATAGTCATATTTGTCACCTTATAACCTTTCTCCATGCTTTATGGTCATTTTGTAGGGGAGAGAAAATGAAAGGAATTAATATGAGTTAATAGACATACATAATTCATATTTAAAAATGAACTATGACTTTGGCAATTATCTTAAGTTTTCTTATCCTATTTTCTATAAAGACAATCATTATAGGCAGTTTTCATTAAACCCCTAAATCATTATTATTTAGGAAAAACTTCATACTAAGTTTAAATTAACCATAAAAATTGGGATGTGACAATTCTACCCACCTTAAAACAAATTTCGTCTTTGAAATTTCCTAGAGTACTACCCACCTTTGGATTTATGTTACTTCTCCACATAATTAAAATATTACTAAAATTTGTAGGGAAAGTGAATTTATTTCATAATAGGTTCAAATGGACATAAGCTAATTATTCATCTTCCTTCTCTACTTCCATAGTAAAAATTCTAGCATGTCTTTTCGTAGGTGGAGGGTGGTCCTTTTTGTGGTCATGGTCCTTGTTTGCGAGCTTAGGGCAGTTTGACTTGAGGTGCCCAGTTTCTCCACAATAGTAGCATGCACCTATACCATACATGCATGGGCCTACATGGTTCTTCTTGCACGTCGAGCATTGGGGCTTCTCAGCTTCTACTGTAGGGTCAGGTACCTTCCTCTTAGGGTTGTTGGGAGGCTAGTATTGGTTGTTCTTCTGAGAAACTTCTTTCTTGTAGGTTCTCCCAGGGTGATCTGCATGCTCTAGGTCTACATCCAAGGTGGTCTGGAGGGTCTTGTGGCCTCTTCCTGACAATATAAATCTCAGGTCGGACTTGAGTCCTCGGATGAACTTCTTCATCCTACGACATTCATCATAATCATGGACGCACTTCTATAGGACCCTAAACTTCATGGCATACTGGGTCACGGTCATGTCACCCACTTGAGATAGGTTGGAGAACTCCAACTACTTCTTCTCAATCATAGCCTTGGATACATAATGCTCCTGGAAGGCTTCAATGAATCCATCCCATGAGAGTGGAGGTTCTTCAGCTGCCTTTGAGTTGAGGTAGTTCTCCCACCATATGCGGGCTGCCCCTTTGAGCATGTGGGTTGCAAAACAAACCCTAGAGTGTTGAGGGAAGTCCATGTCTCAGAAGAAATGTTCCATGCCTATAATCCATTCCTTAGATTTCGTGACCACATCCATCTCTCCTTCACACGAGAAAGAGTCATGCCTTATCTTTAGGAAATCCACTAAAGTTAGCTCATGATGTCTAGGCTGGTATTGTCCTTGCGTTAAGACATTGGTGAGGGCTTGGACCAAATCTTCTAGGGTTGGATTATTATTCCCTCTTGGTCCATTTCCCCAACTAGAAGAGCTAGCACCATCATCCCTACCCTTTCCCTTGTCTGCTTTCTTAGGGGCCATCTAAAAAAGGTCATATAAACCTAGGTTAGAACATATGAATTGAATTGTTTCTTTGGTGTCCATCCATTTATTGGCTCTGATACCATTAATGTAACACCCCTCCTCAAGATATTTAAAATGACTCAGAGGAAGCTTTCACTTTGAAGAGGGATGTCACATTTAAGGAATCATAGCAAATAAACACATATTTCACCATGGGATTCATATAATGTTCTTTATATAGGAAATTACAATTGAGTACTATAACATGTCTAAACAATTCTACACATGGAAACTATACATAAAGATAAACATAATCGGATCACCTAGTATGGATGGCACCCCACCAGATAGTTCTTGAAGGTCTTCTAATCCTATCTTGCTTCTCTTGAGTCCTTATTTGCTCTAATTCCTGGGGACATCACGTCCCCAGCCATGTGAATGGGGAAAACAATCATATGAGTAAACGGTACTGGCACATTATAACATAAGAAAAATAAAGTATATTTGAAATGTAAGAAAAAGGAGACATGAATTGACTATAAGCATTTCTTGAATAATATTCTTGAATCATTACTAACATGAAGAATTAAATAGTAATTGTATGCATCCCTCTATAATGCCCCATTAGGAGCACATGATTGCTAGGAAATCCCTTGATTGCTAGGAAATCCCTTAATGACCCCTTGAGGTCCATGATTCAGGAGCATATAAAAACTAATTCAATTCCATTTAACATAATCATTAACATGACATTAACATTAAAATAATTATGATTCTTGAACTTTACATGATGTCCTAACATGATGGGATTTCTCCCTCTGGATCATTAACACGAGTTTCATGAGTCCTTAATCATAACCTTAATCATAATGAACATTTTAAATCATAGGACATAACATATAACAATCATTAAGCTATTTGATACAGTGATCATGGCTTAAACATTTAAACATGAAATCATAATGTCTACTTATACTTAACATGCAATAAACCATAAATATTGGTGCTCAGTATCATGGTCCATTTACCTTGGAGCAAAGTTTATCCTTTGAGTCAAGTACAGGTCAAACTCCCTCTTGTATTGATTAGACTCTAAGTACGTGTTCATAATCGTCATTAATGAATACATTGTATTGATCTTAAGTTGATTTAGGGCTTGAGGGTTTGAGTGAATTAGGTTTAGGCTTACTGATCGTCATCACTAAAATAGAAAAATTTGGTTGACTAAGGTCGCATGAATCACATTGTTACATAATTAGGGTTTCATGGGCCAAGATATGGTTTTCAATAAAACATCAAAATGGAAATGAAAAATCAGGACTTGAAAACAATAAAATCGACATCCTCTCGAAAAACCCTTTCCATTGACTATTTACTTGTATTTATCTGAGCATCGGTTGAATTACTACAATTTTACAAAGATTAGACCAATGGAAATTTGAAGAAAAGCCAGGTGGGCAAATTATCCAACTAAGCGGACACTAAGCTCAAACCTATGCCCTCGTGGCCCATTCAGATTTCTCCATGTGGCTAAGCAATGCGCATCACTGGACGGCTAAGACAAAGGTCGAATTCCAAGAGTTCCCATGCGATATTAATAACTTGATTGAGTGGGCAGGGATAACAGCGTCATTCATTGACCTGGTTTGTTCCACTCTTGAGCCATGACGTTCGACACCTCCTGCAGATGGAACTCCAATTAGTATCAGGGAACACTGAGTCACTCTCATAAATCTAATGGCATCGTCAAGTTTCTCATCATCCAACGAAGCCAACGAGCCATCCAAAGGCCTTATCTTGCGTTGGAGTCTCGGCTCCATTACTGCCACCATGGTCAGTAGCACCTGGGTGGAACAGAGCGACGAACTAACACAGACAGTAATGAGATCGCGTTGATAAAGACTCACAAGAGGTCATTGAACCACAGGAAACAAACTTGGTTGTGAAGGGACCATCGTGGCCCCAATACAGGTCACCGGAGCAAGCGAGAAATAGGGGAAACAATTCAATCCAAAAATCAAGGAAAATAGATGGAAACCTTCAAGAGATCATTGGAAAAGTATCATGGTGGTATTGCAAAGTCAAACAACCCACTTCTATGGTTGTGTGCATAGTAGAACACCATAGCGACTAACACCGACAAAGACCCAGTGGCGGCCTATAGGTACGGGTGACTCGAACGAGTTCAGAGATAACTAGGAATCGGAAAACGATGTGGGTGTTGTGGTGTTGCTTACAAGACATCCAATTGCGGAGAAGAGTTAAGGGGTTGGTCAGGTGAGACAATGGTCATCAAAGAGAGAGGAGGAGTAGGTATAGGTTCCTAAGTGCATTGAAGGAAGAATTGCGCAAGGAGGAAGGGTTCTTGGGGTCCGTTGATGCCTTCGGGTCCTTTAGATGAAGACGACGAAGGTGAGAGTGGTGTCTACACATTCATGGTAGAGAGATACGATGAGCCCTATTTGAGCATTTTGCCTATAAGGGGAGTTAGTGTATGAGTCATTGCTCATTTGAATCGTCAGAGAGAGATGAAGATGAGGGAGGAAGAATCAAATGAAACGGTGGAGTAATGAGGGAGCGAGATGGTGAAGAATGGAAACACATAAGAGTGACTCCTATCTGTGAAACCGTCAGGAGGATGGTGACGGTCTAAGAACCATCAAATTGCTGACAGCTTAAATCCTGACTATTGGATGGCATGAGAAAAAGGTCAAAAATCCAAAGGGCACATGTCAGGAGGCTAAATCATAACTATAGGCTTATTTTCTCGTATTGAAAGGAATCAAACCTTACTCAACATTATACAAATCTCATTAATTCATTTGGAAGATCAAACTTGGTCCAATTGAGTTCAAATTCGAATCATATACAAATTGGAGGGTCTAGAACGTTTCTATACCATTAGAATTTTTTTCTACACACATTAGGACCCATAACACCCATACCTTAATTAAAATGCATTTAAAATAAATATATTTTGAAAGGGTTCCTTTTATTGAATTCTTGAGCCATAAATCTGAGATTACTCATTAAATAGTCATATTTGTCACCTTATAACCTTTGTCCATGCTTTATGATCATTTTGGAGGGGAGAGAAAATGAAAGGAATTAATATGAGTTAATAGAAATACATAATTCATATTTCAAAATGAAGTATGACTTTGGCAATTATCTTCAGTTTTATTATTCTATTTTGTATAAGGACAATCATTATAGGTATTTTGAATTAAACCCCTAAATCATTATTATTTAGGAAAAAATTCGTACTAAGTTTAAATTAACCATAAAAATTGGGATGTGACCATTCTACCCATCTTAAAACAAATTTCATCTTTGAAATTTCCTAGAGTACTACCGACCTTAGGATTTATATTACTTATCCACATAATTAAAATATTACTAAAATTTGTAGGGAAAGTGAATTTATTTCATAAAAGGTTCAAATGAACATAAACTAATTATTACATCACTCTTCATCTTCCTTCTCTACTTCCATAGTAAAAATTCTAGCTTGTCTTTTGGTAGGTGGAGGGTGGCCCTTGCTCTGGTCCTGGTCCTTGTTTTGTGAGCTTAGGGAAGTTTGACTTGAGGTGCCCGGTTTCTCCACAATAGTAGCATGCACCCGTACCATACCTACATGGGTCTGCATGGTTCTTCTTGCACGTCGGGCATTGGGGCTTCTCAACTTTTACTGTAGGTTCAGGTACCTTCCTCTTAGGGTTAGTGGGAGGCTAGTATTGGTTGTTCTTCTGAGAAACTTCTTTCTTGTAGGTTCTCGCAGGGTGATCTTCAAGCTCTAGGGATGCATCTAGGGCAGCCTGGAGGGTCCTGTGGCCTCTTCCTGACAAGGCAAATCTCAGGTCGGGCTTGAGTCCTCATATGAACTTCTTCATCCTACGATGTTCATCATTATCGTGGTTGTACCTCTGTAGCACCCTAAACTACATGGCATACTGGGTCACGATCATGTCACCCACTAGAGCCAGGTTGGAGAACTCTAGATCCTTCTTCTCAATCATAGACTCAGACACATAATGCTCCTAGAAGGCATCAATGAATCCATCCCATGAGAGTGGAGATGCTTCAACTGCCCTTGAGTTGAGGTAGTTCTCCCACCATATGTGGGATGCCCCTTTGAGCATGTGGGTTACAAAGCGAACCCTAGAGTTTTGAGGGCAGTCCAAGTCTCGAAAGCAATGTTCCATGCATGTAATCCATTCCTCAGCTTTGGAGACTACATCCATCTCTCCTTCACCTGAGAAAGAATTGGGCCTTATCTTTAGGAAATCCACTAAAGTTAGCTCATGGTGTCGAGGCTTTTATTGTCCTTGCATTAAGACATTGGTGAGGGCTTGGACCAAATATTCTAGGGTTGGATTATTGTTCCCTCTTGGTCCACTTCCCCCACTAGAAGATCTAGCACCATCATCCCTACCCTATCCCTTATCTGCTCACTTAGGTGCCATCTAAAAAAGGTCATATAAACCTAGGTTAGAACATATGAATCAAATTGTTTCTTTGGTGGCCATTCATTTATTGGCTCTAATACCATTAATGTAACACCCCTCCTTAAGATATTTAACATGACTCAACGGGAGCTTTCACTTTGAAGTGGGATGTCACATTTAAGGAATCATAGCAAATAAACACATAATTCACCATGGGATTCATGCATTGTTCTTTATGTAGGAAATTACAATTGAGTATTATAACATGTCTAAAAAATTCTACACAGGGAAACTCTGCATAAACATAAACACAATCAGAACGTCTAGTATGGATGGCACCCCACCAGATAGTTCTTGAAGGTCTTCTAATCCTGTCTTGCTTCTCCAGAGTCCTTCGTTGCTCCAATTCCTAGGGACATCGCTTCCCCAGCCACGTGAAGGTGGAAAACAATCATATCAGTAAACGGTACTAGCATATTATAACATAAGCAAAATAAAGTATATTTGACATGTAACAAAAAAGGTGACATGAATTTATTATAAGCATTTCTTGAATAATATTCTTGAATCATTACTAACATGAAGAATTAAATAGAAATTGTATGCATCCCTCTAAAATGCCCCATTAGGAGCACATGATTGCTAGGAAAGCCCTTGATTGCTAGGAAAGCCCTTAAAGACCCCTTGAGGTCCATGATTGGGGAGTATATAAAAACTAATTCAATTCCATTTAACATAATCATTTACATGACATTTACATTAAAATAATTATTATTCTTGAACTTTACATGATGTCGTAACATGATGAGATTGCTCCCTCTTGATCATTAACATGAGTTACATGAGTCCTTAATCATAACCTTAATCATAATGAACATTTTAAATCATAGGACATATCATATAACAATCATCAAGCAATTTTATATAGTGATCATGTCTTAAACATTTAAACATGAAATTATAATGTCTACTTATACTTAACATGCAATAAACCATAAAAAATGGTGCTCAATAGCATGGACCATTTACCTTGGAGCAAAGTAGATCCTTTGAGTCAAGTATATGTCAAACTCCCTCTTGTCTTAATTAGACTCTAAGTACTGGTTCATAATCAAAATTGATCAATATATTGTATTGATCTTAAGTTGATTTAGGGCTTGAGGTTTTGAGTGAATTATATTTTACTGATCGTCATCACTAAAATAGAAAAACTTGGTTCACTAAGGTCGCATGAATCACATTGTTAGGTTTCATGGGCCAAGATAGGGCTTTCAATAAAACATCAAAATGGAAATGGAAAATTAGGACTTGAAAATAATAAAATCGACTTCCTCTCAAAAAACCATTTCCATTTACTATTTACTTGTATTTATATAAGCATCAGTTGAATTACTATGATTTTACAAAGATCAGACCAATGGAAATTCGAAGAAAAGTCGGGTGGGAAAATTATCCAACTAAGTAGACATTGGGCTCGAGCCCCTGCCCTCGTGGCCCATTCAGATTTCTCCATGTGGCTAAGCAATGTGCAACACTGGATGGCTCATACAAAGGTAGAATTCCCAGAGTGCCCATGTGATATCCAAAACTTGATTGAGTGGGCAGGGACATTAGCGTCATTCACTGACATGGTTTGTTCCACTCCCGAGCCATGACGCTCGACACCTCCTAGAGATGGAACTCTGATCAGTATCAGGGAACACTGAGTCACTCTTGCGAATCTAAGAGCATCATCGAGTTTCTCATCATCCAACGAAGCCAACGAGCCATCCAAAGGCCTTAGCTTGCATCGGAGTCTTGGCTCCATTACTGTCACCATGGCCAGTAGCAGTTGGGTGGCACAGAGCGAGGAACTAACACAGAGGGCAGTGATATCACATTGATAAAGACTCGTGAGAGGTTGTTGAACCGCAGGCAACAAACTCGATTGTGAAGTGACCATCGTGGCCCCAGTACAGGTCGCCAGAGCAAGCGAGAAATAGGGGAAACAATTCAATCCAAAAATAAGGAAAATAGCTCGAAATATTTAAGAGATGACTGGAAAATGATCATGGAAGTATTGCGAAGTCAAAAACACGCTTTCGTGGTTGCGGGCATACTAGAACACCACGGCAACTAGTTCTGATGAAGACCCAGCGGCGGCCTATAGGTCTGGGTGACTCAAACGAGTTCAGAGATAACTAGGAACCAGAAAACAACGTGGGTGTTGTGGTGTTGCTTATCGGATGTCCAATTGTAGAGAAGAGTGTAAGGGTTGGTGAGGCAATGCAATAGTCTCCAGAGAGAGAGAGGAGTATGTCTGGGTTCCTAAGGGCGCCAAAGGAAGAATTGAGTGAGGAGGAAGGGTTCTTGAGGTCCGTTGATGCCTTTAGGTCCTTTGGCAGAGAGATGCGATGAGCCCGGGGTTTTGCCTACAAGGGGACTTAGTGGATGAGTCATTTCTCGTTTGAATCTCTGGAGAGAGATGAAGATAAGGAAGGAAGAATCGAATGAAATGGTGGATTAATGAGGGAGCGAGATGGCAAGGAAGGAAACACTTGAGAGTAACTCATGTCTGTGAAACTATCGGTAGGAAGGTGACAGTCTAAGAGCCATTATATCGCCGATCGCTTAGATCATGAATGTTGGATGGTGCAAGAAAAAGGGAAGAAATCCAAATGACATGTGATAGGAGGCTAAATCAGAACTATAGGCTTATTTGCTCGTATTGAATGAAATCAAACCTTACTCAACATTATAGAAATTTCATTAATTCATTTGGAAGGTCAAACTTGGTCCAATTGAGTTACAATTTGAACAATATACTAATTCGAGGATCTAGAACGTTTCTATACCATTAGAATTTGTGTCGGCACACATTAGGACCCACAACTCCCATATCTTAATTAAAATGCATTTAAAAGCAATATAATTTGTAAGGGTTCCTTTTATTAAATTCTTGAGCCATAAATTTGATATTACTCATTAAATAGTCATATTTGTCACCTTATAACCTTTCTCCATGCTTTATGGTCATTTTGTAGGGGAGAGAAAATGAAAGGAATTAATATGAGTCAATAGACATACATAATTCATGTTTAAAAATGAAGTATGACTTTGGCAATTATCTTAAGTTTTCTTATCCTATTTTGTATAAAGACAATCATTATAGAAATTTTGCATTAAACCCCTCAATCATTATTATTTAGGAAAAACTTCATACTTAATTTAAATTAATGATTAAAATTGGGATGTGACAATCATGATTAGAGGTTTTGAGTGAAATATGAATAATTAGGGGTAAAGCTCCTAAGTTTCTATGTTGTTAATGAAAATAATCAAATCTAAGTGATTATGACACAATAATATGGTATATTTGATAAATGTAGCTATACTAAACATGAATTAGGGTTCTTGAGTCATTAAAACAATGAACATGGGGATTGGGATATCAAACATGACTCAATGATTACTCGATACGAAGGAAACCTAAACCCTGGTTGAGGGCCGAATAGGGTTTGATGTGATTAATGTGATGATGACACTTTAAGATTTACATACATGCAAATTAACTATAGCATTTCTTGGGATATTGTATGTTGATTGGATAGATTGAATGTACTTGAAGTATAATTGCATAATTTGCATGACTCACCATTAAGGTAAGTGGTTGTGCCTATGATTACCCTCATTATTTTGCTGGTGTTTTTTGAGTGTTTCTTGAAGTTTGAACAACTAAACTGTTGGATGTTTATATACATTTTATTCGATTATAATGCCACTATCAGTATCATATAAATAAAGATTATGTGAAGAATGATAGTTTCTATTTGCAAGTATTTGGTGGAATATATGTTCTTAGTTTACTTGCACACTTTTTCATACACCCCATGTACACAGTATAACTTGTTATACTGATTTGTGCCTTTGTTTCACAACATTTTATGTACATGATAGATAAGATGATCTCAAGATATGATGGACATGATAATCAGTTGAATTTACTTGAAGACATTAAAGTTAACTTGGAAGGAGAATTAGCTAGACTCTTCTTCACTATGTACAATTCTGATGATATAATTTCATCTTGTAAACAATATTTGAAATGAATGGAAATTATTTTCTATTGATTATTATTTGATTAAAATCTAGATCCTTGGGAAAATTTTAGGTAATGTCTCTCATCTTTTGGCCTTTTTTTAATGGGGGTTTTTGAAAACTCAGGTTGTTACATTTGGTATATGAGGCCAAAATTTTCAAATAATATTTAATAGTTTATAATTTCAAGTAATCTTTAGAAATATGAGGGAATTATTAGGGTATATTCTAAAGATGATGGTTTCTAGAAGGGACCATGACCCGAGGTCTAGTAATACTTACCTCCACAACACTAGTCATCTTACGAGGACTCCCTAGCATGTGCATCCTACCTGGCCAAAGTTGGATGGTTTTTCCCAAAGTAAAATACCTTTAGGGTTTCTTCTTATCTCTTTCATCCATTTCTCATCCTCTTGCTTAATAAATACTAAAAAGGACTTTCCTCCTCATTTGAAGTTAGGATTTTTTAGAAGAAGTAGGATTATGGTGTCTTGTACCAATTAATGTATATGAAACATGCCAAATAATAATGTACATGTAATGTCAAAATAAAAATGTAGATGTAATGTGGAAATAATAATGTGCATATGATGTGGAGAAAATGTTTTATGGGCATTTCTTGGCAAGGGTAAATCCTATGTGGGACTAGGGTTGGTTTAGGAAGACCCTAGTTGGTAAAGGGACATCGAAACTCTAAAATGTAGGGTATAGTCCCTAACCTACATACTAAACCCTCATCCTTGGAAATGTGAGTAGAATGAAAAAAATTGTAACCCTAATAATATGAGCCCTAATTAGGGTGAAAGAGAATAAGAAAAATATAAGTGAGTTAGTTGAGTCAGTCTCCCATGCATGTGTGCATTAGGAACTAGGCATTAATAAAAAAACTCTTAAGGAATATAAGAAAACTATGGATAATCCACCTTGCTCAAACCCTATACTGATTTCTTGTGAGTTAAGGAGCATGGGGTGAATAAAGTCATCATGGAGATAACTGGTGATAGAGCTTACAAATGGAAGCCTATGTATGGTTATGAAATCACCTTGGGCCAAGAGAGGAAGTCCTATGTATGAAATATCCATTTTAGGGACCAAACTCATAGAGATGGTTCCCCATAAAGAGGCTCCCCTAAAAAGAGGGTACATCATTGAGAAAAGAGGATAAGAGTGGCTAAGTTAAAAAAGAAATTTTTATTTAGGTTGCATAAAAAGACGATAATATGAACCGTTTAGGTAAGATAATGAGAATTAAGAAAAATGTAAATAAGTCTATGTGATCCTTCCTTCAAATCAAGGTGGAGGAATTCTTTTTATTTTGGATAAGGTAAAATATTACTAGATCATCAAAAAAGCATATAGAGGTAAAGCACCCTGTATACTATATAGTCACTTAAGACCCCACCTCAGAATGACCTCAGGTTTTACCTTCAACAGGCAACCCATGTTCTCTTTACAATGCCAAGCCAGGCTATTTCCAAAAGCATCAAAAACTTGGTACTTATCCCTCCCTCTTTTACCATGGGTTCTATTGTTCCTCTCATGCCATATATGGAACATGAGGCTAGTCCACACCAGTCCCGCAAGCTGGTGTTTCTAGATGTGCGGTGCTTGGGAGCATTGTAAGATGAGTTATGTGGAGGAACATGAGAATTGGAGTGTGATTGCGGGAGGGAAACCTTGGCGGATCAACTATAATCAACCTCAAGTTCCCTGGTACCAACTGCTTTGGGGGAGGTTCTGTCCCCCCAAATGGATCTTCTGTGCATATAGGGTGATCCTTGGAAGGCTTCCTACCAGTGACATAACCAGCAGGTGGTTCAATGGTAGCGTGAGCGCCTACCCTTTGTGCCACCAGGACGATGAATTGCAACAACACCTCTTATTTGAGTGCGACTTCACCAAGTATCTCTGGGTCTGATCTTCTCTCAAGCTCAAGTGGGGTGGTAACACTCCTACAAGAATCCATAACAACATGGTATGGTTTCTTAGTAGGACCAAAGGGGACAGACACAATGTGGAGGAATTCATGCATGGTGCATATGAATAGATTTGAATACACATGCGGGACATAAATGGTTATACATGAAAATTAAAATATGAATATAACTTGCTCATCACCCTAATGCTATCTCTGGAGGAATGGAGGAACAAAGAATACCCCTCGTGAGTGAGTATACTACCCCGAGAAAGTGGGTAAGCTATTGAGACTACCCCCAGTGAGTGTGTATGTTATTACACATACCTCCAGTGACTGAGTATGCAATTGGAACTACCCCCTGTGAGTGGGTATGTTATTGAGTTTGTCTCTATAGAATGAGTATGCTACCCCCAACGAGTGGCTATTCCATTAAAATAATCCATGCGAGTGAGTATGAGGTATGAATGGAGATCATCCCCAAAGAGTGGGTAGATAATTGAGAATATTCCCAATGAGTGAGTATGAATATCCCCGGCGAGTGTGTATACCACAGAGATTGGGAAAATAAAGGTTGAGAAGTTATAATATAAAATTTATTTTCAACATATTATGGTTATATAAAGATAATATAATTTTTTTGGAGATAGTATCCCAACCTGGAGTGCATCAACCCAAGAGTGGGAAAGGATCTATGGGGTAGGCAAAACCTTAAACCTCGGGGTCAGGTTGTGGATAGAGATCCTAAATTCCTCCTATGATCCAAGATGAAACACTAGGTTTGGACCTTCCTCAGAAAGGTAAGTGGATTAAATAAATTTAAAGATTGAGGTAACCTTAGATGTCACCTAAAGTGTAAAGAATTAAGTATACAAAAGATAAAAGCATATATATTGAAAATGATTCTTTGAACCCAAATATGCCATCTCTATGGGACATGAGGAAAAGTCGCTATGGAAGTGATTGACAGTATGAGACTGAGATCGGAAGAGAAAATTGCCATGACTCCAATGAGAGGATATAAAATGAATAACGAGCACTATAAGATATGGAGGAAATCTCGTTTATGAAAAATAATGTGCTTGAAAATGGTTAAAGTTGTAATATCTCAAAGAAACCCTTGGGAAGGTTAGAACTCTAAGTCAATCCTAAGGTCAAGTAGGGGGCATTAAAGGTACATGGGACATATTTAATTAGGAGTTCATTGTTCCCTAAACACACAAAATCGTCTGGTTAAGAGGTAACAGTTATGTTTGCCCGGGGACCATGTCTTAGGAGATTGGCCACCTTCATGGTGTTCATGTGGCTCAATGGGTGATTGTGAGAGGCACTTCCTAGATGCATAAGGATGAGATCACTCCAAAAGTACATGTACCCCTAGAGACCTCGAGGAAGTGTCTAAGGCTCATAATGCATGAGGTCTAAATACAAAAGATACAAGAAGTCATGTATAATGAAATCTTAAGAGGAGTTGTACACAAACTCAAGAGTGAGAAAGAAACTTGGCTTAATGAAATGAAAGAATATGTTGGAATTAAAAAATAGGTATGGTTTAGAGTCATGTTGGGAATTATTCAACCTAAAATGTCAAATTTCAATATATGTGTAAATATACCATCTCTACTCTTGGAATGGGATGAACTTTTCATTCAGGCTGCATTCAAGTGCTTATTTCATCTCATTATGAGGAGAGACATCGGGTAAACATATGTTGTGCCTAAAATTGACATATGAAGATGAATATATTAAGTTGAACTAAATGACATGATATAAGGTGTGAAAATAAATGAATAATTGGGGGGAACTCTAGGTTAAAAAGACATTCAATGAGTGAAATTGAAATACAAAAAATGTAATCACCAAGGGATGATATCATGTAAATACTAAAGATGAGAGTATACCATGAATTGAATTCAAGTACCAACCTTAGTAATGATGTGAGGAATTTGCATATAAATAAATATATCTATGTAGGGTTGCCAACTCTAAAGTTTGAAACTAAGTTGATTTATCATTCACCTTAAGCTTATTGGGTGTGAATTCTGAGGAGGGGTGAATGTTATATACTCAATTTTAGAAAAATTGAATTATATAAATGTAAACCATGGATTGATAATTTTCCAATAATGTTATTTGTTCTACAATAATGTTATTTCATCTCATTATGAGGAGAGAGATTGGGTAAACACATGTTGTGCCTAAAATTGACATATGAAGTTGAACGTCTTAAGTTGAACTAAATGACATGATATAAGGTGTGAAAATAAATGAATAATAGGTGGGAACTCTAGGTTAAAAAGACATTCAATGAGTGAAATTGAAATACAAAAAAATGTAATCACGAAGGGATGATATCATGTAAAAACTAAAGATGAGAGTATAGCTTGAATTGAATTCAAGTACCAACCTTAGTAATGATGTGAGGAATTTGCATATAAATAAAGATATGTATGTAGGGTTGCCAACTCTAAAGTTTGAAACTAAGTTGATTTATCATTCACCATAAGCTTATTGGGTGTGAATTTTGTTCCCCGGGGCACAAGACAAAGAAATAAGAGATTTTGTATACGAATAAATATTAACGGCTTTATGAATTATTGGATAATAGCAATATGAGATAATATGCTAGTTGTCAAAAGAAAATAAGATGTGTGGTGTTATAAGTAATCAAAAGAGTAATTATCTGGCCAGATTAGCAAAACATGTTTTTCTACATCAATTAGTATTAGTTTTGATCTAACTTTTGGTATACTCAAAAATAATAATTGAAAGGAAGAAAAATCTAGAAATTGGGAGAAAAAGGATATTCTATAAAAGAATGATTAAAAGAAGTATGTTTTGTATGGAAAAGACTAACCAATAAATCCCAATGTATTAAAAATAGATTAGAAAAGGATTTATGAGTTTTCTTAATGTAAGAATTATTTACTCAGGAATATATTAAAGAGAGACAAGGCCTAATCTAGACCCCAAGTCATAAATTGATTAATAGTCTAGTTACCCAACATGTGATCTTAGTCCATATACCTTTCTTGCTGGTTTCTTGGTTTACCAAAAGTATTACCTTTTGGGTGAAGGGGTTTGGTTAAGGTGAAGATATATCTTGGGAAAGGAGTACTTAACCATAGAAATATATTACCATAACTTGATCATTGACTACAATGAAATCACTTCCTATTCTATGATTCCCCAAGGAGGAAGATATAACACGATGCCTATAACCCTTTTCTCTCCCTCTTCATATTTCTCCCTCCTTGTAAACCCTAGTTGTACTGCATACAACCTATAAAAGAGAGATGAGATAGCACCACCCTTCACCTAAAAACCCAACTATAATCTTGGGTGATTGTATTAGAAGCCATGGCCAACAAACTCCCTGATGGTCTGAAGGTGCATGGGTTGTGCCAACCCTGCTTCCCTCCTATTGGGAGAGCCAACTGAGTAGGCTAACAATAAACTCTCTTCTATGATGGTAACCAAGGACATCATTTCCATGTTGGGATCTAAGCTACATGCATGTCAAAGAAGGGCATGGTGCAAAACCTGAGAATGGTTGGGGCAAGGCGCCAGCCTCCATCATGGTTGCACTAGAGGTTGTTGAAGTAACTGAATTGTGGCTTGATGACTGACAAAGGAAGGGAAGGCTAGTAGAGGCTTAGGAGGGTCAAGTAGGGGAAGCCGGTCGATCAAAGGAGTGGAAATCGTCTGCCTTGCTCACAGACCATGAAGTCCAACTGGTGGCTTAAGACAAAGAGTTTAAGGTGGCAGCTTGCCTCTTCAGGGTAGGACTTGGAGTCGACACTCTGCCTGCTGACCTGACAGCATGCGCCTGGCTTCTCGCCATCATGAGTAGCTCGAGGCAGAGTGAGGACCAACTAGTCTACTGTTTGATGGTTCAATACTATTGAATCAGATGTGAATGGGAAGTTCAAGGGAGAACCAAGGAATTGAAGTCTATTCTACTTATCTGCATGGCAACAGGGTCCCTGTAGCATGGATTAATGGATGCTCATCATGTGTCCATATGCTTGAGGTATTTTACATTTTATATGGCATACCTTCCAAAAATGGTAATAAATTCTAAGAATGCCTCAAAATAGTGATGTTATATATCAAAATGATCGAGAAAGAGAGAGGAAGGCAAATAAAATGAATTCAATGCCTAGTTATTCTCCCTATTCTAAACTAGGGCTAATATTTATTTAAGTGGTGATTAACATATGGAAAACCTAGAATTGGTAATTATGAATGTTGAATACATCAAATATCTTTCTCTTGTGTTACAAATGGGTATACTTGAATATATTGCTAATCTAAGAGGATCATAGTAACAATGAATATAATTTGTGATTAGGGTTTCTAAGATAATGATCATCTACATGTATAATTAAGTTTAAGACATCTATAATATAATTTGTAATAACCTTAATGCCTATGATCTAATTTAGATGTTCATAGTATATGAATGTGTTTAATTTGAGAGAATCCAAGTCTTTGATATGTTTTAAATGATTGTGATGATGATTATAGGTTCTTAGTGAAATATGAAGAATTAGGGATGAAGATCCTAATTTGTTATGTTGTTAATGAAATTAATCAGATCTAAGTGATTATGATGCAATAACATGGTAGATTTCATAATCATGGCTACACTGAACATGAACTAGGATTCTTGAGTCATTCAAACAATGAACGTGAGAATTGGGGTATCAAACATGACTCTAATGATAACTAGATACCATGGAAACCTAAACCCTAAACTAGGACCGAGTAGGGTTTAATGTGATTAATGTGATGATGGAACTTTAGGATTTACATACATGCAAATTAACTGTGTCATTGCTTGGAATCTTCTCTATTGATTGGTTTGATTTAAATGTACTTGAAGTATAATTACATAATTTACATGCATCACCATTAAGGTATGAAGTTACACCTATGACTACCCACATTAGTTTTTTGGTGTTTTCTGAGTGTTTCTTGAAGTTTGAACAACTAAATTGTTGGATGTTTATTTATATTATGTTCAATTACAATGCCACTATGAGTATCACATAAATCATTATGTAAAGAAAATGACAATTTTCTATTTGCAAGTATGTGGTGGAATGTATGTTCTTAGTTTGCTTGCGTTGTTTCGCATGCACCCCATGTAAACAGTATAAATTGTTATACTGATCCATGCTTTTATTTCACATGTTTCAGGTACATGCTAGATAAGATGATATCGAGATATGATGGACATGATAATTAGCTAAATTTACTTGAATACATTAAAGTTCACTTGTAAAAAGGAGTAGATGACAGTTCTTCTCTATGTATAGTTTTGATGATAGAATTTCATCTTGTAAACAATATTTGAAATGAATGGAAATTATTTTCTATTGATAATTGTTTGATTAAAATATGAATCCTTGGTAAAATTTTAGCTAGTAGCTCTCATCGTTTGGCCTTCCTTAAATGGGGGTTGCTGAAAAGTGAGATTGTTACACTATGCTTCTTATAGGACCATATCCCTAGAAACTCCATCATTAAGAACACACAATCTATAAATGAATCATACAAAACAAAGCTTTGGATCATGTAAACCATCACAATTTACAACATTGACCTTTAATCATTTACTGGTCACTATATCTATCCTCTGAGTGTAACTCATCTACTCTTCCCAAGTATAAATATAGACCATGTAATGCATGACATGAAGAAGTTTCATGAGCTTTTTATATGTATCAATGCCTTTAGAATGGATGTACATCACTGGATAGCTAGATGGTCAACACTAATGTATTATGCATGTTTAGGTAAGTCCAATAGTCAACCTTATTTCATCAAAGAAGGAATTCCATGATGATAAACATAAGAACAATCACAAAACTAAGGCCACAATCCAAAAGAAGCCAAAGAAGAAACCATGTTTGAATTGTGGGTATGTTGACCATTAGAACAAGGAGTTCTTATTAAAGAAGGCCAAGAAATTTGCTGATGCATCCTAGGAGGTTGTATTCAACATGATGACCAATACTTTAAACATCAAAGATGACTACCTACTAGTTTAAATAATTTGTTTTTCTAAACTTATGAATTGGATTGCATATATTAGACTCAATATGCATTGTTATGATGATAAGTCTTTATTTTTGTCTATCTAGACCTCAAGATTTTGGGTCATAACTTTGGGAGATTCATACTCTGTAGTATTAGATGGATAGGGTTGAGTACCAATGATGTTTCCTTCAAGAAAGGTTTGAACATTTCATATAGTTAGACATGTCCGTACCATTCACCTAAAAACCTTAGTGGTCCAATATTAGTTAGAATAGGTTTATGATTAGAACGAAGCGTATGAAAGTAGTTGTTGTAATTTTAGTGATGGATTATTTTATGGTATATATTATAAGTGATGTTGAAAACATATTTCAAATTTATATTTAACTGATATATGTCTCTTACTTGAATGGATATTCTAGTTATTTATTTTCATTGTTGAAACATTTGATATGTGGCACTATTATTTGGGTCAAGTTAATGTTGATTTAATGAGAAGTATGATGAAAATGAGGGTAACCCATAATTCTACTATTAAAAGAAACCTACATGTGATAATTATGTCCAAGACAAGCCACCTATGAAAACTTTCCATACATATGAAATATAACATGAAAATCTGATTTAGTGTATGTTCTTCACTATCTTCTACACAATGTTATCATCGGGGTGGAAAAAATATTATATCATCCTTATTGAATATCATAATGATTGTTGCTAAGTTTTCTCAATAAAAAGAAAGAAACAATCATTGGTTAAGTTAAAATATTTAACAATGACCCTAAGACTCCATGAATAAGGTATTCAAAAGGTGATGTTCTGATGGGGGGACAAAAGTATGTGTCAATATGATTTCATATATTGTGATGACCCATTTTCAACTTAGCCATCTAATTTGGACTTAAATGGATGATTACATGCTTAACTAGATTGATCATTGTTTATGCTTCATTAATGATGGTAGTCAATTATAATGTTTTAATCATATTTATAAAATCTAAATCTACCTTTATTTCGAATAGTTAGGGTTTGAGAATTGAAAACCCTAATCGGCCAAGTTAAGGTTTTGGTAGCATATGAATACAACATTTGACAAAATAGCAATGTGGTAAATGATTTTTAGTACCAATTTTATAACTCTGATTTAGTTGAAATTTATATACACTTCTAACAACTCAAATACAAGTGTTTTTTTGAAAAGTATCAAAATTTTGAAAGTTTTTTGACCTACTGGTTGGTTGAGTTTCCCTAGGACAAACTCATTCGACCATGTATTCAAGTTGAAATATAGCAATCTAGTATTTAATGTTTGTCTTTTTATTGGTACATCCAAATGATATGGAATTTTAATGGTAGCTTGGTAACTCAATTCCAAACATTAGATTAAATATCATAATTCATGGATGATATTAGATTGATCCAGAGTGTGGTGTTAGCTGAGTTTCTTACTAATAACAACTTGACTGACGAACCAGTTTGAATATATAAAGAATAAGACTAAAACTCAATTTCAGACTTGTTTGTAGTTGGTCTAAGCATCTAAATTGATCTATATGATCAACCTAACACCCTAGTATCTCCCATAACCCAAAATCCCTTTAGAAATACAAAATTTGAGAGAGAGAGAGATATTGGGGTTTTGTAGGAGGAAATTGTCAAAAATGTTGATTTAGGGTTTTGACTTCCTACAACATATAAATTCATCTAAGTTCATCAAATTTAGATATTCTTTCATGGTGGATCTTATATCCAACATTTAGATGATGTCCTCCCTCTGATTTGAACTAAAAATATAGCAAATAGATATTTTCTCTCCTATAATCTATTTCTAGGGTTTTTGAGTTGGAAAGAGGAAGAAAAGGAGTTGTTGGCTACAACCTTGATGGATTTATAGATATTCATATTATATGGGATGTTTTTAAGGTGCTTGGAACCTTAGGTGAGTATTTGAATCCCTATTAACATTATTATCTTGTTGAAAGCCTAATTCCATCCAACTAAATTAAATAAGATCATTGCTAGCATTTGTATGCAGTTGAGTGATAAAATAGGAAGACTTTGAGGGAAATAAACTCTAGTGATTCAAATTTTTTTATCATTGACTTGTTCTAGTCTAGTTCTTTATTTATTGATTCAAGTTCTATAAAATATGGTATGGATAAATAACTTTGTTTTTTATATGAATAGTGCTAAAAAAATAACTTAATGTCCAATATGCTTGGAAATTGAGTAGACAAGTATAAAATCATTTTTGAATTTAATAAGAATGGGTTGTTCCATTGTATTTTTATATATTTATATATTTACATATGACATGTACATAGGAATCAATATAAGGGTTGGAAATGGAGTTATTCCATATTTGGGGTTACTTTTTGTCAGATTGACTGAGTTGAGCCAATGAACTAATGTGTACTTAGAATTGATGGGTTAATTGTGTGGAAATGGAAACTAGGGTTTCCATGTGGGTGAACAAACCTAATGACCAATGTGCACCCTAATAAGGTTAGTGAATAATAACGTTGTAGGTATTTATTGAAATAAGTCTACCTCTTGAAGGCCTTAGAATTTAGCATTAAGATGAGTGTGCGGGATAAAGCTAGAACTTGTATGTAACTTTGTGCATGTGAAGAAGTGCTCAATTATATGTATTATTACTTCAATTGGAAGGTAATAAGTACTACTATGATTATCGGCATGTAATGCATATATTTTAGTATAATTAATGGAGTAATGAGTAAATCCCACATGAATACAAGTCTGTTATACAAGTCACGGAAATGCAGATTGAGATGTTGACCAGTGACTAAGGAGTAGGAAAATTAACCATAACCTGTTTTACTTATTAAATGAAGTGTTTTATAAGGAAGAAGAGAAATTTTTTAATTACCAAATTTCCATTGGTAATTCAATAACATGGTATAACTATCCAAATGCAAAGATAAGGAATGGAAAAGGTTGAACTAAACTATGACCATTATAATGGATAAATGATAATGAAATAAATATTTAATTGGTTTGTGTAAATATATTTTAATTAACCTAAATAGATAAAAATGCACTAAGATTAGATTATGAAGGATTTACATGATTAATGTATATTGCATATCAAGTGAATAGAGAGTAATGAATTCTTAGAATAGTAGCAAACAAGAAATGAAGAAGTTAAGTGTAATGAATATATATATTAAAAGGAAAATCAAGGAGTTAAGTGGTGTATCTAGGAACCTACCTTTAACCTAATACGATGAGATATGTCATAATAATGATTAATGCTCTCAATTGAAGGATTGTAAAATATTGATAAGTATAGTTTGATTTAAATAAAATATGAAGTTCAAATATGTGAGCTAATTCATAAAAATATGTTATTAGATTGTAATTGTCAACTAAAATGCATGTAATATGGAATGGCCCATGTTGATGGGTTTCAAATAAGATAACATATGTGTTGAATAGTAACTTTACAAAAGAATGATAATTAGTGTAAGTGCATTAATGAGTAAAATATGCATGTTTATGCATTGATAATTATTTATATGTATTTAAATGGGATGGAATGATTATATGTTGTATGATAAACCTAATCTGAGTATGATGAATGTTACAAGATGACTATATGCGTATATAGTTTCTAGTGTAGTGTCTCTATGGATATTTGATGGAAAGTGTGATATTGAATGAATTGATAATGAATATGATGAAATTGAATACACATGTAATGATTATATTTGAGAATCCCCAATTAGAGAAATGTTGGATAATTAGATGATGTCTAGGGATGATGAACCATTTATGATGATTTCTATGAGATGATGTGGAAATAGAAATAAACATATAGGTTGCAAATTATATATTTGTGCTTCATGTTTCATTCATTATCTATTTTGGTAGCCTAATCTACTTTATATTATTCTAGTTGTCTGGGTATGTACACATTTGATAAGTGATGATTTGAATCCGTTTTTAAATATGAGAAAATGGATTCAATAGCAAGTGAAACGATGAAACATCTACTTAGCTTCCCTTAACACCATTAGTTTCCAATGATATCCATATTGGGGAGACAAAAAGAATCTCCTTGTAGTAATTAGACAATTGTGAGAAGGATTTTGGACTATGGATCAAGACTTTAAAGGTAAGACCACCATGATTTAGGACCATGAACTTAATGGTTAGACCACTGATATTTACGAGCAAATCATCTGGTGTGATTCTAAACATAAATCCTCTGATGTGAAAGTCTATGTCCATTTGCAATAGACGATGATGGGATGAAAATTGTCAATCATGTGAAATATGATGATATGTGATATTCTACAATGTTGGTTCCTATCTTGTGTACCTGAGATGAGAGCATGAGAATCTTTAATTAGACCTACGGTGGATCAAAATATACTATTGATATCTAAGGGTGGCCAACTAAATCATAAGATAGTGACAGTGAGTCACTAGCACAAGAATTAATTGTGGTGACTTCTACTTGGTTAGGGACAAGCAAAGTAGTTTTAGGCTAGATGAATAAAAGATGAAAAGTTGTGTAGTATATGAGTTGAATGTTCATTAAATGTATTTTAGGTCTTACTGATAAGTTCAAAGATGTTGAATATGCTTCTTATTATGAAAAATTATCATTTTGTCACAAATGTAACATGTTTACATATTCTAATTTTTCTAGTTTGAAATCTGATCTTAAATGCTAATAGGTGCTTGATGTTCAGTTTTAATATCCATTATGAATATGATTTAGATTTATGTAACAACATAGATTTCTATCCCATCTATTATACTCATTCTCTCTTTTCAACAGATCCATCTCACTAAATATAATTTCAATCATAGTACATGAGTGTGTTGATGACCCAGTTTAATCACCTCAATGAATAATTTCATGCTATGTGGCTCTAAATTGAAAAATTGGACTAAGTATCATCCTATATCATATCACCTTCTTGTATATAATAATGAAACTCAACACCATAATCTTTTGGGATTATAATATGTACCATTTTGTAGTGGATCCAATTATGAAACTAGTAGCACAAAAATCACCTCAATTGGACAATCACAACCCAAAGTATTGACTTAAGAAGATACACCAACCTATTTTTGTTGGATTTTCAAGACTTAATGGGCTGGATCAAGGGGCGCGGCCCATCAACTTCTACCTCAAGGAAGAAAACCATAGTATGCCTCCTATCTTATACATTCAATCTCAGATCTATAGATCTAACTGTCCATGGTTGTCTGCAACCTTGGTCCGTACATTGTAGCGCTGCTACAACACGGTCCCATTCCATTAGCTAATAGGCTTCAAACTCTTGATGATTCTGAACAACTAAAACTTCTCTTGTATTTATCTTGACTCTCTCTTTCATTCCCTTTTATTTTCTTAACCTTTTATGCACACATCACCTTTTCATTTGTTCTTCTTCCTTGAGCAACAACCATGGCGGTCTCCACCATGGCACCTTCGAGATCATTCATGAGTGAGCTAGGATGGTGGCTCGTTAAACCCATGGCTTCACGATGCTAAGAGAGGCCCTGACAACCTATTCCCAAGACCAAAGCAGGTCACCTCTGCCCGCAGTGAGCAACACTGACGAGCACAATGGCCTGGAGCTTGGGCGGCTATGGTGCGACCTACTATAGGGAGGTGACTCATTGCCATTGCTAGATGGGTGCCAACCTAGATCCGATGATGCTCGGGCCTCCTTTTCTCTAGTCAACACTGATCAATATCCATGTGGTCCAATCTCCCACCCCACTTCTCCCAGCAGACACAGTGGTGGGGATAGGCACATGACGCATATTCATGGTTGATGGCGGTTGCAGACGACTAGGAATCGTGGGCGACCAAGCGTGGGGCCAAGATGATTCCCAATCACCAGGTGCTTCATAGCCCAGGGTGTCCAACCTTGTGTGGGTATGGGTGGATTGGGTGTCTTGGTTGTTGGATCGATGGAGAACAGTCACGATCTCACACCGCATAATTAAAGGTTACACCTAAGTTGTTTTCCTATAGTTTCAATCGAAGTGTTTTAAAATCCATAAATTCAACCTCCCTTGGCCAAAAATAATGATCCAATATACTAAATTCATTAGCTCAACGAGCACTACACAATGGACATACTTTCAGACTCTAAATATTCTTATAGTTCTCATGATTTTCTATAGATACAAACTTTGAATATGTTGACCATATTTGATACATCTTATTGATAAAGATCGGATAATTAATGCTCAATGTACTTCCTTAATCCCAAATTAGTAACTTAGGAGTGTTTGGAATAGGTATTAACTCCTAATCATCTCTATTTCTCATGTAAGTCCCTAATGCACATTAAGAACTTACTTTTCAACTTTAATGACGTAGCTTGCCCTAGCTTGATAATGATTGTCTAACGCTAAAGAAGCCATGAAATATGCAATTTTGGTATGCTTGTAACCTTATTGGTTAAGACTAAACCCTTTTGAAACATCATGACGTATGTGACTCAAATCCACTAGTTTTGATCTATTATGCACATATGTGACTTGATGGCCTTGATCATGCCCTAATATCAATATGGGTTGTATTGTTATGCTATCCCCTCTCAAAATCAGAGTTGATCCTTCTATTGTTGACCCCTTACATGTGGATGTCCTACCTAAGTCACATGTTGACCGCTAATGGCATATGAACTATGTTGATGCTTACATGTATGTTGATATGTTGATACCCAAGGTGGGGATTATGATGTCTGGATCCTAGGGGACATCCTCCTATAATGCAATGTGCTTCTGACATCCTAATATTTCTAATCTAGTCTCAAATCTTGTCCAAATCTCATGTCTTGATGATTCTTGATCTTGGTTGCTCTATTATGAGACTTTTGACCTAAAATGTGCAGAGTGACCTGAACCTTATAATGATCATATAAAATGAATGGAAATCAAAATGACTTGAAACTTGAACCACACCTTCACGAGGGACTCCTAATCAGTAAAATATCATCTAATGTACTAATAATCAACCTTGAACCTAATATTAGCCAAAACATTAAAATGAAGCAAGTTAGGGTTAATGATGAGAGTCTAATGTGTGTATGTAATCTTTTGCTTCATCACAGTTGGCTTGTGATCTAGATGTTCAAGGATACATTGTGAATTCTATGAATCAAGTATGTGCTTTAAATAATTAAATAACAATGGATTTCTCCCTTGAAATGTGATACACATGTATGCTTGTTTACTTGTCAATTACTGCTAGGTAGTATTCAAGTATTTTACTCAATGTTTATCTCTCTATCATTGTCTTATAACTTACAAACATAATATAGAAACTCTATTATACAAACCCCATTCACATGGCTAAAGTTTTGGGGTAAGGACATAAGGTTGGGCGTCCAACTTGAGTTATCAAGATAGGGCGGACCATGTCGATAAATGGTTACCTATTATTGAGCACCCTCATAGACTCTTCCAATGAGAAGTTGTCCATGAAGGACTTACAACTACATAATATTGATGAATGCAAAAAATTATGGTATCATTGGAGTCAGATGGTATAAAACACAAGCTCTCGATTTGCTAAATACTTAACTTGTTTATTTTTTTTCATCTACTCCTACAACTCTTTTTAAATTATGAAAATCTTACATATATGTATCTTTTAGCCTTATACTCAACACCTTGTGTGATGACCCATCTTGTTTCACATATTTTATAGGTTCTGAGATGGATAGATTTTGATGGGTTTGTTTCACATATTTTATAGGTTTAGAGATGGACAGATATTGATGGGATTGGTGAGCTACGTCAGGTGTACTTGTTGTAAGATTCCAATGTACATGAGAAGACTTGTACAATTCAACTCTTGAATATGTAATTGTAATCTTGTAATATGATATTGTTGCTTAATGATGCTTGTTGAATGTTGAGATTATGATTGGTGTTTTTATCTTGTTAATTGTTCATGCATGCTAAGCTTTACGCTTATAAATATGTGCTTTGATAATACCATGCTAGGGACAAATGCCTAGGTCCTGTCACCATTGGCTTTGTAGTCATTTGGAGTTAGGAATTGGGTAACAAATCGTTCCGTGACAATTTACTTTTCATTTGAATAGTTCTATTTTGTAGACATGTCTTACATGTACTTTATCTTCAGGGTTGCAAGATGTGTTCCTAGTCAGGATGATGCGGAGTCGCATAAATGATGTTGTCGTTATGACTTGATTCTAGTTGCTTAGATGTTAATTTGTTACTCCTGCAATTAGATTGTCATTATAAATAAATTTTCATCTATTGATATGTTCATAGATTTTCTATTAAGGATGTTCAAAGTTGAAATTTCCCCAAGTGAATAATTTGTCTGATTTATTAGATTATTGTCATAAAATGGATGTGATAAATATTATTATTATCCATTATACTTAGTACTATCTACAAGTATTGTTTAAGTTCAATATATTTGATCTGATGCTGAAACATGTACCAAACATGAGTAGGAGGCATCCACTCACTAGGGATCTACATGAGTCTCATGAGGGTTTTTCAATGTTTTTAGGTATAATACTATCTAGAAGAGAGGTTGACAAAGAATATGTAATCAAAATAAACTAGAATGTCCCTATACTCTCTCTTTCACGATATGGGTTGAAGATCTACTTTATTCTTTCATATACATGTCACTTATGTAAACTAAATTGTTGGGCAATAAGTTTTGATTCTGGTCTTAATGGAGTGAAATATGATTTGTGGTGATTAAATATGGTGTCATTGATGTGACATTAGTTACAAGGTTTATTAACAGAAGGAAAAATTTACATGTGTTTTTCATATATTATGTTAACTATATTTGTCGAGAATCAAGTCTTTTATTTCATGATCTGGTTTTAGGTTTAGGGTTTCTCTATATGGTTGGCATTTATGCTAATCAAAAGAGAGGTCTGGACATATATATCATGGTAATCATATTATTACCTATGAGGCTACTTCCCCTACTCCCCTCCATCAAATTGGATAGTATAATAGATAAAATCAAACCATGATAAATATGGTAACAACTTTTATCAAAAATACAAGATACCTCTTACATATGGATGAAGCTCTAGATACATAAGTAGACATATTTTAAATAATGTTCCCCATCAACATAAATAATGCATAGACTTTGATGATTTATTGGTACTATAACCAATCTCAAATATATTGGATTGGGGGTTCCTTGCTAAGGTACTTGTACCCAAACAAAAGATGAAGAAATTAGGCCCAAAGACTATCTTCCATAATTTTTTTAATTAACATGGATATATCATGCATTTGTTGTTCATCATATCTAGTATATCTTGCCAAAATGTCAACACAATTATGGAATCCACTGATGTCACTTTCTCTGAGAATGCACATCTAGTCAAAATAGGTGTTCTATGGGAAGTTTCTACTCAAGGTCTAAACACAATAGTTCCATTGATAACCATAGAAATTGATAAAATTGTGATAGCACATGCAAAACATAATATTTATTAATCACACAATTATGAGGAAATTGTTGTACCAAGGAGGAAAAATGGGACAAGACACAAAACTTTGTAGTTAGTTTGAAATAATGAACATGTGTGTCTCTAATGCTACTAAGGATTTAAAAGAACTAGGTTATATTTCTCTCAACACTACTATGTTGAGAATGCACTAGAAAATTTGAATACACTTTATGTAAACCTTCTAATACTCCAAATGTCAAGGGATTATTCAAGAATGAAGATGAATGCATAAGTAGTAACTAAGATAAGTTTGATGCATCTTATGAGATGTACCTGACTAAACATTGTATCTATAATGTGGAAGTTATGTAGATACATGAGTTATCCAACACTGGAAAGATCGTAATAATGTTTTTAGGTATGTCAAAGGAACTATTCATTTTGGATGCATTACAAACAACATATTTTTTTATTTGTAGGATATACTAATGAAGTTTTATATTCCATTAACTCTGAGGGTAATGTGGTGTCTATATATATATTCTTACCTAGAGGTATATAAATACATGTTCTACCTATTGAGAATGTGACATGGAAGATTTTCACACTACAAATTCAGTAGGAATATAATTCCTAGAGCTTACCAAAACCAAAGTGCAATAATGTCACCTGCAAGCAGATGGATCTTATCACGACATAGTTATAGATCAAATCCCAAGGGACAACACTTTTAAGAACATCTAATCAGAGTAACTTAGAAAGAACTAGTATTTATCACAAAAGTTGAGATCGGTTTGATTACTCTAAGATTGCAAGAATAAAAAGAGCTAGATTAAGGTTATAGTTATCAATGGATGGAAACACTAGGTTGGAATTGGGTTTCACTACCACTACTCAAATCTACAAATTCATTCAAATCTAAACATGTACGAAGGTATAATTGGAGTTATGCAAGTTTCCCCTTTCGGTGTCAGAAACTTGTATTAGTAGATATCCCTATAAGCTCGATGTCTCATTACTTACGGATCCTCTATCCTCTATTCCAGAGACTTTCTGTTAGAAGTTCTCGTTAGGGTGTCAACCAAATATTATCGGTATTCAAATATTAAATGTTGAAGTTCTCATAGTAAAAGATTAGAATAAATCACATAAAGTGGGTGACCAATCCACAAAACATACGATAAATAATTGGCTATGAATCATATGAGTTCATACAAGAATTGGAACATGAATGAAATTGCAAGAAATGGGTAGTGGGGCTAGTCCCCACATCCCAGTGAAAACACTACTCCCTCGACATGGTGATATTAGTATCACAAGAAGAGTAAGAGGACACCATCATTGTCATAATGGTAACAAAAGAGGATCGGTGTGGTGTGCGGCGGAGGATTCCTTATTTCTCCTTTAGGTATTAACCTTGACTCACAACAGAAGTAAGGGGATGAATCCCATCTTGGGGAAGAGATCAATCACTTGGATAGAGAGATTGATGGCCTTGGAGTTGTGGAAGGAAAGGACTATGGATCTATTCTTGGGGTTGATAGGTGTCATCCAGCTAGGTCGATAGAACTAGCTTGTTCAATGGGTCTCTTCCTTACTCTAATCTCAGTGGAAACCTCCCATGTGTTTGTCTCCCAAAAATCTGAGATGAGTTGTACGGCTACGTTGGGGGGCTATTTATAGGGTTGAGGCTGTCAACCTCTTGTGTTCCCTATTAATGTTGACTACTTTCCATTGGTTTCGATTGATGGGTCCATCAGTCGGCAGGTCTTTCGGTCGATAGGATTGTCGACCTTGAGATCCAATGGGTCCTTCGAGTATTTGTGGTTGTCAATAAGCGTGTTGACGGTATTTTCAACTGATTGGCTAAATTCTTGTCGATAGTTGGCCGATGATGTTGTCGAGCTGGAGGATCGACATAGGTGTCGACCTTAATCATCAATGAGTCTGAGTTTCATTCCTTATGGATGTCAATCAAGGAGGTCGATACTATTGTCGAGTACGGAGGTTGACAAAGTTGTTGACCTCTTAATTTCTAGTCAATTTTGATGTCGATTGGCATCTCGATAGACATGTCAATTTTGGTCTTGGACACAATTTTTGTGTATCGATCTGCCTTCTGAAAGTGCTCAAAATACAAATTTTTTGGGGGCACTACCCACACCCCACAAGAGGCATACTCCTCTCGAAGCCTGACCACTGAAGGGTAGTGGGACTCCCTAGGAAAACTTGTTGCAACGTGATAGAATTTATAACCTACAAAGGGAGTCAAGAAAAGTATCAAATTCCTACAAATTAACATAAAATCTTAAGTAGATCAAAACAAAGCTATTCTAATCAAAGCTATGCTATATGAATGCTAAATTAGAATAATAATGCATCTTAAACTAGGATGAATATGCATTCATCAAAATACCCGTAACTTAAATGTTGCTCATTCTCGAGTAACACAAAGTTTGAACATTCACCAAATTAATACTTTTAGCCAATGTGATTTCCTTATCCTCCCATGATTTTTTTCTCTTACAAGCTGATATGGTCAAGCTACCCCAAATTCCTCAGATCACATAACATAGCTTTCAATATCACTGGTCCTGATTTCATTTCCCAACGACACTTCATCATCAGTGTCCCAACATCTAGCATGTCAAGGAGTTTCATGAGAGTTTAGACAGACTTGTAGAACAACAAGTATGCACTTGATCTGACACTGGTGTAGTGAAGAGAAGGGTAATAGATTTAGTCATTCATTTTGCTCATAGGTACAAAAAGGAAGTTAATGGAGCTATGGAGGGAATCAATCCCTCCCTTATTTGACTTGAGATATTTTTTTCTTTGTCTCCAGTTTGATTTACAACATTTTTTGTGTGCACTATTGGCATCTTTTCTTGGTGGTATGCCCCTTTTTAAATTTGTGAGGGGTATGGAAGAAGAAAAAAGAGGGAAGAAGGGGGTGTGCCACCCAAAACTTAGAGTTTGTCACATTTTTGTGGCTTTGTATTTTCTTTTTAGTGGAATGGAAAGTAAGAAGATGGAGGAAGAAGTGTACAAGAGAGTTTGGATCGTACTACAACTCGATTTACATTTAAGTGCACTATGTTGTTCTCCTTGTCCCACTCTTCTCAAATAATGACTCAAAGAGGGTAGATATGGCAATTCCATTCAATTTTTTCATTAGTCAGTAGGGAGCATGATGTGTTTGACCCCTCTTAGTTCCTTTAGAGCTTACCATCTTATCCATGGAAACATGATTTTTGGATTCATAGGAAACAAAGGATAATTTCTAGCCATTGGTTAGTTTCATGATTTGGTCCTTTTGAGGCATTTCTTCGAATAAGGGGAGATATTTATGAAAATTGCATAAATCGAAGCTAACTAGGTAATGGCTTTGTTTACTCTAGAAAAAAAATTATAAAAAACTTTGACCTAAAAGTGATGCATGGTGAATGCAATGAGAAGATCGTAAGTAATAAGCACATTGGTGTGGGTAGAAAGTATAATACGTACCACCCACCCTCCACCCCAAACTTCAATATTTGTTCATCCTTGAGCAAACGCTAAATCCAAGATGGAGGGGAAAGACTTTATTGGTCAGTCCACATGTCGCGGTTGCTCTCCCTTTAGCAAAAATCATTTACCTAAAATCAAATTTGTTAGAATTAGTGATATTGTTATGAGATACACTATCTTAACTAAATGTAATATGAACTAAGAAGTAAAAGAAATCGAAATTAAAAGAAATGTTTGGGTTGCCTCCCGAGAAGCGCCTTTGGTTTATGTCAATGGCTAGACACATGTTACTCAGTCATGATATGTTAGGAGGTGGGAGGGGGAGATGTTGGTTGGCCTGCGTGTCATCCATTATGAAATAGCATTTGAGACGGTGGCCATTAACTTTGAATTCTCTAGTTTTCTCACTCCAAATTGACACACCTTCATGAGGGAAGATGTTATTGATGGTGAAAGGACCCGACCAACGAGTCTTGAGCTTTCCTGGGATGAGGTGGAGGCATGAGTTATGCAGTAATACTTGGTTTCCAACTTACAGTCCCTTCCTATTCAAGTGTCCATCATGCTACATATTTATACGTTCTTTATAGATGCATGCATTTTCATATGCAGTTAGGTGTAACTCTTCAAGCTCTTGTAGTTGAAGTTGTCGATTCTCCTTTGCTATACAAAAGTCAAAGTTGAGCTTCTTGATGGCCCATTGGGCTTTGAGTTTGAGCTCCACTAGCAGATGACATGACTTCACATATATCATACGAAAAGGTATTGTCCCTAATGGAGTCTTGTAGGCAGTTCTATATGCCCATAGAGCGTCATTCAACTTGTGTGCTCAATCTTGCCTTGTCTTGTCAATTGTCTTCTTGAGAATGGCTTTAATTTGGTGATTAGAAACCTCCACATATCCACTTGTCTAGGGATGATAAGGAGTGGTGACTCAGTGGGTAACACCATATCTATGAAGGAGAGTTTCAAAGCTACGCATGAGGAAGTGTGATCCTCTGTCAGAAATAATGGTGTGTGGGACTACAAAGCACTGGAAGATAATGTCTTTGAACATCTTTATGATTGGCTTGGAATCATAAGAAATAGTAGGATGGCCTCAACCCACTTAAAAACATAGTCGACTGGGATGAGTATGTAGGAGAATCCATGAGAAGAGTTGAATGAACCCATGTAGTATACCCCTCATACGTCAAATATCTCCACTTCTTGCCAATGATTAATGGGAATTTCATCCCTCTTAGTGATATTGCTAGATCATTGGCATTGATCGTATGCTTTGACAAAATTGTGAGCATCCTTGAAGATAGAAGGCCAGAAGAACCTACATTGAAGGACATTGAATGTAGTCTTCTTAGAGCTCATGTGACCACCAGTTGAGCCAGAGTGGCATTAATCCAAAATGAGAGGAGCTTCTTCTTCAGATATACAACGATGATAGAGACCATAAGAACATAGATGAAAGAGATAGGGCTCATCCCAATAGTAGTGACTAACATATGACATGAACTTCCTTCTATCATTGCCGGTACAGTCTGGATGGAGGAATCCTACAGCTAGGTAGTTGACAAAATCTAAATACCACAGTGTGAATGTAGATATTTTTAGCAAGTGCTCATCAGGTAAAGAGTCGTTGATAGGGACTCCATCAGAATCTTGAATATGCAATCTACTGAGGTGATTAGAAACTACATTTTATGTCCCCTTCTTGTATTTGATATCCATATCAAACTCTTGTAACAATAGAATCCATCTGATCAACCTGGGTTTCATATCTTTCTTCGACATTAAGTACCTTATAGTGGTGTGATTCAGTGTAGACTATCACCTGTGAGCATATTATGTAAGAGAGAAATTTTCCAAAAGTGAAGACAACTGTAAGAAGCTCTTTCTCTGTTGTGGCATAATTCTATTGTGCATCATCTAGTATCTTTCTTGCATAGTAGATCATGTGATGCTTTTTATCAACATGTTGTCCCAGTACTGTGACTACGACATAATCATGAGCATTGCACATGATCTCAAAGGGAAGAGACCAATTTGGGGAACGAAGGATAGGAGTTGAGGTGAGGGCTTCCTTTAAGGTATTGAAGCTCATCATGCAATCAGAGTCAAAGTTGAAGTCCACATCCTTTTCAAATCGATATATCAAGGGCTTGGTGATCTTACTAAAGTCACGAATAAACATCATATAGAACTCAACATGTCCTAAGAATGGTCGCACATCCTTGAAAGTGGTTGGAGGAGGTAGTTTTCCTATTATTTCAATCTTTTCTTTATCAACTTTGATGCCCCTAGAGCTGACCCGTTTCCCTAGAACAATGCCCTCCTTCACCCTGAAGTGTCATTTTTCCTAGTTAAGAACCAAATTTGCTTCTTCACATTGTTCTAAGACCAGGAAATGGTTGTATAGATATTGTTCAAAAGAACTTCCATAGACTGATAAGTCGTCCATGAAGATATCCATTATGCTTTTAGTAAAGTCAGAGAAGATGGAGACATGCAATGTTGAAAGTGGCTGGTGTGTTGCACTATCCAAAAGGCATCTGACGAAAAGCATATGTTCTTAAGGGACACGTGCATTTTGTATTCTCTTGATCGTTGGGATGTATGGGTATCTGATAGAAGCCGAAATATCCATCTAAGTAGCAGAAGAACTCCTGGTGTGCAAGCCTCTCTAGGACTTGATCAAGGAATTGAAGTGGGAAGTGGTCCTTTTGTATTTCTTTGTTGAGCTTGTGGTAGTCTATTCACATGTGCACCTGGTCACAATGCGTGTGGGAATAAGCTCATTCTTTTCATTAAGAACAATTGTAGTATCACCTCTCTTGGGCACCACCTACACAACACTCACCCAAGGTGAATCGGATATGGGGTAGATAATGCCAAAAAGTAGCAAATTTATCACCTCCTTGCGAACAACCTCCTTTAGGATAGGATTTAGTGAGACCCCCTAGGTAAACTTGCTACAAAGTGATAGAATTTAAAACCTATAAAGGGAGTCAAGAAATGTATTAAATTCCTACAAATTAACATAAAATATTAATTAGATCAAAACAAAGTTATTCTAATGAAAACTATGCTATATGAATGCTAAATTAGACTAATAATGCAGCTAAAACTAGGATGATATGCATCCATCAGAATGTCTTATGCATTTTCTTTGAAAGTACTTATGACAAAGTTATAAATTGTAAGAAGATACTTATTGCAGCAATATTAATTGTGATATAAATTGTAAGAAGATACTTCTTGTAGATATTAACAAGCTCAAAAAATAGTATTAACACCTCTGAATTATACTTAATATCTGAGGGAGCTTGTATCTACTAGTTTGTGGTTGCTGACTATGATAATATCAAGACTAATACAACTGATTAGGGTCTTGCATTGACTTTTGTGTAGAAATTCACGCTCATCATTAAGTTGAAACCCCATAGGTCTATGTAAGTAGAAACCACTCCATGTAATTTTTTTGAGATCATATAAAATAGGTTCAAAGTTGTGATAAGAATTTTCTAGGATTAATTGCATAACACTAGGTAAATTTTGATGCATATGCATTTGTGTATCTAGCGTCTAATATTATGAAAGTGACTGAATGTAATGTGGTAAGAAACAAATATTTTAGCAGATTGAGCCATAGGGTTATATGACATCAATATATCCTTAGAAATATCAATCTAAGTGATTGATAGTATGCATACTGCAACATGATAATTGAATTGTTCTTTGATTTTTATCATGACATAAGATGAGATACATGGACTTTAGTGTCATACCTATACATGAATTCCGAATTTTCAGAAAGGACTCTTGGACCAGAGGTCATATAAAGATGCATGTTTACGTAGTTCATGTAGGAGTAATTTTGAATAATGTAGACATAGTGCAAGATAGAAGGCACAATTTCTGAAAACACAATAAAATAAGGTGAATGGTAGAGAACCCGAATACATTGAAATTTTGTGTGAGGATTGTTAGATTTTATTAACTTTACATTGGCTAAGGAAAAAGTGGATTGGTAGTGGATATGAGTAGAAAAGTGCACTTTTGTCATTTTATGCACATGAGTAGGATGCTTTGTCTCATATTTTCCACTCCTGAAGTGCTAGTCATCGTCTTATATGATAATACAAGTGAATACTTACTCAAAAGAGTTGATGTCGGGTATGAAGACCACACACATGTTGCATAACGCTTGAGCCTTGGGTTTCTGAAACTGTTTTCTGTATTCAATACTCCTTTTACACAATATACAAATAATTACAGTAAAAATAGAATCAAGTTTACTAATCATATTTACTTTGCAAACCAAATATGATTGTGTGTATTCATGTCTTAAAGAATGTGCAAGTATGATGTGTTTATGGGTCTGTTGTGTGATATGACCAGAGGTCAGTGTACGCCTTAATAAATATGATTGTGATCACAACATGTCCTTGTGTGTTTGTTAACCCAAGGCTCCATTGTTTGAGATCCATTTCCTCCCTCTTGATTCAATTATGTTGTAGGGCATGACTTCATCTTCCATAATTATCATTGTTCATCGTGAAGTGACTCCCTCATTTGATGATGATATCTAGCATTTAAATTTTTTTTATGTTCTTGTTTTATGCCAGCCTAATGGCTAAGGTTTGGTAAACAACAAATACAGAGGTGTGTTCCTATCTCATGGATCAGATATTCCGATAGAATAGCATTGCCAACCACACACAACTGTTTTTGGATATATTTTGATTTTCCAATTACTATTTAATAATTTTTACTAGATAAAGGTAGTAGATAATCTGATTAAATATAAGAATAGATATGATTGAGTTTGGAATAGTATGTGGGTGAAGATGGTCATAAAGATCACTTTCGTGAAGAAACAAATTTGTCACTCCTTTGCATGATCTTGATCAACAGCTTACCTCCCATAGTCAATCATCCCCAACACTTGGTACTATCTCCTGATGATGGCAAGAGGTCAGTTTCAAACCATTAGCCTTCACACATTTCTAGAAAAATCATGTAGCATGATTCACATTCCGATGCACAATAATGGGTAACAATATGTGGATAAGAATGAACAAGATGAAGTAGAAAAAGGTAATGTGGTAGATTAATGACAAAGTTGTGGAGGTCGCTGACAACAGCAAGTAGAGAACAAATACCACACACAATAGTTCTCTAACACTCAAGTAATTGTAGTCGGAAACTATGTTTCTGGATGTGTTAGAAATGGCTCAAATATTTCCATTTTTAAATGGACAAATCCCATAGAATAGGCATACAACTAATCATTTTACCCTCTAACAATAGTTGATATACAAGTCCCCAAATGTATTATTTGTTAGGTGCACCCAAACATGCACTAAAGGGACTTGGACCAGTCAACCAAAAGATTAGTGCACCTGGATGTGAAAAAGTTAGGATTTGGTTCAATGGGAATAAGGTTTGGATGACTGAAAACAATTGATTTTTCAAAGCAACTAATAGAATAGTAAATTATGCATCTTTAGAATTTCAAAGGACAAAAGTAAAATTGAGTATAAACAAAAAATAAAAGAAGTTTGTTTTATAAAAAGATCAAACTGCATGCACCAAACCAAAACAAACCAGGGTGACTCGGGCAAGATGTGATTTGGCATGGCGTCGCGAGGTGAGGTGAGGAACACAAGTGTGTGTGTGCGTGTTTGTTTTAATTTTGTCAAAGTCCAAAGAACATGCAAGACCAATCAACCTTAAATTTAAAGCCTCAAGAAAGACCCACAAGCCTTTGGTCTCCACTCTTACTTAAGTGGAACCTACTCACTTTAAGACTAATCAATGTGGAATAAAATATGGCTAGTGGTTTTGAAATACTAATAAAAATATGGATGGAATAAGACATTCCCCCACATATTTCATAAACGTCAAAGAAATTATATATGGCGAAAAGAAAAGACAACTAAAATTATAACTTTTAGCTTATGTAGATAGTGTCTTTGAACACCTTGCATAGCAATTGCTCATTTACATATGAAAGGATACAGTGAACTACATCTTGAACCAGAGACTCTCTGATTCACACTTTAATAAACCATGTAAACATAGTGAGAGCACACAGACATGTTCATGTAGGTGTGTGCATTACAACCTTCACAATAATATTTATCATGAGTACTCTAGTGAGTATGTCCAACTGACATGAACCTCGACCTTGGGTTACATACCCAATAGAGGGATATCCCAAGAGTTTAGTATCAACTAGTACACCTTGCCAAACATATGGCCTCAACCCCATTCAGAATAGAAATTGTCCCTTTACTATGACATCTTTGAAACAACAAACGTCATAGGGAAGGGTGTTGAGTAAAACTCCAAAATGTGTGCTTCTATGAAATACATGCACAACTTAGTTGTCCCTTTGAACCATTCCTCATGGGATCAAAAATTTAGGAAAGGTAGAGTTACTACTATGGTGTTCAACTCATAGAGAAAAGACTCATCCCCCTCAACGCACTAAGTACTAGCTTTCTATCTAGACCTTTTGTGAGAGGATCATCAATATTGCCTACTGACCAAACAAACTACGGAGATATAACACCATGGGTGATGAAGTCTATGACCTCTTCATACCTTAATCTCATAAATTTCGTACCCAAGTTACCCTTAGATTGTTTAGCATTGTCTATGGCTGATCTAGTATCACAATGATATTGAGATAGGAGGAAATGACTTTAAATTAGAGGTAAACCAAGAAAATGTTTTCTAAACCAACCATCCTGAAGACATGCTAAATTTAAGGCTATAAACTAAACCTATATAGTGGATTTGTCCCTCACTATATGCTTGGATGATTTCCAATAAACTATAAAAACACCTAGGCAAAATACATACCCCACTAGTTGACTTGGTTTCATCTGAGTCAACAATCCAATTTTCATCCATATAACCTTCTATAACGTCCAGGAAAAAGTGTAATGAAGACTATAACTCATGGTACTTTTAGGATAAGTAAAAACTCTAACTAAAGTCTTTCAGCTATGTACATGAGGACAACCAGTGTATGTACTTATCCCACTTACAACATAAGCAATATATGGTCTAGAATAGTTGGCTAAGTACATCAATAATCCAATAGCTTGGGCATATCTACTTTGAACTACAAGATTACATTTATGTTCCTTAGGATGTAAAAAGGGATCATAAGGAGTACTAGAAGGCACACAAGAGCACACATCAAGTTTATGTGACACTTTTTCTACATTATGAGACTGACTTAAGGAATAAAAAAAAATGGATCTACCCAATTTAATACCAAGAATAACATCATCAATTTCTAAATCTTTCATAAAAAAAATTGCATAATGAAAAAAAAAATTCATTTTATAAATAATTGCATCATTAGATCCATGTGTTAATATTTCATCAACATACAAGCACATCATCACATATGCATTATCAAACACTCTTAGAATAAATGCATCTATCAGATTTATTTGTAGTAAAGACATAAGATAAAACAACTTTATCAAATTTACCATTCCAATATTTAGGTGCTTGTTTTTTACTATGTAATGATTTTAAAAGTCTACAAACTTTGTTTTCTTATTCATGGACAAAAAATCCCTTGAGTTGATCCATAGAGATCTATTCCTTGAGATTTCCATTGACGAATGCAACATTTACATCCATTTTTTTATTTTTAAAATTATGGATCACAAACAAGGCAACAAGGACATGTATAGAGGTGTTATTTGTTACAGTAGCATAATTGTGGGCTCTGATCTCTAAAACACAAGATAAACGTAGAGGAAGCGGTTCGATTTACAGCGGAATACGAAAAATCACGATAAATTAAAACCTTTCGAAAATGAGATCTCAAAAACTTGAAACTCCTTTCATAAAAGTAAGATGAACTGTTTACATCTCTGATAAATCACTTCTCGAGTGATTATATACATCATGATAAAAAATCTCAAGACTTCAAAATTTTCAGATCAACAAACTCCTAGGACCTGAGTGTACAGAGACGACATAAGACTATTCTATCTACAAGACTAGACAACACAGTGTTTCCACCTGAAATCACTGCTGCTCCTGGTTTTGCCGCTGCTGCTACTGTCCACCAGCAGATCGGTTCCTTTGACCTCGACGTCCACCTAAAGGTAGAAATCTACGCGGTGAGACAATTTTAAATAATTGTCCCAGTGAGAGTTATAACTCTCTGCCAGAAACTTTGTTAAAAGCAATCAAAGGAATATCATGAGCAGGTAACTTTAGATTATTCACAGCAGGCTTGATAACAATTACTCATCTTTATTAAGGAATATGAAGAACATGTATACTAATACTTGAACAAGATATTAAATGCAAGAAATGTAATATCAATCAATGTTCCTCGTAGTTCAACCTAATCAGTTATGCTACGTGGTTGATTATGTTTTACAAACATCATTATGCCCTGCGGAGATGAGGTATACCGCTCATTATCCAACCGATCACTAGTAAGTCGCATCGGTATCATACTAGGTCATCGAAAGAGTCGGATTCTCATGACCTTCATCTACCTCAGTCGGAATGAGGATAAACATGCAGGACATCTAGTGTCTCTGCTAATATAGCTCACCAGGGTATTCTGGTACTTCGTTATTAGAGTCACAGTGGCATTGTGCACTCTCTTTGCTATCGAAAGATTTCATGTTTATCTCTCATCGATGTGGTATAAAATATTCCCTTGGGAGAATAGTGTTACATCATCCCAGTATAAACATATAGTGAAGGGTTGATGGATTAAGATACATCCACATCAACTCCTACACTAGGATGTAAGGATATACACATCCATATTCCCCCACATACTCTAAAGTATGTGATCCAGGAGTTCCCTTAGGAAAACCTGTTTCACCATCATTTAAACTCTGACAATGATGGATCTATGATCAGGGCTATACATGATATGATTAAACTTGGTTATTAGGTACATTTCAGTATTCTTTTAGCATCATACATGTTTCCAAACATTCAAGTACTAAACATGGCTATAACAGAAGAATACTAAATGTAACATGTATTACTCATATTGGTTATCAGATGGATATCAATTCTTAATCATTTTATCACTATGATTTAGGAACATGGGTGCTCACACCCTTATATCATCATAACACTTGCTATCAAATGACATGTCAGCATCAAGTCATCTATTAGCATGACCTTGATGTCATTCATAGCCCTTAAGGCATATCAGTTTCATATGATGCCACTTGCATCTAGGCAACATAGTTATTTCTGTTCATAAGCTATTGACATGCTTTCAATGAATATGATGTCATGATCCTTTCCTGGATATGATTATTCTCTTATAAGAACCTGCATGATTAATTCAATTGATAATAATCAACAATTCATGATCAGATCAGCAGTCAATAAGACAGAATTAATCCTTCAATTCAAGGTTATACTTTTATGTCCTTACAAAGGGTAAGATTCCCTTGTTTACATCATTTAGGGTTATTCACCCCTTTCATTATGATTGGGAATAATAATTCATCATCTCATATCTTGATCATACAATTCATGCTTAAAGGAATAACATGAGTTTAGAGTTTATTGTTCATTTCAACATATTACTATGAACTAGGGTTTACTATTCACATTACTCATGATTACCCTAGAATTAGGGTTTACTATTCACATTACTCATGATTACCCTAGAATTAGGGTTTACTATTCACATTACTCATGATTACCCTAGAATTAGGGTTTTCATAATCTCTCATAAGTGGATCATACCCTAATCCTGCATATTCATATACATTGAAGGTACTTTATTTGAGTTTTAACCATAAATGGTACTTTCTCTCTCTCCTTACTAATGGATGGTGATTACATCACTCTAGATAGGGTTGGGTTAAGTCCTTATTGATTAACATAAACCAAATCACCACTATCATGTCATTAGGGTTTACATAAAATAAGGTATCCTTTAATTGAACCCATTTAAGCTTAAACGAGTGTGGACCCACTTGAGCTTAAACGAGTGTGGACCTGTTTGAGCCTAAACGAGTGTGGACCTGTTTGAGCTTAAACGAGTATGGACCTGTTTGAGCTTAAACGAGTGTGGACCTGTTTGAGCTTAAATGAGTGTGGACCTGTTTGAGCTTAAATGAGTGTGGACCTGTTTGAGCTTAAACGAGTATGGACCTATTTGAGCTTAAATGAGTGTGGACCTGTTTGAGCTTAAACGAGTGTGGAGCTGTTTGAGCTTAAATGAGTGTGGACCTATTTGAGCTTAAACGAGTGTGGACCTGTTTGAGCTTAAATGAGTATGGACCTGTTTGAGCTTAAATGAGTGTGGACCTGTTTGAGCTTAAACGAGTGTGGACCTGTTTGAGCTTAAACGACCTTGAGGTCGTTTGGATCCAAAAGGGTTCAAACCGCATGGACATAAAAGGTGAAACAAAGGTTATTTGAGAATAGGATTTCCTATGTTGAAGCCTTCAATTGGCCACGCCCTTGTTAACCATTTACAAATTGAGTCAATTAGAATTAGCCTTAATCAATTGGACACCAAATTGATTCTCTATTGAAAGCTAATTGGGGTTAAATCTCACTCAATTAGGGTTTTCAATCGGCTAATCATCAATTTTCAACAATGTGAAACAAATTGTAGTTGAACCCATCAATTGAGCTCCAAATGGGCCCAAACTTGGCACAAACGGTCTTGGGATCGTTTGGATATCCTTCAAACAATCTTGAGACCGTTTGCCCAAAGTTTTATCAAAAACTAAATCAAATTGATAAGGATTGAACTCTAACTAGGTCCAAAATCAGCATTTTTATCAATTCATCAACCTATTGTAGGAATTAAATTCAATATGTTTACAACAGTTCCTCAAACATCTTCCCTTGTTCAACCCTATCAAATGGTCTTGAAGACCGTTTAGAACTAAATGATCTTACAAGATCGTTTGAGATCAAACGGGTTGAGCCCCTTTTTTATTTCAAATGGTTGCAAACCGTTTAGACCTATTGGTCCAAGATCGTTTAATAAAGTTGGATAAGGACCAACATAGACATTAACACCCTTCGTCTTCAACCTTGAAACCAAGGTATGTTCTTCACGAAAAAGCTTGCAAGAGTGTAAACAAAGATGGGGAAGAAGAAGAACTAACTATTATTTGCAAGAATAAAAGTATGCATAACAAAGCAAGGTGTAGAGTTATAAAACCCGCCTCAAACGTTGTTCCTAGAACTCCAAGCTTCCAAGCTTCAAAACGTTAATGGTGTCTTGAGCTCCACAGGTCATCCAAGGTTGTTTCTTCAAGGAAAAGTTGGGAAGGATCAGCTAGGAAGAGAAAACTAAGTAAGATAACCATGAAACCGACCTTGTAACCTGGTTTCCTCCATGAATTCGAGCAAGATGATGATAAAATCTTACCTAGATGAACTTGGTCGTCTTCCTCTACTCCTGAGATCTGTCCTAAGTTGGTCTAATCAAGGGAATGAGAAGGGAAGAAAGGAAACGTTGCCTTTGGTTGCAAAGGAAAGGATCATATATACTTTGAGGTTATTTTCATCATAAGGACAACTTACTCCTCCTTTTCACAACTAGGTCCTTCCTTTCTTTTAGTCACGTCCCTCCTCTTCATATCTAAGGTAAAACTTCTTCTAAGACCAAGGACTAAAGGCAAGGAAGGTCAACTTGTCACTATGGTGCACATATACATATAAGGGTCTCCTTTACTTACAACCTAGGTGGTTTAATTACAAAGGTATTTCTTATAATATGATTATTCAAATGAAGTGCCTCCTTCATTATTATAACTTTAAATGATGTCAAAAGTCATAAAAGATTTTCTACAAAGTTTATATCACAAGTTGCACCTCTCATTTTGGGTAAATTGCACTTTACACCAAAATTAGGGTTTTAAGCACAAGGATTGCTCCACAAGCTGCACCTTGGTGCCCAAACTTGGGAAATCCATCATACCTCATCATATTCATTCATATGATGTCTCTTTGTTAGAGGAACATCTTAACCTGTGTAATTTGCCAGTTAACCCCTCTAATTGGGTAATTTGCACATAGGTCCCTGTATTACCAAACAATACTACAATCATTGTTTTAAAAAGGTCAGAATTGAAAATGTATGTTCCTTAGGAACCTAATTACATGCCAAAAGATAATCACAAGAATTTAATTACATATTTAGGCAAAACACCTAGGGTTAATTCATAACCCAGGTCAAGGATGTTACAAATTATCCACCCCTTACAAGGATTTCGTCCCCGAAATCGATAAAACATTTTAAGAGAAAAGAGCAGGGTATTTCCTTCTCATCTCTTCCTCTAGTTCCCAAGTGGCTTCTTCAACACCACGGTGATTCCAGAGGACTTTTACAAGACTTATATCTTTCTTCTTTAGCTTTTTAATTCTGTTATCAAGGATTGACACTGGTCCTTCCTCATAAGTTATATCTTCATTCAATTCTACTTCCATAGGTTATAGAACTGACTCGGTATCAGGATGACATTTCCTTAACATAGAAATGTGAAACACAGGGTGTAGTTTTTGTAATTCTGGTGGTAACTCTAGTCTATAGGCTACCTTTCCAACCCGTTCAATGATTGGATAAGGCCCCATAAATCTAGGAGCTAACTTCCCTTTCCTTCCAAAGCGAAGGATTCCTTTCCAAGGTGAGACCTTGAGATACACTCTGTCTCCAACTTGGAACTCCAACGGTCTACGACGCTTGTCAGCATAAGATTTATGCCTATCCTATGCAGTCTTAATCGGTTGTTGTATTACTTTAATCTTCTCCGTAGTCTGCTGCACAAGATCAGGACCTAACAACTGATGTTCACCAGTCTCATACCAACATAAGGGTGATCTACAACGTCTGCCATACAAGGCTTCATAAGGTTCCATATCAATACTATGATGATAGCTATTGTTATAGGCAAACTCTATCAAGCTTAGGTGCAAATCCCAACTTCCTGTGAACTGGAGAACACATGCTCTCAACAGATCTTCCAAGGTCGGTATAGTCCTTTCTGACTGTCCATCAGTCTGTGGATGAAAGGCTGTATTAAACCTTAACTGGGTGCCTAGTGCCCTATGTAGCTATTCCCAAAAATGACTTGTGAACTGAGGACCTCTGTCAGAAACTATGGTGACAGGAACTCCATGCAAACACACTATCTCTTGAACTTATAACTAGGATAACCTTTCAGCAGAATAGGTTGTTTTGACAGGTAAGAAATGCACTGTCTTAGTCAACATATCAACAATTACCCAAATGGAATCATGTCCTTTGTTTGTTCTAGGTAGGCCAACAACAAAGTCCATGGTTACATGATCCCACTTCCACTGTGGTATGGGTAAAGGTTGCGTTGTTCCAGCAGGCTTCTGGTGTTGAGCTTTAACTTGCTGACACACCGGACACCTCAGAACAAACTCAGCTACATCCTTCTTCATCCCAGGCCACCAATACATATCTTTCAAGTTTTGATACATCTTGGTGCTCCCTGGATGCATAGCATACATAGAAGAATGAGCTTCCTCCAGGACTAACTTCCTCAGGTTATCCACATCTGGCACTATCATCCTCCCATGATAGCATGCTACTTGATCATCTGATTCATGAAAACCTTCTCACCTCTCATCACCATACTCAGATCTGATCTGCTGAACTGCAGCATCAACTTGTTGTGCCTCCTTAATCTGCTCTCTTAGGGTGGGTTTGATATGCATCTCAGCCAACAACCCGACAATCCATGACACCTTCATCTGTACATTGTCTTGCCTTAAGGAGATAAGCATATCTCTCCTAGGGCTTACTAAAGAGTTTAATTGTGCCCTATCAGAGGATGATGTTGCTGATTTCCTACTCAAGGCATCTGCAACTACATTGGCCTTCCCTGGATGGTAATCTATCGTACAATCATAATCCTTGATTAACTCCATCCAGCGATGTTGCCTCATGTTAAGGTCATGCTGAGAGAAGATATACTTAAGACTCTTATGATCAGTGAAAACATGGAATGTTTCTCCATATAGATAGTGTCTCCAGATTTTCAAAGCATGAACCACATCAGCTAACTCTAAATCATGTGTTGGATAATTCTCCTCATGTTTCTTAAGTTGTCGAGAAGCAAAAGAAATCACATGCTTATCCTGCATCAGCACACATCCGAGTCCATTCGTGGAGGCATCACAGAAAACTATGTATCCTTTGCCTTGCTCAGGTAACACAAGTACAGGTGCACTTGTCAACCTTTCCTTCAACAACTGAAAGGACTGCTGACACTTGTCACTCCAAGTAAAAGAAACATCTTTTCGGGTCAACTTCGTCAAGGGTAGGGCTATAGAACTGAAGTTCTTAATGAACCTTCAATAATAGCCAGCCAACCCTAAGAAACTATGAATCTTCGTCGGTGTCTTCAGTTGTTCTCACTGTAGAACAGACTCTACCTTTTTAGGGTCAACACGAATTCCCGAGGCAGATACCATATGTCTAAGAAAAGATACCTCCGGCATCCAGAACTCACACTTGCTAAACATAGCGTATAATTTATGTTGTCTTAGAAAAGTTAGAGCCTGACGAAGATGTTGTTCATGCTACTGAGCATCTCTACTATAGATCAGGATGTCATCTATAAAGACAACAACACACTGATCGAGGAAAGGTCGGAAGATTCTATTCATAAGCTCCATAAATGCAGCTGGTGCATTAGTTAGTCCGAATAAAATAACTATGAACTCATAGTGACCATACCTTGTCCTGAAAGCAGACTTGGGTATGTCACTATCCTTAATACGAAGTTGATGATATCCAGACCTCAAGTCTATCTTCAAGAAGATGGTTGCACCACGCAACTGGTCAAAAAGATCATCAATTCTCGGCAGAGGGTACTTATTCTTTATCGTTACTTTATTTAGTTGTCTGTAATCAATACACAACCTCATTGATCCATCCTTCTTTTTAAAAAACAAGACCGGAGCACCCCAAGGTGAAGTACTTGGTCGGATAAAACCTTTCTCAAGCAACTCTTGAAGCTGTTTCTTGAGTTCTGCCATCTCAGCAGGTGCCATCCTATACAGTGTTTGTGCTATAGGTTGGGTATCTGGGATCAATTTGACTTCAAAATCAATTTCCCGAGGTGGTGGCATACCTGGAAGTTCTTCAGGAAATACATCTTCAAATTCCCTGACCATAGGAACTTCAGCAAGGTTAGGACTCTTCATGGTGGTATCTATCACATGGGCCAAGAATGCATAACATCCTTGCCTCATCAGCTTATCAACAACCATATCAGACACAAGACAGGTGGGTAGAATCTTTCTCTCTCCTTGAAAGATCCATGTGTTTCTCTCATCAGCAAACACAGCCTGCTTGGATTCACAACCCAAGACAACTCTATACCTTTCCAAGGTATCCATCCCAAGGATTATATCAAATCCTTGCATATCAAGTGGTATAAGATCCACTTGAATACGATGATCAGAAAAGAAGAGAATGCAGGGAGAGCATACCTCTTGCAAAATAGCAGAACCTTTCAACGGAGTCTCAAGAAACAAGCTATCTGCCCTATGACTAACTGTCATATTGCAGTTACAAATCACTCTTCGAGTGATAAAAGAGTGCGTAGCACCCGGGTTAATCAAAACAGATACAACACAGGATTTAGACATATCAGAATATAAAAGTTCCATCTGACCTGCCACAACCCGTGGATTGACCACTGCTTCTGGTGGGTTCATAGCATAGAACCTCGCTGTCGCCTGAGGTTGAGTTGGTGCTGACGATCCAGCCTGAGACGCTTGCCCACGTCTCTAGCTGCTCCTTGAGACTACCTTCTCTGTGATCCCTGTTGATTCTGCCTCAGAGGATGTGTCACACTGACAGGCCTAGACCTGTAGTCCTTCATCAGATGTCCCACCTTCCCACAGTTGTAACAGCTTCTTTCCAGTTGTTGTGGTCTTGGTGGTCCTGTGACCAACATTGCTGCTGAACTATGAGTCTCTCATGGCGGTAAACCTCATCCTCTACCTCTACTTGGGGACCACTGAGTCTAAGAACTAGATCTGGGTGGTGGAGGTGTAGGTGCAGAGAATCTAGGCTTCTTAAAGTCTCTAGATGAAGATCCCTGGAACTGTGGATATCTCTTTTGGGTTTGTATTTTCTCGACTACGGATCTCTCTATCCTTCGGACTGACTCAACGAAGGTAGAGAATCTCTCCCGGTTTTCTAGTGCAGACACGGGAGTAGTCATGTCGGCATTCAAACCCTTCTCAAACCTCCTAATCCTTTCTTCATCTGTGGTAGCCATACGCGGACAGAATCGAAACAACTCCATGAACTTAGCCTCATACTCGCTAATGTTCATCATACCCTGCCTCAGTCTCTCAAACTGAGAGATCTTCTCATCCAGGAAGGTCTTTGGAAAATATCTGTGGACAAATTCCTGACGAAAGTCTTCCCACGAGATCTCTATTCCAGGCCTCTTCTGCTCTTCCATGGTCCACCAGTGACCAGCACTGCCTTTGAGAAGATAGACAGCATGTCTAACCTTCTCACCTTTGGGGATGTTGAGGATTCTGAAAGCTTTCTCCAACTCAGTTAACCAGAGGTCGGCATCTTCCGGATCAACTGTTCTAAAGTATTCGGTCGCTCCGACTCATCAAATTCGCTCGAACGTCTTACCGATACCTTGTCCTTCAAGTTGGGTAGGTGCCCTAGGTGCAGGCATAGGCATCCTATCTGTTATGTGTGTCATGGCAGTCATAAACTGCCCAAACATGGTCTGAACAGTTGGGTTTCCCATGTCAGCTGGGTCAAAGTGAGGTGGCTCCATAGGTGGCTCAGGTACAGGTTGCTCTATTTCTAGGTTCCTTGCACCTTCTCGAGGTGCATCAACACTACTTTCTGCCTCGTACTCCTCCTGTGGTCCAGACATCCTTAATTATCTTCTTTTCCTGAGGAGCAGAAGACTCTTATTAGATAAGAATGAAGTACTAAGGATAGACTTGACATTCTAAGTCCTATGTCTCTGTAGACTCAGCGAACCTAGAGCTCTGATACCACTAATTATGAGCTCTGATCTCTAAAACACAAGATAAACATAGCGGAAGCGGTTCGATTAACAGTAGAATACGAAAAATCACGATAAATTAAAACCTTTCGAAAACGAGATCTCGAAAACTTGAAACTCCTTTCATAAAAGTAAGATGAACTATTTACATCTCTGATAAATCACTTCTCGAGTGATTATATACATCATGATACAAAATCTCAAGACTTCAAAATTTTCAGATCAACAAACTCCTAGGACCTGAGTGTACAGAGACGACATAAGACTATTCTATCTACAAGACTAGACAGCACAGTGTTTCCACCTGAAATCACTGCTGCTCCTGGTTTTGCCGCTGCTGCTGCTATCCACCTGCAGATCGGTTCCTTCAACCTCGACGTCCACCTAAAGGTAGAAATCTACGGGGTGAGACAATTTTAAATAATTGTCCCAGCGAGAGTTATAACTCTCCGCCAGAAACTTTGTTAAAAGCAATCAAAGGAATATCATGAGCAGGTAACTTAGATTATTCACAGCAGGCTTGATAACAATTACTCATCTTTATTAAGGAATATGAAGAACATGTATACTAATACTTGAACATGATATTAAATGCAAGCAATGTAATATCAATCAATGTTCCTCGTAGTTCAACCTAATCAGTTATGCTACGTGGTTGATTATGTTTTACAAACATCATTATGCCCTGCGGAGATGAGGTATATCGCTCATGCTCCAACCGATCACTAGTAAGTCGCATCGGTATCATACTAGGTCATCGAAAGAGCTGGATTCTCATGACCTTCATCTACCTCAGTCAGAATGAGGATAAACATGCAGGACATCTAGTGTCTCTGCTAATATAGCTCACCAGGGTATTCTGGTACTTCTCTATTAGAGTCACAGTGGCATTCTGCACTCTCTTCGCTATCGAAAGATTTCATGTTTATCTCTCATCGATGCGGTATAAAAGATTCCTTTGGGAGAATAGTGTTACATCATCCCAGTATAAACATATAGTGAAGGGTTGATGGATTAAGATACATCCACATCAACTCCTACACTAGGATGTAAGGATATACACATCCATATTCCCCCACATACTCTAAAGTATGTGATCTAGGAGTTCCCTTAGGAAAACCTGTTTCACCATCATTTAAACTCTGACAATGATGGATCTATGATCAGGGCTCTACATGATATGATTAAACTTGGTTATTAGGTACATTTCAGTATTCTTTTAGCATCATACATGTTTCCAAACATTCAAGTACTAAACATGGCTATAACAGAAGAATACTAAATGTAACAAGTATTACTCATATCGGTTATCAGATGGATATCAATTCTTAATCATTTTATCACTATGATTTAGGAACATGGGTGATCACACCCTTATATCATCATAACACTTGCTATCAAATGACATGTCAGCATCAAGTCATCTATTAGCATGACCTTAATGTCATTCATAGCCCTTAAGGCATATCAGTTTCATATGATGCCACTTGCATCTAGGCAACATAGTTATTTCTATTCATAAGCTATTGACATGCTTTCAATGAATATGATGTCATGATCCTTTCCTGGATATGATTATTCTCTTATAAGAACCTGCATGATTAATTCAATTGATAATAATCAACAATTCTTGATCAGATCAGCAGTCAATAAGACAGAATTAATCCTTCAATTCAAGGTTATACTTTTATGTCCTTACAAAGGGTAAGATTCCCTTGTTTACATCATTTAGGGTTATTCACCCCTTTCATTATGATTGGGAATAATAATTCCTCATCTCATATCTTGATCATACAATTCATGCTTAAAGGAATAACATGAGTTTAGAGTTTATTGTTCATTGCAACATATTACTATGAACTAAGGTTTACTATTCACATTACTCATGATTACCCTAGAATTAGGGTTTACTATTCACATTACTCATGATTACCCTAGAATTAGGGTTTACTATTCACATTACTTATGATTACCCTAGAATTAGGGTTTTCATAATCTCTCATAAGTGGATCATACCCTAATCCTGCATATTCATATACATTGAAGGTAGTTTATTTGAGTTTTAACCATAAATGGTACTTTCTCTCTCTCCTTACTAATGGATGGTGATTACATCACTCTAGATAGGGTTGGGTTAAGTCCTTATTGATTAACATAAACCAAATCACCACTATCATGTCATTAGGGTTTACATAAAATAAGGTATTCTTTAATTGAACCCATTTAAGCTTAAACGAGTGTGGACCCACTTGAGCTAAAACGAGTGTGGACCTGTTTGAGCTTAAACGAGTGTGGACCTGTTTGAGCTTAAACGAGTATGGACCTGTTTGAGCTTAAACGAGTGTGGTCCTGTTTGAGCTTAAACGAGTGTGGACCTGTTTGAGCTTAAACAAGTGTGGACCTATTTGAGCTTAAACGAGTATGGACCTGTTTGAGCTTAAACGAGTGTGGACCTATTTGAGCTAAAATGAGTGTGGACCTGTTTGAGCTTAAATGAGTGTGGACCTGTTTGAGCTTAAACGAGTGTGGACCTATTTGAGCTTAAACGAGTATGGACCAGTTTGAGCTTAAACGAGTGTGGACCTGTTTGAGCTTAAACGAGTGTGGACCTGTTTGAGCTTAAACGACCTTGAGGTCGTTTGGATCCAAAAGGGTTCAAACCGCATGGACATAAAAGGTGAAATAAATGTTATTTTTGAATAGGATTTCCTATGTTGAAGCCTTCAATTGGCCACACTCTTGTTAACCATTTACAAATTGAGTCAATTAGAATTAGCCTTAATCAATTGGACACCAAATTGATTCTCTATTGAAAGCTAATTGGGGTTAAATCCCACTCAATTAGGGTTTTCAATCGGCTAATCATCAATTTTCAACAATGTGAAACAAATTGTAGTTGAACCCATAAATTGAGATCCAAATGGGCCCAAACGGTCTTGGGATCGTTTGGATATCCTTCAAACGATCTCGAGACCGTTTGCCCAAAGTTTTATCAAAAACTAAATCAAATTGATAAGGATTGAACTCTAACTAGGTCCAAAATCAGCATTTTTATCAATTCATCAACCTATTGTAGGAATTAAATTCAATATGTTTACAATAGTTCCTTAAACTGTCTTCCCTTGGTCAACCCTATCAAACGGTCTTGAAGACCATTTAGAGCTAAACGATCTTACAAGATCGTTTGAGATCAAACGGGTTGAGCCCCTTTTTGATTTCAAACAGTTGCAAACCGTTTAGACCTATTGGTCCAAGATCGTTTAATAAAGTTGGATAAGGACCAACATAGGCATTAACACCCTTCGTCTTCAACCTTGAAACCAAGGTCTGTTCTTCATGAAAAAGCTTGCAAGAGTGCAAAGAAAGATGGGGAAGAAGAAGAACTAACTATTATTTGTAAGAATAAAAGTATGCATAACAAAGCAAGGTGTAGAGTTATAAAACCCGCCTCAAACGTTGTTCCTAGAACTCCAAGCTTCCAAGCTTCGAAACTTTAATGGTGGCTTGAGCTCCACAGGTCATCCAAGGTTGTTTCTTCAAGGAAAAGTTGGGAAGGATCAGCTAGGAAGAGAAAACTAAGTAAGATAACCATGAAACCAACCTTGTAACCTGGTTTCCTCCATGAATTCGAGCAAGATAATGATAAAAGCTTACCTATATGAATTTGGTCGTCTTCCTCTACTCCTGAGCTCTGTCCTAAGTCGGTCTAAGCAAGGGAATGAGAAGGGAAGAAAGGAAATGTTGCCTTTGGTTGCAAAGGAAAGGATCATATATACTTTGAGGTTATTTTCATCATAAGGACAACTTACTCCTCCTTTTCACAACTAGGTCCTTCCTTTCTTTTAGGCACGTCCCTCCTATTCATATATAAGGTAAAACTTCTTCTAAGACCAAGGACTAAAGGCAAGGAAGGTCAACTTGTCACTATGGTGCACATATACATATAAGGGTCTCCTTTACTTACAACCTTGGTGGTTTAATTACAAAGGTATTTCTTATAATATGATTATTCAAATGAAGTGCCTCCTTCATTATTATAACTTTAAATTATGTAAAAAGTCATAAAAGATTTTCTAGAAAGTGTATATCACAAGTTGCACCCCTCATTTTGGGTAAATTGCACTTTACACCAAAATTAGGGTTTTAAGCACAAGGATTGCTCCACAAGCTGCACCTTGGTGCCCAAACTTGGGAAATCCATCATACCTCATCATATTCATTCATATGATGTCTCTTTATTAGAGGAACATCTTAACCTATGTAATTTTCAAGTTAACCCCTCTAATTGGGTAATTTGCACATAGGTCCCTGTATTACCAAACAATACTACAATCATTGTTTTAAAAAGGTCAGAATTGAAAATGTATGTTCCTTAGGAATTTAATTACATGCCAAAAGATAATCACAATAATTTAATTACATATTTAGGCAAAACACCTAGGGTTAATTCATAACCCAGGTCAGGGATGTTATAATAATGATCAACTCCTTCTTATTATTTGTAACCTTTGTCTATCAACCTTGATTTAAACATATCAATGACACCATTTTCCTTTAAATTCTTTTAGAAGACCCATTTGTATCCAATTATTTTGCAAACTATAGGAAGATTAGTTAGAATGCAAGTATGATTGTTCATAACAGATTCCATTTCACCATCAACAACATTCTTCCAAAAAAAAACATCTATGGATTTCATGGAACTTTGTAGGTCTTAGGGTCTTCTTCTACTATAAAGGTGTAGAAGTTGGAACCAAAGTTTTTATTTGTTTTAGCCCTTTTACCTCAACCAAATTCACTTTAAGACTCAACCACTTCAAGAGTAAAAGGTTTAGGTTTAGTTATGTGTATGTTGGTAATTGAAATTGAATCTTGGTTGGTTCTTGAGATTCTAAAGTTTCAACTTCTGAAGAATCTTCACAAAACTTTTGAGAACACTAGACATGAAGGGAAATATATTTTCGTAGTAAACAACATTACATGTCTGATTTCTAGTATAGAAATTATTCTAATGTCAGGGATATCTAACTTTATCACTAGAAATCTATTAGAATTTCTATTTATAGTATAGCCTATGAAAATGGTATCCACATTTTTTTGACCAAGCTTTCACTTCTTTTTTTTCAGGGATTTTAACTTTGTCCAAACAACACCTCTAACGACCCCACCACCTGGAAACCCCCAATTAAGGAAGGCCCAGAAGCTATAACCGTTAACCCAAATAGGATCAATAAATTCTACCACAACTAAGCGTAATCATGATATACGTTTTTTTCTTTTCACATACCTCTCAAAAATAGGATTTCAAAACTTTACCTAAGGAGAGAACTAGCTAACTCCAATCATTATTTAGCCTTGTTATTTTTCAATGTCACCTTTTATTGAACATCCACTTTCCATTAAGCTTGTAGACTTAACTACATATTACCCTAAAACTCTGACAAACAAAACATTGGTCAGTATAACGGGTTATACTGGCATGAGAGGGTAACAAAAAGTTTGCATTTAGTTGTAACAACATATATCAACAAAATTATTATTTAACATATTAAACTTTACATCTTCAACATAACTAGTCAATCTTGACATATCCAAGCCTCTGTGTTGTCCCTATAATGGACATGGATACTACCCTTCCCATATGGTAGATCCTCAATAGCCCCTTGGGGTCCTACCCCAAAGGTAGACCAAGACATAGTGTTGTTTAGTCGTATGATCCTACCCAATGGTAGATCAAACCTTGACTCATGGTAATATGTTGATCATACCCCAAGGTAGACCAATACCTAGATCATTAATTACTAACATATATCCAAGCTACAAAGCAGGATTAGTATTTGAGCTAGAAATGCACATATACATATGGTGATAACCATGGCCACTTTATAGTTGCAAGAATTAAAGGTCATCCAACCAATTAATTTCGAGAAAACCATTGAAACCTCAGAAATTTCCATGAAACTAGAGCAATTAACCATAAGCGTAACCACATACCTGATTTGGCAGTCTCAAAATCAAGCAAGACAGCTAATCCAGTCAATAAATCCAATCAACCAAGCCAAGCAATAAATCAAGTGACTTGATCTTGAAAAGTATTTATAAAGCCTAATCATTATAATAACATCCAAACATATTTTATTGACTTGGGATTCCATTCTAGGGTTTCTAATCCTTATTAGGGTTTCCAAACTTTTATTTTCCAAATTTAACCCCTATTTAGGCCAACAAACTGTAAAAGCACTTTTCTACTCATAAAACCCAAATTACTCAAATTATCCAAATTAAGGGCCTTTATCCACAAATTACTTCAAGAACATCACTTTCATGCCTTCTTGATTGATTTCTATATTTAAATCCATTAAACCTCATAATTATCAAAATTAGGTTTTCTAAGTCAATTAAACACATTAAAGATGTTAAATCACTTGTCGAATTCGAAGAAGACCTAGGCATTGATAATATTTTAATTGGATTCCTCAAAATCTTCAGATCAATTTTCATACATAACACATATGAATCTGAGTTACCAATTATAAGTTATGATTTTTACAAAATAAAATACCCTTAGCCAATGAGATACTGCCACGTCAGCTATTACTTGCTTTTATTTACCAATGATCGATTAAGTAAAAAGGGCAAAGAATTACTATGTTACCCTCGCCAGCAATGTTGAGCCTCTGGGGATCTCGAGTCTTTTGACCCTATCTTTCTTCTTCCTCACATGGGGTAGGCTCACGCCTAGCACCGCGGTGCGCTCACACGACCATGGCTTGCCAATTCTTCAATCAGCGTCGGCCATGGAAAGACTCCCCTCCCCTTGTAGGAAGCCCATTTCCTACTAGGCAAGCTACCAACACCAATCCAACACTTGCCTCCTTCCTCTTCACAACCATGCTTTTGGGTCATGGTGCTCACAGATCTAGGGTCTGGTGGGAGATGGACAAAGTCTCAACTCAGTCATTAAGGGTGATGTAACGCCCGAGCCCACTGCCCAAGGCTCTAGTAGAGTTTCAGGAATGCCGACTGGCCCCACAAACCACCACTAGCCTTAACTGCGCACTTTGTCCACACTGACGTGCAAGCCAGGATCAACTTCCCGACTGGTCACCCATCCTAGTACTACTCCAAGCTGAGCACGCTTAACTATGGAGTTCTTTAGTGATGGGCTCCTGGAAAAGGAGGTGCACCTTGGTGATATGGGTAGTCCAATCATTCCTTTTAAGATCATCTTATCCAAGGTCTCAAATCCTAGGACGTTACAATCTCCCCCACTTAGACTCTTGACGTCCTCGTCAAGGCTCAACTATATGGCCTCATAATCATCCCCATTTCAGTGTTGACCCAAATGGCCCATGTTCACCCAGCTCCCGATCACGGCTACCAACGCAAGGGCGGCTCCATCAACTTGGATAGCCCTTTCCAACATGCCTGGACACTACCAGCGCATGGGTGGATCCATCAACTCGGATAGCCCTTTCCAACATGCGTGGACCACACAGCTCAAAGACGGGCATGTCACAGGCCCATGTGGGCCCCACCTACTGGAGGGAAATTGGCTCTGATACCATTTGTAACACTCGGGCCCACTGCCCAAGGATCTAGTAGAGTTTTAGGAATGATGACTGGCCCCAAAAACCACCATTAGCCTTAACTGCGCACTTTGTCCACACTGACGCGCAAGCCAGGATCAACTTCCCGACTGGTCACCCATCCTAGTACTACTCCAAGCTGAGCACGCTTAACTATGGAGTTATTTAGTGATGGGCTCCCGGAAAAGGAGGTGCACCTTGGTGATATGGGTAGTCCAATCATTCCTTTTAAGATCATCTTATCCAAGGTCTCAAATCCTAGGACGTTACAGGTGAAGTAACCATAGTCTCTTATATAGGTTCTAGCAGACCCTCTTTAAGGTTATGATGATGACTCCCTATAGGGAAGCAAGAGGACTACATGGTCTTAGAGAAGGAAAGTATGGGGTTTCTTTCCAAACCCTTTTATTGTGTAAAAGAGAGAGTGTTTCATGTGTTAAACTACAAAGGAAGGTGATTAACACATTACCATTGACTTACCCAGACTTGTTCTCACCATACACAACCGTATATAGATTCATAATTTCCAAAACCATGAACAATTACTCACCCCTTTGGGATTGACCAACTTTACTCATAAAAGGATGGTTTATAAAACCCAAACTAAGAAAGGTGTACCACTATTTGATACATATTGTATTATTATCATTATCCTTAATGCAATCCACAAAGGAACATAACCATTTCTTTCCATCATCATTCTTTGGACTTTGTAAATCCAAAATCCATAAAGGAAGCCATGAACTTATATGGTGTACATTGGTCATTATTTCTCTTTGTTATATTTATTTAAACCATTTATCATCATTTCATGGAAACTCATAGAAATGATTCAAGAATATATTTTGTAATTATAATTCATTGGGAGGTCTTTTAAATATAAAAATTTGTCCTTTAGACATCTTATTAAAATAATGCTATTATATCAGGGAGTGTCTTTTTTTTCCCAAAATTTAAATGACTGATCATAAAGACATTATATAACTGTGGATACAATTTGATACCATAATTCCAAAAAGAGTAACTCCTTTTTTTGACATGCAAGTCATTCCTCTTATTAGGCATATTTTAAACATTAAAACACATCTTTTTTTCTTTCTTACTTTTCTATTTTCTTTATTTTGACCATTCTTTCTATTAGAAACCATGTGCACATGAAAACTATTTATTAGTGGTCATCCATACCACTTTCTAGAGAATTCTACACAATTCTCACATATGAACACAATTATCTTTTATTTCTTTTTCCTTTTACTTATTATTGATTATCCTCTTTCCCCTTTTATCATTATTTTTTTTATTGGCAAAAAAACTCACTTACTATTGTGTGATACCAAAACTTTAGGTACATCATATGTGTTGGTATGTATGCCCTGAGATCCAATCATGGGATGATTGGTGGGATACATTAAGATTGATTAGATAAACATGAAAGGCAAGCTTCCAATTCTTTCTGGTTCAGTCATATGAGACAATGATATAACATATTGAATGTTTAGAGAATGACAATACTCAATGATGTATGCTTTCAGGTTGAGGACATGAACAATGAGATCATACAGATGCTAAGAGTTTGTACATTCTTATTATGTCCCTAGTTGAATGTCATTGTGGAAGGTAGATAGACAACAATGACACACAAGACTAGATTGTGGTGTTTTTTGATGAAAAAATCTCATTAGTCATGATATGGAGATATCAAACCAAACACATAGGTACTTTTTAGAGAACAAGTGTACCGGACAGACCCACCGTGAGTTTGACACATGGAACCATGACATGGTAGTCACAGTTAGTTCTCACAACGATGGTGGTGAGTGTGATTCTTTGACCTGAAATCACTACACTCAACACATGTCGTTGGGTACACTTTGACATCATCAAACACAGTCTTGAAACATGGGTTGTTATAAAGGTGATGATTGGGTGGCTTTGACACATGGGGCTTTTGAGGGGTGAGTGATAGATATGGGATTTGTCCCTACTGAGGGAGTTTGATATCCATGGCCACTTGATGAGTAGGATTGAGATATGTGTGCGCACACATGTGTGAATCAGTATGTGATATTAATGTCATACATATCTCCTCCAATCTACTCTGAGATCAAGAAAGTGGATGAACGTTGATAGGATGATTGTTCCATGCCTTGAGTTCATTCGGGATATCAGTGACAAAGGAATTATACATTCTTTGTAACACCATTGACAGATTGTAGGATTGAAAGTTGTTCTCCAACTTTCCTTTTCACTTGGGTAGCACTGATGTGCGACCGGGCACTGCTCTTTGCTTGTGAAGTCATAAGTGTTATGGACTTTCACTGCCAACGTGAAATGGGCCTGTTGGGTCACATACATAGGATTTAACCTGGAAGAGGAGTTTATCCACAAACGATGTTTAGATTGATTAGTAGTTTAATTAAACAGTTAATCAATTGATAGCTCAAAATCATTGTGTTTAAGGTGTTGGACCAGATGATTAAGAGTATCAGATTGATTGGAACTACAATTGACTCATTTGCACAATCTACTGCCCCAACCGATCGGCTCACAAGGTTGAACCGATCGACTCAGGTTGATGAACCGATCGACTCAAGTGGTGAGTCAATTGGCTCATGTGTCAATGAAACGATCAACTCAATTGTTGAACCGGTTGATTCATATGACCAACCGAGATTGTTTGGAAAGTTTGAAGACTCTCTTTGCAAATAAATATTTGTTTCACTTGTACAAATTCGATTTGGACAATGACTAATATTTGATTAGTCAGAAACAAACATGGAAAGTCAATTTGAGTTGGACCGAGACCACGAAACGATCGGCTCATGCTTGAACCGATCGGCTCAAGTGTCCCAACCGATCGGCTCAGGTCCCCAACTGATCGGTTCATGCTTGAAATGATCGGTTCAGCTGGCGCAGTTGGTTTTTTTGTGAAAAATCTCAAATCCTTCTACTCTTGCTTTAATCCCTCATTTCCCGGGATAGCGAACCCTTTCTCATGACCCTCCTATATATATAGGGGTACCGGGGGATTCTCAAAGTACAACTCAGAACACCAGTTGCTCTGCAAAGTTTTCATTCTCTCTAGTTGCGGTAACCGAGAGAGCCCAAGCAATTGCTACCCAATAAGGGAGGCACAATAAGGGAATGGCAACTGGTTGTAGGAGAGTGTGTCGGTGACTAGTATGCCGACAGGAGGGTGCAACTCCTTCTGGTGCCTTGTGCGACAAGGCAATCGGAGTTCCAGGTCATCCATGTGGACTACTTCAGAGGCGAGAGACTTCTGCTGCTCGGAGGACAACTATCAATCCTGACAGTCCTGGTGAGACCAGGAGCTGCACAGACACTGTCCAAGACCAGAGGTGAAGACCGTGCAAGCCACGAGGTAACATCATTGAGAAAGCCTCGGGATAATGTATGTCTCTACAAACCATCCTTCCTACTGTATAGACGTTGATGTGATTCCTTTATACTGGGGTCGGGAGAAGAAAATTTTTGTTTCCGCTACCTTCTTTGTCTCCCCTATAACCCAAAAGTGGTATCAGAGCCACGTCAACTGCTCTATACTTTAGGATTATTGATGTGATCGATTTTTGTTTGTCACCTTTATTTATGGCATACGATGTGAATAAAATTGGCTTTATGCATGTCCAATCCTAAATCCACAAATCCTAATATACATATATGATATGTAATATGAATGCACTCGATACGCGTTTCCCTTAAATGAGTTTTATGGTGGATGTATAGCGTAGTTATGACCAATAAACCCTATGTATGTGTGCTTGGTTGAATGTGGTTGCTTGCATCTTGGTCTGTGCACCGATTCCCTACCTCCTTATTCTTGATGTAACTCGAGATAACTCGAGATTTCTTTCCTACCTTTGCACCACCCAAATATAACTCGGGGTTTCCCAATTTAAATGTAAATAGGAGAGATCTTTTTATTTTTCCTATTATGTCAAAGAATGGAGGACAATCTGACGACAACTGAGACGATCGATTCAAGGCATGAACTGATCGATTGGCGAGCCAGACGACCGACTCAAGGAGCGAGAAGAGCGGGTGGCAGCCAAGAAGGAGATGCACAACGACCAGACGAACCGATCGGTTGGAGGAGCCAATCGATCGGCTGGTGGAACCCAACCAACCGGCCTGATGGCGAGCCGATCAATCATGGAGATGAGTTGATCAAACCCAGAAGGCAAAGCACAGAGTTCATCTTGTACAGGTTGCATGTGATGTGGACCTAGATGACCGTGATTCCTCTTGGCTTGAGGAATCACAATAGGATGGCCATAATCATTGCTTTTATCGTTTCACATGTTTTCTGTGGGATATAGCATGTATATGATACATATTATATATTGTGGTGATTGGATATGTAAATGTACCTATAAAAACCAAATCCCTCATCTATATATTAAGTCTTTCACGCCTTCCATTAGTGACACACATGAAAAACCTGATCGACCAAGCGTAGGTTATGCCAAAGTGTGGTGCACCGTCTATCTCGTAGAAGTGTGAAGGGTAAACATGTAGGTTCTGCCAAAGCAGGGTGCATGTTTACCGTGTCGGCTTTTGGGTTAGACTTAACTAGTGATTCTTAGAGCATCTACGCCCAGAGGCATGGAATGTTCATGGCAAGTTGTTGCGCATGTTCATTCAACAAGAGTTGCATATGATGCAATTCGCATGATGTCCTACCTAAATAGTTAAGATTGTGGGAGATCAGCCAAAGCTGACTCACGACTTGATGAAATACGGATCTTTCTCACTAGAAGGTTGTACGCTACAATCTTCCAAATTGATGGTGAGGACTATCAGTTTGAATAAAATAGTGGGAGCGATAATTAATTAAAGTCCTAATTATATCGTCATCCTTTCAAATCAATGAAATAAGTCAAAATTGATTTTTGGACTAAATTGCATATATTTCCTTTTGTAGTACAAATGACAAAAAACAACAATCACTTTTCATTGCGATCGGTCCTTGAAAAGGACGAGCTCAATGGAACTAAATTCCACGACTAGTTTAGGACATTGAGAATTGTTCTCACTCAAGAGTGAAAGCTCTATGTCCTGGATACTCCAGCTCCAGAGGAACCTGCTCCTACCGTACCAAAGGCAGAAAGGGATGCTTATAAGAAGCATTCTAATGATCCCATTGATGCAAAGTGCTTGATGGTGTGCTCCATGAACCACGAGTTGTAGAGACAACATGAGAACATTGGTGTCATTGAGATGATTCAGCATCTCAAGAACATGTATGAAGATCAAGAACAACAAGAGAGATATGATGTCTCAAGGGTGTTGTTCAAGTGTGTCATGACAAAAGGAGATCCAGTTGGTCCTCACATGCTCAAAATGATTGGGTATGTGGAGAACCTGACAAGACTGGGATTTCCCCTGAGCCAATAGTTGGCTACTGACGTGATATTGCAATCATTGCCAGAATCCTACAATCAGTTTGTGATGAACTACAACATGAACAACTTTGATAGGCCATTGACAAAGTTGTTGGGCATGTTGAGGACAGTCGAGGCACAGATGAAGAAGGACAAGCCTAAGTCTGTGATGATGATCAGAAATAAGAAAGGAAACTCCAAGTGCAAGGGCAAGGGCAAGGCTAAGAAAGGTTATGATGCTAGCCAGCAGCCCAAGTCATCTTTAACTCTCAAGGCCAAGGGAGGCGTGACCAAGAGAGGCAATTTCCACCATTGTTAAAACCTAGGACATTGGAAAAAAATTGTCCACTCTATCTAGAAGAACTAAAGAAGAAGGAGGCGACTGACGTCTCCACTGAAGGTGTCATGAAATAAACTTGTAACATTTTTGAGGTATATGATACCAAGATATAAAATGTAAAGCATCCAATAAATGGGGCAAGTGTTGCCGCCATAGATCAGAGTACTTTAGTTTATTTTAGCCTTGAAGGCATGTAATAGAGTTATGAACTACTATTTCATATTTTCCAATGGATAGAAACACCTTAATTTTTGCATATTGTATGACAATAATGGCAATTAATAAAGTTGATGTTTCAATCTTTGTGGCAATGCCTTGTTTATCTTGTCGTACTTGGTATGCATAAGATAAAGTGATACCTAATAGTTATTGATAACTCAAACAATCAAATGATGAGAAATTCATTTCTAATTTCCATATGATGGATAAATCTAGACTCTTTTGGTTAGAGAACCAGTAAGGGACATGAATCTCTTGGACATGATCAATCTTTACTAGTCATAGTGGGAGATTAATTATCCTATTAGGTATAATACATGTGATGTATTTACATACCTATTGGACTTAATTCTAGTACTTCAAATGGTGTTTAGATAAATACCAATATGAATATCTTGAAGTGTTCAAGAATATCTAGATGAAGTACAAATTTGGTATAGTGTTAATTCTTGATGAGATCAATGAATGAAATAATTGAACCAAATGTTTGAGATCCTTATGAGTGATTATGATAGTGTATCATAGTAAGCTCGTGATTAAGGCATGGTGATGTCTAAATCAAAAGGAGTTGTACTCTAAGGAGATAGAGGATGATTATCAAATAACTAATTTCTTCTTAAATAAAGAATACCCCACACTAATAAAGGACATTAAGAATCACAAGGAGTTGTGAGTTCTTATATCCTTGATAGATACACCTCGATTATATATGTGATGAGTTGGTCATGTGATGAGTCAACTATCTAGATGAATACGAGGAATCGGATTTTGAGTTATGGTTTATGACCATTACATCCTAAATGACTTCAATGTGAACCATAAGGTATGACTTTGATGGTAGCACCCATTGGGATGAAATCCATAAGTACGAATGAGTCTTAAGTGTTAAGACACATGGATGACATTTTGAGAAGGATGATGCTTGTTGATTGCAACTTAATGACTAAGAGATTTGGCATACAGATACTAAAACGGCATTCCTATAAGGAATAAAATGAGGATGTGTACGTGAAACAACCTATAAGGTTTATGAATCCATTATTGCAAATGAAGTCTATAAGTTACAATGGACTGATCAATTTGATTGATTGAGTACAAGCAACTCAGAACTGTGATCTTTACTTTGATAATATAGTCAAAGGGTTTGACTGATATGTCAAAGATAAAGAAGGGATCTGTGATTTAGTGGGAGCATATTCACATTCCACAAGTTAATGTGAAATGGAAATGTTTTAGAATAGAAAACCAAAGTGGAAATTATCTTTAGGGAAGATAGAGATGTTTCCTATGTGATAGGAATAGAGATCTATAGAGATAGTTCTCAAGAACCTCTTGACCTGAAAAGAGAAAGCATACATTAGCAATCTATACTGAAGGGTTCAGTATGCACAGATTCAGTGGGAGAAAACTTGTCCATGGAGTTAGTATCCCAAGGCCAAGTGTTCAATTCTTATGAAGAAGGGGAACACTAAGAATAGATATGGATCTATCATGTATGTAATCATCCCATTATCTTGTATGTATGGACATAGCAAGAATAAAATGCATTCATCATCTTGCATGTAGGACATGGCAATATGATGTGCTCATCCTGATAACTCGTATGTGGGACATGACGAGTGAATGTCTGTCTATTTCCAGTAAGGGTTACTGGAATACCATAAGAACTTGATAAGTACTTGAGAAGTACTAGTTCTATGGAAATAAGGAAGGGTTCACTGTAAAGAGTTACACTGATGTGAACTTCCAAAATGGACAGAAATTAATCGCAAAATATATATGGGATATATAAAAGTGAATGTTTGTTGATAAATGGAAACGTTCCAATAAAGCTGTTTAAAAGGAAAAGTTGAGTATCTGTATGTTAGAGAACATTAGTGGATACTATATGGATCTAGAAGTTCATGAAATGAACTTATAGATATTTTGGTCATTGATGACAAGTTAGGAGTGCTTGGTCATGCAATGTGGATAAAGGTTAGCAAAGGAATACTAGATCGCATATTACGACAACTCCATCTCATACGTGTGACGTACATCAAAGATATGAGAGACATGCAGTTAATACCGACTTTGGCAAGGTGTTGCCATAACTCACTGCATAAGCACTAGAGAAAAGTAACATGTGGGACATGTTTGAAGATCACTATGAATATGATTCAAGGGTGATTGGCTCACAGTGCAAGTGGGAGTCTGTTGGTATGTATGCCTTGAGAGCCAATCTTGGGATGATTGGTGGGATACATTAAGATTGATTTGATAAACATCAAAGGAAAGCTTCCAATTCTTTCTAGTTCAGTCATATGAGATAATGATAGAACAGATTGAATGTCTAGAGAATGACAATACTCAATGACGTATGCTTTCAGGTTGATGACCTGAACGATGAGATCATACGGATGCTAAGAGTTTGTACATTCTTATTATGTCCCTAGTCGGATGTCATTGTGGAAGGTATATAGACAACAATGACACACAAGACTAGATTGTGGTGTTGGTTGATGATAGAATCTCATTAGTCATGATATGGAGATATCAAACCAAACGCATAGGTACTTGTTAGAGAACAAGTGTACCGGACAGACCCACTGTGAGTTTGACACATGGAACCATGACATGGTAGTCACAGTCAGTTCTCACAGTGATGGTGGTGAGTGTGATTCTTTGACCTGAAATCACTACACTCAACACATGTCGTTGGGTACACTTTGACATCATCAAACGCATTCCTGAAACATGGGTTGTTATAATGGTGATGATTGGGTGGCTTTGACACATGGGGCTTTTGAGGGGTGAGTGATAGATATGGGATTTGACCCTCCAGGGGGAGTTTGATATCCATGGCCACTTGATGAGTAGGATTGAGATAGGCATGCGCATGCATGTGTGAATCAGTATGTGATATTGATGTCATACATATCTCCTCCAATCTACTCTGAGATCAAGAAAGTGGATGAACGTTGATAGGATGACCGTTCCATGCCTTGCATTCATTTGAGATATCAGTGACAAAGGAATTATACATTCATTGTAACACCATTCACAGATTGTAGGATTGAAAGTTGTTCTCCAACTTTCCTTTTCACTTGGGTATAGCACTAATGTGTGACTAGGCACCACTCTTTTCTTGTGAAGTCATAAGTTTTATGGACTTTCACTGCCACTGTGAAATGGGCCTGCAGGGTCACACACATAGGATTTAACCTGGAAGAGGAGTTTATCCACAAACGATGTTTAGATTGATTACTAAAGGAGTTTAGTAGTTCAATTAAACACTTAATCAATTGATAGCTAAAAATTATAGTGTTCAAGGTGTTGGACCAGATTATTAAGAGTATTAAATTGATTGGAACTACAATTGACTGATTTGCACAGTCTACCACCCCAACTGACCGACTCACAGGGTTGAACCGACTGGCTTAGGTTGATGAACCGATCGGCTCAAGTGGTGAGTCGATCGGCTCATGTGTCAATGAAACGATCAGCACAATTGTTGAACCGGTCAATTCGTATGACCAACCAAGATCGTTTGGAAAGTCATAAGACTCTTTTTGCAAATACATATTTGTTTCACTTGTATAAATTTGATTTGGACAACGACTAATATTTGATTAGTCGGAAACAAACATGGAAAGTCAATTCGAGTTGGACTAGGACCATGAAATGATCGGCTCATGCTTGAACCGATCGGCTCAGGTGTCCCAACCGATCAGTTCAGGTGTGAACCGATCGGCTTAGGTCCCCAATCGATTAGTTCATGCTTGAAATGATCGGTTCAGCTAGCAGAGTTGGTTGTTTTGTGGAAAATATTGAATCATTCTACTCCTACTTTAATCCCACATTTCCAGGGGTAGAGAACCCTGTCCCATGACCCTCCTATATATAGGGGTATTGGGGGCTTCTCAAAGTACAACTCAGAACACCAGTTTCTCTGCAAATTGGTCATTCTCTTTGGTTGTGGTAACCGAGAGAGTCCAAGCAAGTGCTACCCGATTAGGGAGGTACAACAAGGGAAAGACAACTGCAGAAAGGAAACTGGTTGCAGGAGAGTGTATCGGTGACTAGTACACCGAAAGGAGGGTGTGACTCCTTCCGGTGCCTTGTGCGACAAGGCGATCGGAGTTCCAGGTGGTCTGTGTGGACTACTTCAGAGGCGGGAGACTTCTGCATCTTGGAGTACAGTTATCAATCCTGACAGTCCCGGTGAGACTAGGAGCTGCACAAACACCATCCAAGACTAGAGGTGAAGATCGTGCAAGCCATGAGGTAACATCGCCGAGCAAGCCTCGGGACAAGGTATGTCTCTACAAACCATCCTTCCTACTGTATAAACATTGACACGATTCCTTTATACTGGGTTTAGGAGAAGAAATTTTTTGTTTTCGTTGCCTTCTCTATCTCTCCTATAACCCAAAAATATGCACACCCCTTAATCCTCTAAAACAAAAAAGGATTACCAAGAAAAACAAACTAAAACTAAGGTCTTACGTAGAAGACCCAATAAAGAAAGAAGGACTCAGATAAGTAGGACAACAAATAGCTTTCATACAAATAGTAACTGGTATGAACATCTTCCTATGCAGTAGAGGAGGTCCACTACCAATACACACACCCACAAAATGTGTAGACTCTATTGTCAGAAAGATATGTATCAGCTAAAGTCAGTACTCGTGCTCTTTTGGTGACGTCAAAATTGAGATCAGTCTAACTACCTACACTAATGTAATGTATCATCATCATTAGCACCTTCATGTTACACCAATTGAATCGTAGGAGAGGCTTTGGCAAACCATATCAGCTACATCGGTCACCAGAGAAACAAGACCTTGGAGCCCCTTCACACTGTCATTAACCTCACTCACAGAAAGTAGTGGAAAGAGGAACAACAGGAAGCTCCCAAACCATCAGATAGCGACATAGTGCCTCAGATTCTTATACAATGCAAATAGAGTATCAAGTTCTCAATGAGAGGATGGAAGGGTTAACCGCCATCCTTTCTCTTCTTGGGTGATTTTTTCCTCCTATTTGGCCTAAACTGAAATCCAGTGAGTCGGCTTCCCAGGGATCAAAATCCATCTCCAAATTTGAATCCATATTGGATTCATCATCGTCACCAAATAGATTTTCCTTTTCCTATTGGAACTCAGTGGAAAATTGGCTGCTATTCCAGATCTTGTTGATTTACCACGAGGAAGAACTCGTCGTGCCCTTACTTATCTTGCTCAGCTCTAGTTCCCAATCCAAATTAAGACTCCCAACATTGAACACGGGAGAAGACCCGAACATCTCAGGTTCTGAGATGTGGGGATGGGATTGGGGGTGAAGCTCAGCATCCACAGAAAGGACCACGTCTATCACCTATTGTGCAATGGAGTCTTGAATCACTTCATCCACTACAACAAAGGTGTTGACATTCTCCTTTGACTAGTTGATGATCTTTTTTCCTTGATCTGCCTTGGATTTCTCCTTGGAGGTCATGTTGACATTGTCTCGAACACCTGAAGATTTCCCCATCCGAACCTACAGGTCCTTTTCTGACGGAGGTCTTCTTGTCTTCAGTGGATAGGAGGTGGCTCTGTGCCCAAACCTCTTACAACTAGGGAATATCGTAGGCTTTGAGACAGCCCCAGTTTTCAGAGTTTTAAGCACTGAATCAACTTCCACCAATGTCTCCTTAGCAATTTTAGAATTGTAACCCATCTCGATGTAGACCCGAGTAGGGTCAAGCCATCTAGTAGAAATAGAGTAGTCTTCAATATCCACATTCCTTCCAAAGGAACTTGTGACACTGGAGATGTGCTTGTGAGTCCAGGGAAGTCCCATGTTTTCAATTTTGAACCAAACAGGGACATGTGTGAATGAGAGGGGTTGAAGGGGAGAATTAGGCTTCCACGCATGGGCTACAATTAGCGAACCATCCATGAACCAAGGAGATTCCTCAAGAACCGTATCTCTATCTCTGTGAGATGACATCTTGATGATGTATCCCTCCCTTTCCTCAGACACGACCTCGACAGGGCCACTTGGTCTCCACAACGTATGAATCCATCCAGTCAATTGGCCACCATAAGGCTTCTTGCCAACAAACTGGATGGATATGAACACATCCTAGTCGGGGATAGATTTATCCTGACTCGAGATGGATGTGCATATCTTTCCATCCTTGATGCTTGGCTCAATGAACTCCATCATCTCGACGTTGATCTCTGCTTGACCCAGCTTGTTGTTCCGCAGCCAGTCTACAAGTCGATTTGAGGTCGACGTCTCATCAGATATACAGGGCAGAGTTTTGGGGGGGTTGGCGGTGGACGCATGAGGTGTCTCCCTTTCCTTATGCAGTGGAGCCCTAGATGCATCAAGGGATCTATCGAGAGTGCCTCCTTCTCCATTTCCTTCGATTGGTAGTTTGGAGGAGTCGAAGATGACTCGGTAGCATGCCCCCTTCCCCCTGGGCTGCTAGAGGATCGCCCTCACCTTCACCCATGTCCGCTCCATCCGCAAAACATCCTCTTCCCCCTTTTATCATTATTGGGTCTATTAAAATGGTATAAACCATAAAATCATGTATCCAAGGGAAATTTTTCATAAGAATCCATTCTTTAAAAACAAATCATAAAATTTTTGATTCAAATCCCTTTTATTTGAAGTTTTTTATTTAAATCAATACAAGAAAAATTAAGGTTATAACATCCTTCCCCTCTCATAGGAATTTTCCCCCCAAAATTCAACCAATTAAACAAACAATTCAAGGTAAGTATTTTCCATGTACTTCTTTAGCTCCCATGTGGCTTCATCCTCTCCATGGTGATTCCAAAGAACATTTACCATCTCTATCTTTTTACTCCTGAGCTCTTTCACCTTGGTATCCAGTACCCTCATAGATGACTTTGGATAAGTCAACCTCCCTTGGAGTTCAATAGGTTCAATGCTTAGTACATGGCTCAGGTCCTTCACATAGGGCTTCATATTGAGCACATGGAACACATCATGCATCATACTATACTGAGGGGGGTAAGGCTAAATGATAAGAAACTTCAATAATCTATTCCAAAATCTCAAATAGACCCACATATCAGGGACTCAACTTTCCTCTGTTCTTAACTATAGCTCGGAGGGGTCGAATTTTTAGAAACACATGTTCACCTGTAGTGAAGTGCAAGTCAGTCTGCTTTGCATCAACATATGACTTCTATCGACCCTGGGCTCTCTTTCACCTTTGCTTGATCAAAGCAACTTTATCATGAGCATACAATTGTACTTCCTATGACCTCTATAAGGTCCTCTCACCAACATCATCCCATTGAAGCAGTGATCGACACGGCCTACCATAGAGAGCTTCATACGGAGGCATCCTGATACTAGCCTGGTAGTTGTTATTATAAGCAAACTCAACTAAGGGCATGTACTGCTCCCGTGTTCCACCCCAATCAAGTGTACCTTCTCTCAAAAGATCCTCTAGAGTTTGGGTCATCCTTTCTGACTGTCCATCAGTCTGGCGGTGATAATCTATGCTAAACTTTAGTCTAGTGTTGAGTTTTTTTGCACTTGCTTCCACAATGTGGAAGTGAACTTTGGGTCACGATCAGAAATAATCAAACTTGGAACACCATGTAGTCAAACTATTTCTCTAATATATAGTTGAGCTAGATCTATCACCTTGGCAGTGATCTTTAAGGTAATGAAATGTGTCAGCTTGGTAAAGTGATCTACCACAACCCATATTGCATCATGACCTTTCTTGGTCTTGGGGAGACCCACCACAAATTCCATGGTGATCAGCTCCCATTTATAGTTGGGGATTTCAATTGACTATAGCAATCCACTGGATCACTGGTGTTCAGCCTTCACCATTTGGCACGTGAGACAACTGACAACATATGCAGCTATGTCTCTCTTCATACCAGGCCACCAAAAGTACCGTTGCAAGTCTTTAAATAGCTTGGTAGTTCTAGGGTGTACTGTGTACATAGAACCACAAGCTTCTTGCAAGATATGATTCTTTAAGGGAGAATCTTAAGGAATCCAACTACAACTTTTATAGTGGATTCCACCATCTACCCCCATTGAGATATGTGTCTGAGGTTTCTCTAACAAACCTTTCATCTTGTCAAGCTCTGGGCTAGCTAACTGGGCATCTATGAACTCAGTCAACAAGTCTAGTTTTATCTAGATGTTAGACACACAGATCGGTCTTCTAATGGCTGTAGAGTCCACCTACCAAACCCTTCCAGTTCTCTTGACTGGATAGACAAGACAGTTGCACACCTGAGCTATTTTTGACTAACTGCATCTGCTACTACATTAGTCCTCCAACGGTGATAGAAATTATCATCCTTCATATACTCCATTCATCATCTTTGTCATAGGTTTAGGTCCTTCTGAGTTAGGAGATACTTAAAGCTCTTGCATCCATTGTTTTGGTCACCAGGTTCAAATCTCATACCTATAAAATTCAAATTCCACTTGATCCTCATTTTATTTTTTTTATCAATGACCTTGCTCATCTAGGTTTCCAAATCATTCATTAAATATCCTATCATGGGTTGTGGTAATTCCTCCAATTCTCACCTACCATAAAAAAAGATTTCACCTTATCTATTTATTCCTCATATCATTTCTATTCCTAGTATGGCACACATCTGCCTCATCTCTAACACTCATAATAAGATGAAATAAGCATTTGGTTGCAGTCCAAATACAGAGTTCATTCCATTCCAAGTGTAGAGACAGTGCATTTACACATTACCATTTTATTTTTAGGTCTAGGTTGAATCATTTTTCGCATGACTCCAAACCATGAATACCACCATTCTATGCACATTTGTAGGAAAAACAATCCAAACAACCTTAGAGTCTTGTCATAACTCTTATTTATGACCCTTAGTCATTTTCTCAAGGTCTCTAGGGTATCAGTACTTTTGGGGTGATCTTACCCTTATGCATTTAGGGACTACCTTTCACATTTACCCCTCAGGGCCCATGAACACATGAAGGTAGACAATCTCCTAACCCATGGGCCTCGGGCAACCATAGTCGTTACCTCCCGACCCTATGGTCTTCTGCATTTAGGGAACAATCAACTCCCACTCTCATTGGTCTCATCCCTTCTTGACCTTAGGAATGACTTAGGGTTCTATCGTAACTTTAATTATTTAATCACACATTTTACATGTTGTTCCTTTGATGATATCCAAGCACATTGTATCCTTTAGAATTCTCACCAGAATTTCCTTCATCTCTTTGGGCACTCTTAGTTTTCCTTCTGTCCCTTCATGGGAAACATGGCGACCTACCCATCTTGGCCTGGTCCCATTCTACCAGTCACTTCCATAGTGACTTTTCCTCATGTCCCTTAGAGATTATCATACTTGGGTCTAAAGAATCGTATTAAATCTACTTGCTTTTGTGCTTCATGCACTTAATCTCTCAAGCTCTTTTAAGTGACCTTTCATGTTACCTCAGTTCTTAAAATAATTTCGGGAACTCACTCTTTTAAGAAGGGTCCTTTCTCAGGAAAAGATATAACTAATGTTTGGCAACACCAAGGTTCACAAAACATACTTGAACCCAAACTTTATATCATCACATGTAGGCATATCTCCTATCATTCTACCCATGCATGTGGCTAATAAGCTAAGAACTTATTACTTCTTTTCTAAGTTATCCATTATGTCATATCCATTCCTCATCTCTCAAGGTTGGACCAGTTTTATATGTACATATGACAACATGTAGTGCTAGACCAACTTGTCTGAGTGACTCATCAACATATATCACAGCCCAAGTGGGGTTTCCTTTAACATAAAACTTGATGGGGGAACCATGCTTATTCGCTATGAACTCATCCAACCTTGCGAGCAATGTATGCACCAGATACCACCACTTCCCCTCTTGGGTCTACTTCCTCAACATTAGTCATCTAAATTGCATGAATGAGCCACTCAAGCACGTACCAAACCAAAAAAATGCTAGGAATTTTCTTCTAGACATCCTCTTCCACGTAAACAATCCTTAGACTCCTACACAAGGGCTACCAATCTGAGTCTGAGGCTTCACATCATATTACCATTCCTTACATCTCCAAGATATTGGAACTCTCTTTCCCGCACCTAGAGGGTAGGTACTCATATCACCCACACATCTGTATAAGAAGCCTCCTTCTCTATCTCTAGGGTTTTTTACTTTCAAGGACATCTAGTGTCCTGCATTCAGTAACTTGACCCATTTCTATTTTAGCACATATCATACAAATATCTCTTGTAATTCCTCATGTCTTGGAATCTAGGTAGCCAACCTTCTCATTCTAGGTCTCACTCTCTCCTAAGTTAACCCTATAACTGGTCTTAGAACTAAATATACCCTCTGGGTAGAGAGGTTGAGGTTCCTAAGATTCATATCTTATTCTCACATGGATTACCTTATATGATGAAGTGTACTATCATATATTATGTCCAGTTGAGATCATCATATACCATATTATCTCATTACATAATATGAAGCTCTTTATTCATTCCTACAATATACCTATCTCATAAACCAAAAGGCATTACCCCTCTGGCTTAGAAATAAATCTCATTGCCACCCTTGATGTCACTCACTTCAACGTAGGTACATGCTTATATTCTACTCATATCTTCTCATTAGGGTTCCTTCCTGGAGGATCTTAGACTTTTTTTTGTCACAAGTAAACTTCCTATTTAGATCTTTTATCCTTTTTAGGGACGTCCCACCCTAGACCAGGTCACTAAAAGAAAAAGTTGCACTAGGGGTCATGTAACCACTTATTGTCTATGTTTCCCATTCATATTTCAGTCCCCCATGTATATCATGCATGCCTAACCTAAATACTTACATGCATGGACAAACTAAGAAATCCAACTTATTGGGTTCTCTCTTTATCATTATGTCCACTTTTATTATTTGGTGTAGGATGCCTTAATCCTTAACACTCTGATCCCCAAAACTCAGGAGGAGGTAGAGATAGAGAAAACCTTAGGCACTTAAAGTTTTTCAGTGAAAGAGGGTAAAGAAGGGATGAAAGTAGATAAGAAATCCTAGAGGTATCTTATTTTGAGTCAAATCCTTAGATTTTTTCCAGACACTCACATGGATTCCTGGAGTCCTCATAAATCAACTAGCACAGTGGAGGAAACTCTTGCCAGCCCCTGAATCGTGATCATTTTCTAGACACCTCCATCTTTGGAAAATTCACTAATAGCTCCCTTTGGGCTATAAAGAATTTGTAAAAGTTAATAATTATTAGAGACTATATGAAAAACCACACTCTGATACCAAATATAACGACCCCACCTCCTGGAAACCCCCAATTAAGGGACAACAAGAATCTAGAGCTATAATCCCAAACATGATCATATGGTTTTGTAAATGATAAAAAATAATTAATAAATTATACCTCAACTAATCTTAAGATGGCTATAATTTTTTTCTTTTCACATACCTTTAAAAAATAGGATTTTGGAACTTTACCAAGGAGAGAACTAGATAACTATATTCCTTCAATCATTATTTAGCCTTGTCCTTTTCAATGTCACCTTTTATTGAACATCCACTTTTCATCAAGCTTGTAGACGTAACTTCATATTACCCTAAAACGCAGACAAACAAAACATAATTTAGTATAATGAGTTATATTGGTATGAGGGGGAAACAAAAAGTTTGCATTTAGTTGTAAAAACATATTGCAACAAAATTATTGTTTAACAGATCAAACTTTATATCTCCAATATAACTACTCAATCTGGAAATATCCAAGCCTCTATTTTGTCCATGTAGTGGACATAGATACTACCCTTCCCATATGGTAGATCCTCAATAGCCCATTTTGGTCCTATCCCAAAGGTAGACCAAGACATATAGTTGTATAGTTGTATGATCCTACTCAATGGTAGACCAAACCTGGACTCGTGATACTCTGTTGATCCTACCCAAGGTAGACTAATACCTAGATCATCAATTCCTCACATATACACATGCTACAGAGGAGGATTAGGATATGAGCTAGTCATGCACACACACACACACACACACACACACACACACACACACACACACATATATATATATATATATATATATATATATATATATATATATATATATATATATATATATATATATATATATATATATATATATATAAAGGTAGACCAATACCTAGATCATCAATTCCTCACATATACACATGCTACATAGGAGGATTAGGATCTGAGCTAGTCATGCACACACACACACACACACAAATGAGTTCATTTATCCACAAATGAGTTCAAGAACATCATTTTAATGCCTTCTGGATTGATTTCCATATTTAAATCTGTTAAACCTCATAATTATCAAAATTAGGTTTTCTAAGCTCATTAAACACATTCAAGATGTTAACTTTAATCACTTGTCAAATTATAAGCAGATATAGGCCTTGATAATATTTTTATGTGATTCCTTGAATTCTTTTGATCAATTTTAATATATAACATGTATCAATCTGAGCTGCTAATCACAAGTTATGATTTTTGCAAATTAAAATACCTTTGGCCAATGAGATACTACCATATCAACAATTACTTATTTTTATTTATCAATGGTCAGAGGAGAATTATTATGTTACCCTCACTAGTGATGTAGAGCCTCAAGGGCTCTCGAGGATTTTAACCATGTTTGTCCTCTTCCTAATGTGCGGCAGGCTCACGCTTAGCACAGTGCTACACTCGCATGTCCTAGGCTCGCCGACGCTACAATCAATGGCGGTCATGGATCCAACCTCCTCCTTGCAGGAGACCCGTATCCTACTAGGCATGCCTCTGATGCCAATCCAGCACTTGCCTCCTTCCTCCATGTGAGACCCTTTCTATACATGTCGCCAGACCTTGTTGTAGTCGTCGTTCTTCTCTGTTTCACAGGGCAAGTCAGATCCACTTCTCCTTGCACTGCCTGAGGTTTCAAAACATCCATCTGAGTCTGCAGCAAAACTCCTCCCCTGGGGCAAGTTGGAGTGCGTGCACTTTGGCTGTCGAGGTGGTATCTATAGGTCTGTAGAGCCCAAGTTGTTGCTCCGACACATGAATTTTTCACAACCACACTCGTGGGTCATGGTGCCGCAGATGTAGGGTCTATTGGGAGATGTACAAAGGCTCCACTCAGTCATGAAGGGTGAGGTAACCATGGTCTCTTATATATGTTTCAGTAGACCCTCTTTAAGGTTAGGATGATGAATCCCTATAGGGAAGAGAGAGGATTGTGTGGTCTTAGTGAAGGAAAGTCTGGGGTTTCTTTCCAAACCCTTTTGTCAGATGAGAGAGAGATTATGTGTTGTATGCCTTAAACCATAAAGGAAGATGATTAACACATTACCATCGACTCACCAGGCCTTGTTCTCACCATACACGATCGTATATAGATTCATAATTTCCAAAACCATGAACAATTACTCACCCCTTTGGGATTGACCAAATTTCCTCATACAAGGATGGGTTATAAAACACAAACTAAGAAAGGTGTACCATTATTCAACACATATTGTATTATTATCATTATCCTTAATGCAATTTACAAAGGAACAAAATAGTTTCTTTCCATCATCATTTTCTTGACTTTGTAAATCCAAAAGCCATAAAGGAAAGCATGAACTTATATGGTGTAAATTGGTCTTTTTTTTCTCTTTGTTATATTTATTTTTACCATTTAACCCCATTTCATGGCAACTCATATAACCAATTCTCAATTATATTTAGTAATTGTAATTCATTTGGGATCTCTTTTACATATAAAACTTTCTCCTTTAGACATCTTATCAAAACAATGCTATTATCTCAGGGAGTATATTTTTTCTCCCAAATTTTAAAGGAATGATCATAAACACATTATCTAATTGTGGATACAATTTTAGACCAAAATTCCAAAAAGAGGAACTCCTTTTTTTTAACATGCAAGTCATTCCTCTTTTTTAAACATTAAAACACATCTTTTTCTCTTTATTTCTTTTCTATTTTCTTTATTTTGGCTATTCTTTCCATTAGAAACCATGTGCACATGAAAATTAATTATTAGTGGTCATCCATACCACTTTCTATAGAATTCTACACAATTCTCACATATGCACACAATTATCTTTGATTTCTTTTTCCTTTTACTTATTTTTGGATTCCTTTTCTCCCTTTTTCCCCTTATATCATTATCAAGTTTATTAAAATGGTACAAACCACAAAATCATGCATTCAAGGGAAATTTTGCAAAAGAATTCGTTCTTTGAAAATAAATCATACAATTTTCCATTCAAATCCTTTTATATGAAATTTTGTATTTCAATCAATACAAGCAAAATTGAGGTTATTGCATCCTTGCCCTCTTATAGGAATTTTCCCCCCAAAATTGAACCAATTAAACAAACAATTTAGGTTAAGGCTTTTCCATGTCCCTCCATGGTGCTTCCAAAGAACCTTTACCATCTCTATCTTTTTAATCCTGAGCTCTTTCTCCTTCGAATCCAATACCCTCATAGGTGACTCAGCATAACTCAACCTCCCTTTGAGTTCAATAGGTTCAATGCTCAACCCATGGCTCGGGTCCTTCACATGGTGCTTTAGATTGGATATATGGAACACATCGTGCAACATACTATATTGAGGGGGTAAGGCTAAATGATAAGCAGCTTCACCAATCCATTCTAAAATCTCATAGCAACCCACATATCAGGGACTCAAATTTCCTTTATTCTTAGCTATAGAAGGAGGGGTCAGATTTTAATAAACACGTGTTCATTCATAGTGATGTGTAAGTCAGTCTGCTTTGCATCAACATACGACTTCTATCGTCCCTAGGCTCTCTTTATCCTTTGCTTGATCAAAGTGACTTTATCATCAACATACAACTATAGTTCATTTGAGGTCCTCTCACCGACATCATCCCATTGAAGTGGTGACTAGCACGGCCTCCCATAGAGAGCTTCATATGGAGGAATCCCGATACTGGTCTGGTAGCTTTTATTATAAGTAAACTCAACTAAGGGTAGGTATTGCTCCAATGTTCCACCCCAATCGAGCACACCTTCTCTCAACAGATGCTCTCTAGTCTAGGTCATCCTTTCTGACTATCCATCAGTGTGGGGTGATAAGATTTGTTAAACTTTAATCTTGTGTCAAGTTCTTTTTACACTTGCTGAAGTGAACTTTGGGTCACAATCAGAAATAATCAAATTCAGAACACCACACAGTTAAACTATTTCTCTAATATATAGATAACATAGGTCTATCACCTTGGCAGTGATCTTTTATGTGAGTAAATGTGTCGGCTTGGTAAGGTGATCTACCATAACCCATATTGTATCATGACCTTTCTTGGTCTTGGGGAGACCCACCACAAAGTTCATGGCTATCGGCTCCAATTTCTACTTGGGGATTTCAATCAACTGTAGCAATCCACTTGGTCCTTGGTGTTCATCCTTCACCATCTGGCATGTGAAATAACTGGCCACATATGTCGTTATGTCTATTTTCATCCCAAGCCACTAAAAGTACCGCTACAAGTCTTTAAACATCTTGGTAGTGTTAGGGTGTACTGTGTACTTAGAACCACAAGATTTTGACAAGATATGATTCTTCAAGGGAGAATCTTCAAGAATTAAAATATGACTCTTGTAGAGGATTCCACCATCTACTCCAACTGAGAGATATGTCTGAGGTTTCTCTAAAAAACCTTTCATCTTGTCAAGCTCTAGGCTGGCTAACTGGTCAGCTACCAACTCGGTCAACATGTCTGGTTTTATCTAGATGTTATCCACATGGATCCAGTCTTCCAATGGTTGAGGAGTATACCTAGAAAACCCTTCCAGTTCTCACCGGTGGCTAGATAAGAGAACTGCACACCTGAGCTATTTTTGATTAAGTGCATCTTCTACTACACCTTAGTCCTCCCAGGTTGATTGAAATCATAACCCTTCATATACTCCATTCATAATCTTTGTCTCAGGTTTAGGTCCTTCTGAGTTAGGATGTACTTCAAGGTCTTGCATCCATTATTTTAGTCACCAGGTTCAAATCTCATACCTATAAAATTCAAATTCCATTTGATCCTCATTTGATTTTTTTATCGATGACCTTTCTCATCTAGGTTTCCAAATCATTCATTCAATATCCTCTCATGGGGTGTGGTAATGCCTCCAATTCTCAAATACCATAAAAATATTTCAACTTAATTATTTATTCCTCATATCATTTCTATTCCTAGTGTTGCACATGTCTGCCTCACATCTCACACTCATAACAAGATGAAACAAGCATTTGGCTATAGTCCAAATACAAAGTTCATCCCATTCCAAGAGTAGAGATAGTACATTTACACATTATGATTTTATTTTTAGGTCTAGGTCAAATCATTCTCCACATGACTCCAAACAATGAATGCCACCATTCTATGCACACTTGTAGGAAAAACATTCCACATAACCTTAGAGTCTTATCATAACTCCTATTTACAATCCTTAGTCATTTCTTCAAGGTATCTAGGGTGTTGGTACTTTTGGGGTGACCTTACCCTTATGCATCTAGGGAGTGCCTCTCACATTTACCCCTCGGGCCTCATGAACACATGAAGGTGGCCAACCTACTAACCCATGGGCTTCAGGAAACCATAGCCATTACCTCCCGACCCTATCGTCTTGTGCATTGAGGGAACAATCAACTCCCACTCCCATTGGTCTCACTCCTTCTTGACCATAGGAATGACTTAGGGTTCTATCGTATCTTTATTTATTTCATCACACAAGTTGCTTGATGTTCCTTTGATGATATCCAAGAACATTCTATCCTTTATAACTCTCACCCAAATTTCCTTCATCTCTCTGGGCACTCATAGTTTTCCTTATGTACCTTCATGGGAAACATGATGACCTACCCATATGGACCTAGTCCCATTCTACCGGTCACTTCCATAGTGATTTTTCCTCATGTCCCTTAGAGATGATCATACTTGGGTCTAAAGAATCGTATTAAATTCAAGTGCTTTTTTGCTTCATGCACTACATCTCTCAAGTTCTTTTAAGTGACCAAAATTTTTATCTCAGTTATTAAAATAATTTTGGTACTCACTCTTTTAAAAAGAGGCCTTTCCCCAGACAAGATAAAACTAATGCTTGGTAGCACCAAGGTTCACAAAACATACTTGAATCCTAAGTTTATATCATCACGTGTAGTAATATCTCCTATCATTCTACCCATGCATGAGGCTATCCAGATGAGTACTTATTAATCCTTTTCTAAGTTTTTCATTATGTCATATTCATTCTTCATCTCTCAAGGTTGGAACAGTTTCATACGTACTTATGACAACATGTAGTGTTAGACCAACTTGTGTGAGTGACTCATCAACATATATCACAGTCCAAGTGGGCTTTCCTTTAACCTAAAACTTTAGGGGGGTGCCATGTTTATTCTCTATGAACTCATACAACCTTATGAGCACTTTATGCACTAGATACCATGATTTCCCCTATTGGGTCTACTTCCTAAACATTAGTCATCTAAACTTCATGACTGAGCCACTCAAGCACGTACCAAGCCAAAACACTGCTAAGCATTTTCTTCCAGACATCCTCTTCCTCATAAACAATCTGTAGAGTCCTACACAAGGGCCACCAATTTGAGTCTGAGGTTTCACATCTTATTACCATTCCTTACATCTCCAAGATATTGGGACTCACTTTCCTACACCTAGAGGGTAGGTGCTCATATCATCTACACATTTGTATAAGAAGCCTCCTTCTCTGTCTCTAGGGTTTGGTTCTTTCAAGGACATCTAATTTCATGCATTTAGTAACTCGGCCCATTTCTATTTTAGGACATATCATACCAATATCTCTTATAATTTCTCATGTCTTGGAATCTAGGTTCCCAACCTTCTCCTTCTGGGTCTCACTTTATCCTGAGTTAACCCTATAACTGGTCTTAGCACTAGAGATACCCTCTTGGTAGAGAGGTTGAGGTTCCTAAGATTCACATCTTATTCTCACCTGACTTACCTTATATGATGAAGCATACTATCATACATTATGTCCATCTGAGATCATCATATACCATATTATCTCATTACATAAATCTAAGCTCCTTATTCATTCCTCCAGTATCCCTATCTCATAAACCAACATGCATTACCCCTATGGATTGGAACTAAAATTCATAGCTAGCCTTGATGTCACTCACTTCCACGTAGGTACATGCCTCTCTCCTACTCGTATCTGCTTGTTGGGGTTCCTACGTTGAATAGCTTAGACTTTTTTTTGTCACAACTAAACTTCTGATTTAGATCTTTTCTCCTTTTTAGGGACATCCCACCCTAGATCAGGTCACCAAAACCAAAAGTTGCACTAGTGGTCATACAACCACTTATTGTATATGTTTCCCATACATACTCCAGTCCTCCATGTATATCATGCATGCCTAACCAACGTACCTGCATGCATTGTAACATTGATGGCGGAGAGTTATATCTCTTGTTGGGACAATTGTCTCACCCTGTGGGATCCAAATTATTTTTAGGTGGACATGCATGAGGGGGTAGAGATTGTACTACAGAGGGAGAGCAATAGTAGTAGGGACAACAGTAATAGATTAGGTTGAGTGTACTGTCTGTCATGTCTTGTAGATAGAAGTCCTATGTGTCGTCTTTGTACTCTCAGGTCCTTCGAATCAGTACGTAAAGGTTTTATAAACAATTTGAGATTTTGACTTGTATGCCTCTAGGTTTTATGTTGCTTCAGTATATGTTTTGACAAAGCAACTGTTATATGTTATCCTCGAGAAGAGATGGTATAGTGTATGTAAAATGTGAACCCTGATGTATATAAAGTTTTGGTTCTTTCTTTAAGAGTTTCCTGGAAGAGGATCTCTTTGCAAAATGGTTTTAATTTTTAGTGATTTTATTAATCTGCTGCTTATGGTTATTCCACATAATTAGTGATGATTTGGCTGTCGGTTTGGTGGGGGTCGTTACAAGTTTGGTATCAGAGCTTAAGGTTCACTAAGCCTACAGAGACATAGGACTAAGGTGTTGAGTATGTTCTAGTGTCCTACAGTATATCCTATAGTGACTTCTACTTATGCAGAGAAAGGGTGAAGTTTAAAAATGACTGAAGAACATGAGTAACATGTTGCTAAGAGCAATGTTGTTGCACTAGGAGAAGGTGCAAGGGATCAAGCAAGAGAAGAACGAGTGCACGAGAATTCCCATCTTGACCCAATCAGGATTGAGAATCCTACTTTTTATGCTCTTGTTGGGTAGGTTAGGACAACAGTGATGAATATAGTGGACTAGATACTAGCAATACAACCTAGGTTACCAGTCGTCAATGCAGAAACATTGGGTTCTGAAAGGGTTCCTGAATGACATAGTCATGTTGGAACAGTAGAAAATGTGGGAAGGATTAACATATGGCAAGAAAATAGACTCTATCATAAGTATATATAGATAGTAGATATGTGATGGCAATGCCCAAGGAAGGTCAATAAGTTGAGAATTAAGGAAAGGTCTCTATAATTCTAGAGACGTTTGCCTAGTTGTTCTAAAAAGCTAATGTTTTTGGTACCACCAGTGCAATAAATGCCTAGTACACCAAGGCAATAGTCAGTAAGTAAAGGTAAAATTCTTAACTTTCCATCTGTAAGAACTCTTGACTTAGCTTCTACATCAGTAATAAGACCGATAACACTATGGTGCGAGGACAAGACATGTTATAGATATGGACATGTTGAGTATACTAAACCCTTTTTTTCAAAAAAAAAGGGAGGAAAAGACCCAACAACCAAGGCAGACTCGGCAGGGCATATGAAAATTACAACCCAATAGTGTGAAAAGGCAAAAGCAACAAAATGAAACAACTAGACTCTATGTTTGAGTCAACTTGAATTGGTAGATGACCGCGAGGAGAGACAGTCAGATAGAGCTTTTTCATTATGATATGTCTTCTCTTGATTTTATCTGATAATCATAAGAAGGTAGTTGTTGTTGAGCTTCCTTTAATTAGTCCTATGAGGACATGAGGAAGAGATAAGAAGGATGAGAACTTATATTCAGTCCAATATTCTCTTATATGTTTTGAAATATTTCTCTTCATGTAGAAAGGGAAGAGATGTAAAAGAAACACCCAGAGAAAATTTGAGATACTAAATAGTAAAACTTAAAGAGATGAAACATAGGATAAAACAAATGCATACTACCTAATTTCAGTTCTTGAATACCCTATCTAGGTATTCATCTATTGAAGGCAAGGTAAGTATGACACTCTTAGATTGCTATCTTTCTAATTACTCTAATCAAGTAGTCATTTTGAGATAATCTAAAAAGCATAATGAGGTAGGATATGTGGCGCGGATATTTCTACCACATCTTAATTGATATACGAAGGAATCTGAGTTAAACACATATCAACTTATAAAAATAAGATGTTTAGTATAATGTATACCTTAGTCTGAGGACCTAGAGGTAACATTTACCTGATGGGAGGTGACAATGTTCAGTGATGAACTAAGGGTTTCAATACCCATATCTAGTAATCATGATTATGATAATGCTAAAGGATGATGACATGTAACCATCTCTATAATTCCTATGATGATGGCAAGGAACCTAAGAGGAAACAAGATTGAATGAAACATGAACAATTTAAAGTTCATGCAATACTCAAGGAAGGTGATAATATCCTTTCTTTAATAAACAACCCTGGATAATGATGGGGTGATAAAAAGGACTATGTTTCCTTGTGTTATTTCTTTTCAAGGACATGACAATCAAGTAAGTCTTATGACACTTGATGTGCATGGATTATAAGTAATATTTTAGATGGATACTTTGAAAAGTATCAACTAGTCTTGGATTTTAGTTCCAAGACAAAGTATATGTGTTAAGTAATGTTCCGAGATGAAATAAAGGTCCTATTGTATGTTTGGTTTTGGTAATAACAACAGAGGATGGAAATGATAAGGATGTGATATGTTTTTGACACATGTAACTAATACTAAGGTAAGGAATTCTAGTATCCAAGAAGTTTTAAAGGTATGATATGGTGAGGACATGACTCCTAATAAAATGATTAATGATTGGTTACCTAGGAAGGCCAACTTTGAGATTAGTTTGGTTACATACGATAATATGGACATCATATGTTAGGGGTTTATGATTTTCATAAACATAACATCGATAAGGATGTATTAATTGAAGGAACAATTGTAGAATCATCTTGGGAAAATTTTGTCAAGCTAAGATAACTTCCTTAAAATATCCTTATCTAAATTTGTTAAGGCAGTTGATACATATAATATTTAGAATCACCTCTGAGATAGTTCTTCTTGGTAAGTAGCCTCTCCTTATGACAAGAAAATATACAACTAACAGGATGGTTAGTTCTAGTCATAAGTTAGAGTTTCACCAACATATTAGACTAACACAACATAAATATGATAAAACTTGTAGTCTCAAATGAATGATTGAATGTAACTCTAGTCTTGGAAGGACAGTTGAGTATGACAGATTCTATGATAACCTTGTATGAAAGAACTTTATGTTGGTCAAAGTTCTATTGCATCTCCATGACATCAAGATGTAATGAGGAGGCTTGATGATATGATGCATGGATAACAATTGTCTTCCTTCATCTGGGATTTAGGGGACGAAATCCTTGTTAGGGCTTTATAACTTGTAACATTGTTTGCAGAGAGTTATATCTCTGGCTGGGACAATTGTCTCACCCTGTGGGATCCACATTATTTTTAGGTGGACGTGCACACGAGGGTAGAGATCGTACTACAGAGGCATAACAACAGCAGCAGGGATAGTAGTAATAGCTCAGGTTGAGTGTACTATATGTCATTTCTTGTAGATAGAAGTCATATGTATCGTCTTTGTACTCTCAGGTCCTTGGAATTAGTACGTAAAGGTTTTATAAACAATCTGATATTTTGGCTTGTATGCCTTAAGGTTTTATGTTGCTTCAGTATATGTTTTGACGAAGCAAATTTTATATGTTATCCTCGAGAAGAGATGGTACAATGTATGTACAATGTGAACCCTGATGTATATAAAGTTTTGGTTCTGTCTTTAAGAGTTTCCTAGAAGAGGATCTCTTTGCAAAATGGTTTTATTTTTTAGTGATTTTATTAATCTGCTTCTTATGGTTATTCCACATAATTAGTGACGATTTGGATGTCGGTTTGGTGGTGGTCGTTACATGAATGGAAAAATAAGGCATCCAAGTTATTGGGTTCACCCTTTATCATTATGTCAACTTTTATTATTTAGAGCAGGATGCCTTAATCCTTAACACTCTTATCCCAAAAACTCAGGAGGAGTTGGAGAGAGAAAAACCTTAAGCACTTAAAGTTTGTTCAGTGAAAGAGGATAAAGAAGGGATGAAAGTAGATAAAGAGATCCTAGAGGTATCTTATTTCGAGTCAAATCTTTAGATTTTGGCCATGAGGTCACATAGATTCTGGGAGTCCTCGTAAATCAACTAGTGCAGTGGAGGAAAATCTTGCCAATCGCCAGATCATGATCCTTTCTAGACACATCTATGTTTGGAAAATGTGCTAATAACTCCCTTTGGGCTCTAAAGAATTTGTAAAAGTTAATCATTATTAGAGATTATATGGAAAACCATGCACTGATACCAAATGTAACGACTCCACCTCCCAACAACCCCCAATTAAGGAAGGAAAGGAAGCTAGAGCCATTATCCCAAACAAGATCAAATGGTTTAGCAAATAATCAAAAATAATTAATAATTTCTACCACAACTAAGCTTTATTAGGATATAATTTTTTTCCTTTTCACATACCTTTCAAAAATAGGATTTCAGAACTCTACGCAAGGAGAGAACTAGCTAACTATATACCTTCAATCATTATTTAGCCTTGTGCTTTTTCAATGTCACCTTTTATTAAACTTCCACTTTCCATTAATCTTATAGACGTAACTTCTTATTATCCTAAAATGCCGACAAATAATATGTAGGTCAGTGTAACGAGTTATATTGCTATGTGGGGGAAATAAAAAGTTTGCATTTAGTTGTAACAACATATTACAAAAAAAATATTATTTAACATATCAAATTTTACATCTTCAACATAACTACTCAATCCTGACATATCCAAGCCTCTGTGTTGTGCCTACAGTGGTCCTATATGGTGATAACCATAGTCCCTTAGACATGGATACTACCCTTCCCATAAGATTGATCCTAAATAGCCCATTTTGGTCATATATCAAAGGTAGACCAAGACTTAGAATTGTATAGTCGTAAGATCCTACCCAATGGTAGACCAAACCTCGACTCATGATAATTTGTTGATCCTACCCCAAGGTAGACAAATACCTAGATCATCAATTCCTCACATATACATAAGCTACAGAGGAGGATTAGGATCTGAGCTAGTCATGCACATATATATGGTGATAACCATAGTCACTTTATAGTTGCAAGAATTAAAGTTCATCCAAGTAGTTAATTTCAAGAAAACTAGTAAAACCTCATAAATCTCCATGAAACTACAGTGATTAGCAATAAGTGTAACCACATGCCTGATTTGGCGGTATCAAAACCAAGACAGACAGCCAATCCAATCAATAAGTCCAATCAACCCAGCCAAGTAATAAATCAAGCGACTTGTTCTTAAAAAGTATTTATAACACCTAATTATTATAATTGCATCCAAACATCTTTTATTGACTTAAGATTCCATTATAGGGTTTCTAAACCTTATTAGGGTTTCTAAATTTTATTTTCTAATTTTACCCTTTTTAGGTCAAGGAACCCTAAAAGAAATTTTCTACTCATAGAAACCCTAATTACTCAAATTATACAAAAGAAGGGTCTTTATCTACAAATTAGTTCAAGAACATCATTTTCATGCCTTCTTGATTGATTTCCATATTTAAATTCATTAAACCTCATAATTATCAAATATTAGGATTTCTAAGTCAGGAGAATGGGTCACTGGCTCATCCTCAGTCATACCAGGGACGAACGCAATGGAAGGGGAGCTCAAAGCTCTTCTCCATGGGGCAGAATTAGCAATAAAGAGCAATATGGCCACATGCATCATCTTCTCTGACTCACAGAACTCGATCCAATGGGTGAAAGGTATCAACGAGCCACCGGGCAAATTTGTCACATTGATCCAAGAGATCAGGGAAACTTTCCAGAAAGCCAACATAGTAGATGTGGTGCACATAAAGAGGGATCAAAACAAGTTGGCCGACTTGCTAGCCAAAACCTGTCTAAAACAGCCTGACATAGAGAACATCTAGAGTACTTGCCCTGCGATAGGGAGAGATATCTACATTTCTAATCTTTCTACTTTCTGCACCTTGTACCCTTCTATGTAAGAAAGTAACCGGTTCACCGGTATTGCTAAAAAAAACCCATCAAAGATGTTAACTTTAATCACTTGTTGAATTAGAAGCCTTGATAATATTTTTATTGGATTCCTCAAATTCTTATGATCAATTTTAATAGAAAACACTTATCAATCCGAGTTACCAATCATAAGTTATTATGTTTGCAATATAAAATACCTTTGGCCAATGAGATACGACCATGTCAGCAATTACTTATTTTTATTTATCAATGGTCAGCTAAGTTAAAAGGGAGGATAATTACCATGTTACCTCTGGTCTTTTGACGTTTTCTTTCCTCTTCCTCGTGTGCGGCAGGATCACACCAAGCAGCGCGCTGCACTCGCAAGGCCTGGGCTCGTTAATGCTGCAATCAACACCGGTCTTCGATCCACCCCCCTCCTTGCAGGAGGCCCGTTTCCTACTAGGCATGTTGTCAACACCAATCCGACAATTGCCTCCTTCCTCCGTGTGAGACCCTTCCTGCACACGCCGTCGGACCTTGCTGCAGCCACCGTTCTTTCTTTTTGCCTCATAGGGAAAGTCAGAGCCATTTCTCCTCACGCTGCCTGGGTTTTTGAAACTTCCATCTAGTCAGCAGCGGAACCCCTCCCCTAGGACAAGTTGGTGTGGGTGCACGTTGGCCGCTGGGGTGGTATCTGCAGGTCCCAAGCGCCCAAGTTGTTGCTCTGGCGCAGGGATTCTTCACAACCACGTCGGTGGGTCTTGGTGCTCGCAGATCTAGGGTCTGGTGGGAGATGGACCAAGGCGCCACTCAGTCATGAAGGGCGAGGTAACCATGGTCTCTTATATAGGTTCTAACAGACCCTCTTTAAGGTTTTTTTTTTTTTGGAGAAGGTAAAATATTACTATATCATCAAAAAAGCGTATAGATGGTGGAAGTCATCGTATACTGTACAAATGGGTTAAACTACAAAATCCCACCGGGCCAGTATCACCCTACTGACCCCTCTACCAATCTTCAGTCTGGCTTTTAAAGCCAGCTTCAAGTAGGTAACCAACGTATCAAATAAGACCAGGACATCAGTGTCCATTTTCCCATGAAGCCTACTGTTGCGCTCCTTCCAAATCAAAAAACAAAGACCTGAGAAGCAAAGCCCCACAAAAGGTCTCAGACCGATATTGTTTTTGGTACGGTCCAGCACCACATAGATATCCTCCACAAAGTAATTCGGGGCAAACCCGCCCCATCTCATCTTCAACCAAAGTCTGCTCCAGAGATAACGGGTATAGCAGCATACAAAGAACAAATGGGAATGAGATTCATCGTCGGATCTACACAACAAACATCTAACCTCAATGTTGAGACCCCACTTAGCCTTACGGTCTCTCGTCGGCAGCCTTCCCAAAACCATCCTATAAGAACAGCAACTCCATTTAGGAATGTTGCCCTGGTTCCACAAGAAGGGGAACTAGGGAACGCAAGGCCCCTCCATCTTGGCCGCCTTCCAAGGCACAATATGAGTGTCCTTCAGCTCCCACCCTCCCGGTGAAAGCGTGTAAAGCTCAGCCACTTTCGGCCAAAGAGAGCACATTTTCCTCCACGTTCTGGACACATTTTTCTGTCCTTCTAACTGCAAAACAAGCCCGTACCTAGCATGCATCCAACTGCTCCAACTGGAATCATTTCTCAAGAAATTATCAATCCTTTTAACAGCAGCTTCTCGGTCAATGTCTGCCGGGTTGCAAACATTCAAGCCACCTTCCTCAAAACGCCTCGCCACTAATCTCCAAGCAACCGCGTGACCTCTACCCCCCCATATAAAAGAGGTCATCACACTTCTCATCTTCTCCAACACAAAAAACGGAAGTTGGGCCTGCATACACCAAAATCTGATCATGCCCTCAAGAACGGATCTAACAAGAACCAATCTTCCCGACAAAGAAAGGTTGATGCCCATCCACTTGGCGGTTTTATCACAGAGAGTATCAACACATACCTGGAAATCCCTACCCCTCTCTTTACCCCCACACAAAGGTATACCAAGGTACTTGGTAGGAAGCACCGCCTCTTTAAGGTTATGATGATGAATCCTTGTAGGGAAGTGAGAGGACTACGTGGTCATGGAGAAAGAAAGTGTGGGGTTGCTTTCCAAACCCTTTCATTGGGTGAGAGAGAGAGAGACTATTGCATGCTTTAAACCACAAAGGAAGGTGATTAACACATTACCATCGACTCATCAGTCCCTGTTCTCACCATACACATCCGTATATAGATTCATAATTTCCAAAACCATGAAAAAGTACTCAACCCTTTGGGATTGACCAACTTTCCTCATAAAAGGATGGGTTATAAAACCTAAACTAAGAATGGTGTACCACTACTCCACACATATTGTATTATTATCATTATCCTTAATGTAATCCACAAAGGAACATAATCGTTTATTTCCATCATCGTTCTGTGGACTTTGTAAATCCAAAAGCCAAAAAGGAAAGTATGAACTTATATGGTGTACATTGGTCATTATTTCTCTTTGTTATATTTATTTAAACAATTTCTCCTCAATTCATGGCAACTCATAGAAACAATTCTCAATTATATTTAGTAATTATAGTTCATTGGTAGGTCTTTTACATATAAAACTTTCTCCTTTAAACATCTTATAAAACAATGCTATTATCTAAGGGAGTATCTTTTTTTCTCCCAAATTTTAAAGGAATGATCATAAAGACATTATCTAACCGTGGATACAATTTGTGATAAAAAAATCCAATAAGAGTAACTCCTTTTTTTAAATGCAAGTCATTCCTTTTATTAGGCACATTTTAAACATTAAAACACATTGTTTTCTCTTTCCTTCTTTTCTATTTTCTTTATTATGGAAATTCTTTCTATTAGAAACCACGTGCACACAAAAATTAATTATTAGTGGTCATCCATACTACTTTCTATATAATTCTACACAATTCTCACATATGCACACAATTATCTTTTATTTCTTTTTCCTTTTACTTATTATGGGATTACTTTTATTCTTTTTCCCCTTTTATCATTATTGGGTTTATTAAAAGGTTACAAACAACAAAATTATGCATTTAAGGGAAATTTTATAAAAGAATCCGTTCTTTGAAAACAAATCATACAATGTTCCATTCAAATCCCTTTTATTTGAAAAATTGTATTTCTATCAATACAAGCAAAATTGAGGTTATAACAACACCACACTTTATCGTACTTTAAATAGGTTTCTTATTAAACCAATGTTCATAACATGTCTTTTCTATGTGTTTGAAAGGGGTATTGTTTAAGACATAGCTAGGGATTATAACAACCTCTGTTCATATTCATTGATGTAGACTATATTCGACTAACATGGCATTAAACACATTGATCAATGTTTTATTCTTTCATTTGGCTTCACCATTAAATGTGGATTGTATGCGGTAGTGGTTTCATGAACAAGGCCATGATCTTCATAGAACTATTTAAGTTCATTAGAAGTATACTCAACTCATGTATCAGTTCTAACCCTCTTAAGGTTGTTCTCAATTTAGTTTCCTACTTTTGACTTATAAATTCTATGTTCTTCAATTGTTTATGTTTAGTTTTCATTGAGTAAATGCAAAAAAAATTGGAAAATCATCAATAACTATCACAAAGTAGCACATGCCATCACGGGTAAGAACACTATTTATATCACATATATAAGTATGGACAAGCTCAAGAAAAATGTGTTCCTTTCTACAGGTCTAAAGGGTTTCTTTGGAAATTTAGCTTCAACACATATTTGGCATCTAAAATCATTGGAGTTTGAAGTCTTGGAAATCAAGTCCATGTGAACCATGTGTTCCATAGTTTTCTTTTTTACATGTCCTAAACAAGCATGCTAAACATCATAAGAAATGGAAGTAGAAAGGATGTTCAAACAATTATCATTAATATGATAAGAACATTTACAAGAAGAGACACTGAGCATAACTAAACCCCCACATGTGTACCCAACAGCTATGTAAGCACCAAATATTGAACATACAACTTTGTTCCCTTGACACAAAAAGAACAACCATATGACATGATTAATACTTCACTACCTAGGTCTTTCTTTGAACTAGGAACATGTAAAACACTTTGCAGTCTAAGGACTTCCCCAGATGATAGCTTTAGATCCCCATGTACATGCATGCAATCTACTTCACAGACACATCATCACCCTGAGATATCACTCAACTATTGTCTGCCTAACAGGTAGAAAAAGTAGAATGACCATTGATGATGTGAGAACCACTCAAAGTCCATCTATCATGGAACCTTTTGTTACCCAAATCCTAACTCCAAATGACTATAAAGTCATTGGTGATAGGACCTAGGCATCCGTCCCTAGCATGGTAATTATCAAAGTGCAAATGTGGAAGTGTAAAGCTTAGCATACATGAACACATAACAAGAGAAAAGCACCAATTGTAGTCTCAACATTCAACAATATATATTAAATAACATTGTCTTATTACAAGCTTTCAATTACATATTCAAGAGTACAATTTTACCAGTGTTCTCATGTATACTAGGGATAATACAACAAGTACACCTGATATAGCTCACCAAGCCATCAACACTTAGCCATCTATGAACCTATATAATAAGTGAAACAAGGTAGGTCAAGCGCACGAGGTGCTGAATACAGTGATAAAAGATACATAATACATAAACTTTGCCTAATTTAAAAAGATTTACATAAGTAAACAAGTAAGAATAAACAAGTTAAGTACTTAGCAAAGTGAGAGCCCATAATTTATGTTATTTTACTCCAATTTTACTAACAACGTCATGTATTATAAGACCTTTGATCAACTTTCGATTGGAAGGATCTGTAAGGTTTCTCAAGATTAACTAACCCTTTTATATTTGAGGGACCTCAATAACCAAAGTCATTGAGAAAAACCCAATTTCAACATTTCTATAAATGGAGTTCTATATTGCGTATGCATGTTATAAAATAACAGTACGAGACAAACATCGAGAAAGATACTAGAGTACTATATGGAAATATTTGAGCAAGTAAACAAGCATACATATGTATCACATTTCATACAAGAAATCCATAATAATATAATTATTGAAGCCCTTACCTGATTTAGAGATTCATAACCTAACTAATCCTTGACCATCTTGTCACAATAAACACCTGATAAGCACATGATTACATGTATGCATTAGATTCTCAATATTAACCATAATTACTTCCATTTTTAGGGTTTAGATCATGATTAAGTTCAAGTTTCTTATTAGTTTGTGGGTTGATATTGTACTAATCTAGAGGTTATCATGAAGGTGCGGTTAAAGTCTCATGTCATTCCAAAGTTCCATTCATATTCTATAACCATTACAAGATTTGAGTAACTAAAGCGCATTGTAGGGTCAAAGACTTGTAATAGGGCATACAAGGTCATGATCCAAACAAGACAAGGGATCCAAGCATAAAAGCATGATTTAGATCAGGAAAGTATAGACATAAGAGTCATATTCTAATATGTGTGGATGTCCCTTAGGGTTTGGGCATCATATTCCCAACCTTGGGTAACAACAAAACTCACATACAAGCAAGTATCAACATAGTTCATATACCAACAAGGTTTACATGTTACTTAGGTGGACACCCACATTGATAGGGATTACAAAGATTAGGGTAATTCTTTATTTGAGAAGGGGGAGGCATACTAATTAGATTCATATCAAGATTGGTAAACAAGGAAGACAATCAAGTAATATAATCAGATAAGGTGGCCAATAGGGTACTTAGAGCTATACACAACATCATAGGTCAAAAGGAGATGAACCTAGACATTAAGATCACACACATCACAAGCTTATTGATTTCAAGGATCTAATATTATGTGATGCATCGAGTGGGTCAAGTACCCCGTTTGCTCAAGGTTAAAAAACATCATCATAAAAGAGTTACATTCAAGCATCTCAAGCCATATGGACACACACATAGAAAAAAGGAAGTATGGGATGATATTAGAGTCATAGAGGAGCATAAGGTTGCTGATCTTCAAGATTAGTATGATTCTTGATGTCCATTAGAAGCAAGATTAGCAATCTAAGGAAAAGTTCATCATTTACATTCAAAACATGTCACATAAGTGCACTGGAGTAAACAATGAGCAAGGAGGGTGATTAGGACCTTCATTTATTTCAAGGATACATAAAAGATACAGAAGCTATGATTAGGGGGGATATATAGTCATCAAAAGTTCTAGCTTAATAATAAATATGCACTAAATGTTGTCAACATAGTTCAAGATCTCATTTTTAGCAAAATAGAGAAAAAGGAAAGATTTTTAGGGTATGAAACCACGCCCAAGATGTGTATATTATTGAGAGGATCGAGTTGATATATAGGTTTGATATATTTGGCCAAGTAAGTAGGGAGTTATTCATTTTTGAAGTTTAGCACAAGAACTATATAGAAATGAGGAAGGGGTGTTACATTACATTTATGCATCAATAGCAACTTTTGATCGACGATCTCACAACTGTGATTCCATATGCCTCGCTAACGGTGAGATCTGCACACCTGCAGTACCTAGACGTCGCTTATCAAGCCAAGCATCCTCCAATGACCTCCAATCACTCACCACTGCCCATAACGGCTGAGAGAGAGAAGGGTCGAGGGAGAGCAGCCCACACCCGTGGCCATTGTATCCTTGGTCCAACATAGACCGGGCGGGATCGTGCGGCTACTGCTACACCTCTAGCCCCACACCCTACCTTCTTGGTTGTGATCTGTCCGCTGGAGTTTCTAGTGGATGGGGTGAAGGGTTGCATCGGCCAAGTGAGGAAGCCGTCATGTCTGGCTTTGAGCCGATGAAGCTGATCGCCACTTTGGATGAGGCTGAAGAGCTCTTAGGTGGCAGTGCCCCAGGCTTCCATCCCAATGGTGGCTAGGGCTAGCTGATAAGGAAAAGCATAGCAAAAGAGGGACCGCAAGGCAAGGAAGTGAGGGGAAAATAAGGGGAAAAGAGAGAATAATAAGTTGGGGGGGTTCAAAGCAAGTTCCAATTACTCATAAATGTTGATATGAAAGCTTATTGGTGGTCATTGAATGAGGCATGCTGTAGCAGGTGCTACAGTACAGATCATTAAAGAAGATGAAGAGCAGTCATTGGATAGAGGTCTATCACGGTCTTGGCGGAGATTTGATGGTTGTGAAGTGATGCTCCCACCTACTCAAACTGGGAAAGGGGTTGGGTTGCAGCTAATTAGACCCAACAAAGAACAACATATGCTCTTTTTCTGTATATAAGCTAGGAAACTGTGGAGCTCGACACCTGTGGCCTTTATTACTGCATCGACTCATATTCAATTGCCTGGGCAGATGTTTCTGGAGCTACATGACGGGTTAGATCAGCAGGAGTTTACAGATGCAGTCACCAACATGTGGGGGTTGTGGACGTATAGAAATCATAAAGTGTTCCAGAATGATGGGAGATGTCTATCTTTCTTTACCAGGGCAGCACAGGCATACATCATTGATGCATGGAGTGCATGGGCACCGCCACAGGGACAATAACAACCGTAGAGTACCATTGTTGTAAAGTGATGGAAGAGGTCGGGGATGGGGATAGTGAAGATAAACACCGACGCAGCGGTGAAGACCGGCACGAGGACGGGTGTGGGCTCTGATCTCCAAACCACGATATAAACACGATTTAAACTTAGCGGAAGCGATTCGATTAGCAGCGGAATACCAAAAATTAGCGGAAATTAAAACTTTTTGAGATAAAGCATTGAAACCATAAAACTTCTTTCATAAAAGGAGATAAACTATTTATATCTCAGATAATTACTTCTTGAGTAATTATATACAACATGATACAAAATCTCAAGAACTCATAACCAAAATCTCAGACCAAAAGACTCCAAGACCTGAGAGTACAAAGGACACATAGGACTGACTCTAACTACACCACATGGAAGGCTAAATCTCCACCTGAGATTTTACTGCTGCCCCTGGTGCTGCTGCTGCTGGGACTGGTCACCTGTAGACATGTTCCTCCGTCCTCGACGTCCACCTAAAAAGTTGAAGTCTACGGGGTGAGACAATTTTACATAATTGTCCCAGCGAGAGTTATAACTCTCCACCAGAAGCTTTATTATAGCACCTCAAAGAATAACTTAAGCAGTAAAAGCTTCAAAGTATTCAAAATCAGATATAATAGTAAGCATGAGTTCAACAGTTATGAAACATGAAGACATTTTCACTATACAGTGTAACATCAATCAATCAACTCGTAGTTATCTCTAACAGGTATGCTACGCTGTGGATTATGTTTTTCAAACATTACTTTTATGCCCTGTGGAGATGAGGTTTACCATTCATACTCCAACCAATCACTGCTAAGTGCCTCGGTATCATACTAGGTCATCGAAAGAGCCAGATTCTCATGACCTTCACCTTCCTCAGTCAGTAAGAGGATTACTTGTAGGACATCTCGTGCCTCTACTATAATAGCTTACCAGGGTAATCTGGTCTTTCGCTATTTTAGAGTTACAGTGGCATTCTGTACTCTCTTCGTCATCAGGAGATTTCATGTTTATCTTCCACTGATACAGATATTTGTGCTTTCTTCGTCATCAGGAGGTTTCATGTTTACCATCCACTGATATGGTATGGGATTGTTGTGAAGGATTGATGGATTACACATCTACATCAAACACCTACACTAGGATGTAAGGTTCTACACATCCATATACCCCACATAATCAAAAGTATGTGATCCAGGAGTTCCCTTAGGAAAACCTGTTTCACCATCATTTGATCTCTGACAATGATGGATCTATGATCAGGGCTCTACATTACACTTGATTAGTTAGGTACATTCAGTATTCTTTTAACATCATACATTGTTCTTCAAACAATAACATTAGCATAACATCTATGAAATGAGAATACTAAATGTAACAAGCCTAACTCTCATCAATCATCATTTCTCAATACATTCATCACAAGTCATCTCTAAAGCATGACCTTGATGGTATCTATGGCTCTCACAGCCCTTTTAATTCATAGGTTGCCATTGACAAGGCATCAAGATATTTTACTATTCATAAAGCTAACAAGATGCTTTCAATGAATATAGCATCATCATCCATACCTGGATATGATCATCTTCATATCAGAACCTGCAAGGTTAATTCAACTGAGAAAAGCAATTCAAATCAAGAATTATACTTTCCACTCTTGCCATAAGAGCTAAGTTCCCTGATTCTCATCAATTAGGGTTTACTATTCACATTACATGCCATCACCCTAGAATTAGGGTTTATTATTCACATTATAGTAAAATGAACTCATAACATCATCATGTATGAGGAACATCATCAATGATGCTCTCAGATAAGATTAAGATTCATCAATTATCATAAATAGGGTTTTCATGATCTCACATAGGTGGATCATACCCTAATCATATACATTCATATATATATATTGAAGGTATTTTACTTGGATTTCAACCATAATTGAGATTTTCTCTCTCCTCTTGCTCATAGGTGATGATTACATCCCTCTAGATTGGGTTAGGTCTAATCAACATTGATAAGCCTAGCCAAGTCATCACCATTGTAACCATTGGGGTTTGCACGATAAAAAGGGGTTATCTACTTGAATCCATAAAGGGTATTTTGGTAAAGTTCACCATTGATCATAACATGGGTTAATATACTAACCACTTGACCCTTAATGTCCCTAGATATCATTAGGGTTTAGGTTGAACAACCATCAAACCATCTAAGCCTTCAAGGCATTAGGCATACTTATCCTTAAAAGTCCCCAATAGGTTTCACACCTTCAACCTTCAAACGATCCTGAGATCGTTTAAGGTTGTAGACCGTTTAGCTTTGGTTGACCTCAAGATCGCATGACACTCAAGACCGTTTACCCTTAAACGATCTTGAGGTCGTTTGCCCAAGATAGGGTGAAGACCGTTTAGTCATAGTTTGACTTCTGAAGTCATTTGAGCTCATTCGAACCTGAAGTCGTTTGAACTCAATCGGTCCCGAAGTTGTATGAACTCATTCGGTCCTGAAGTCGTATGAACTCATTCGGTCCTGAAGTCGTATGAACTCATTCGGTCCTGAAGTCGTATGAACTCATTCGGTCCTGACGTCGTATGAACTCATTCGGTCCTGAAGTCGTATGAACTCATTCGGTCCTGAAGTCGTATGAACTCATTCGGTCCTGAAGTCGTATGAACTCATTCGGTCCTGAAGTCGTATGGTCCTAAAAGCTCAAGATCGCATGGACCTCCAAGGTGATTCAAAGGGTAAACTTGATTAGGGTTTCCTATGTTGAACCTTCAATCGGTCTCAAGCTTGCTAACCACTTATCAATTGATACAATTAGGGTTAGACTTAACCAATTGGTCACTCAATTGATCCTCAATTGATATCCAAATAGGGCTGGAGTTGGTTCAATTAAGGTCTATAAACATTCAACCATCAACACTCAACAATATGAATCAAATCGAAGTTGATCCCATCAATTGACCTCCAATCGGGCTCAAACTTGGCCCAAACGGTCTTGGGATCGTTTGGATAACCTCCAAACGGTCTTGAGACCATTTTCCCAAGAATTCATCAAAATCTAAGTTGATTTGATAGGGGTTGAACCTTAATTAAGTCACAAATCAGCAATTTGATTATTTCAATAACCCACTGTAATTGGGCCCTCAATTGATCAAATTACCTTAACCCTAGACCTCCAAACGGTCTTGGGTTGACACCAAACGGTCTTGAGACCGTTTGGATGAGTTCCAAATGGTCTTGAGACCGTTTGCCCATCCATCCTTTGGACTCTAGTGAACATTCATCAAGGTTTGATCTATTGAGTTGATCATCACATCAATACTTAATTGCAAAATGATTTGGTTCCTTTGGGCCTTCAATTGGTCAAATATACTTGACCCCAGACCTCTAAACGGTCTTAGGTGATCCCCAAACGGTCTTGAGACCGTTTGGGCTAATCAACCCAAAATCACTAATTAACTCATTGGAATTTCAGCACTAATTTCAATTAGGATTTTCCCTATTAATCAACCTTCAACTCATAACTCGTTTGGAATTAATCCATCAAATTTGGTGAGTCATTAATCAACATCATTATGAACAGTAATCCCAAATGGTCAATGCTTGGTCAACCATCTTAAATGGTCTTGAGACCGTTTGCCCAAAAAGGGCAAATTAAACAGATTGAAAATCAGAACTTAATTCAATTGGATTTGCTAATTGATTTGCTTATATATCACGATTCCTTTGGAGTTAACCCCTCATATTTTGTGGGTGATTAACCTACATAATTATAAACACGATTCCCATATGGTCGTCATTTGGTCAATGCGATCAAACGGTCTTGAAGGCCGTTTGCCTTCATACGACCCTGAAACCGTTTGCCCACCAAACGGTTGTGTAAACCGTATGGGCAATTGGTGGAGGTCGTTTGGTAAAGTGGAAATCCGTGGATAAGCATAGGAATTAACGTCCTTATCTTCTACCTCAAGAACAGTAGCAGTTCTTCACGATTTTGCTTGCAAGGATGCAAGGGAAGATAGGGAAGAAGAAGAACTAGCAACTATATGCATAGAAAAAGATGTATAGTCAAAGCATAAGGTTTAGAGTTATAAAACCTGCCTAAAGGTTGTTCCTTGAGCTCCAAGCTTCCAAGCTCCAAGCCTTTAATGGCGTCTTTGAGCTCCATAGTTCGGCCAAGGTGTGTTCTCCAAGGAAAGTTGAAAAGGAATGGCTAGAAAGATAAAGCTAGGTGAGCTAGCCATGAATTCAACCTTGAAAACGAGTTTCCTCCATGAATTCAAGCAAAAGGGATGATCCAAACTTACCTAGGACCCTTGGTCGTCGTTCTCTACTCCAGAGCTTAGCCTTAGTCAGTTTTGAGCAAGGGGAAAAGAAATGAAAAGAAGAGGATCGTTCCCTTGCTAAGTGGGGAAGGTAGTATATATACTTAGGTGAAATTTCAACATAAGAACATATGCTTTCCTCATTTCTCATCTAAGTCCTTCCTTTCTTCTTTGCACGTCCCCACATCTTATTTCTAAGGACAAACTCCTTCTAAGGTCAAGAATTGAAGGAAAAGGGGATCAACCCATCACTAAAGCATACACATAAAAGGGCTATTATACATACACCTTGATTATTCAATCACAAAGGTGTTCTTTATTATATGATTATTCAAATGAAGTGACCTTTTCATCATTTCTCTTCTAAATGATGCCAAGAGTTATCAAAGATATTTTAGATGATGTATTTTACAAGTTGCACCCCTCAAATTGGGTAAATTGCACTTTACACCAATTTAGGGTTTTCAAGTACAGGGGTTGCTTCAACATCTGCACCTTGGTGCTCAAGCTTGGGAAATCCCTCAAACTTTATCATAAACATCCTCATGATGTCTCAACATCAGAGGAACATCTCAACATGTGAAATTTTCAAGTTAATCCCTTAACTGGGTAATTTGCACATAGATCCCTGTATTACAAAACAATGCTACAACTTTATATATAAAGGAGAAAAATTGAAATATATGTTTCTGAGGAACTTAATTACATGCCCAAAGTTAATCACAAGGATTTAATTACATATTTAGGAAAAACACCTAGGGTTAGTTCATAACCCAGGTCAGGGATGTTACAAATTATCCACCCCTTACAAGGATTTCATCCCCGAAATTGATAAAACGTATTAAGAGAAAAGGGAAGGGTATTTCCTTCTCATCTCATCCTCTAGTTCCCAAGTGGCTTCTTCAACACCACGGTGGTTCCAGAGGATTTTCACAAGGCTTAAATATTTCTTTTTTAACTTTTTAATTCTGCTATCAAGGATTGACACTGGTCCTTCCTCATAAGATATATCATCATTCAATTCTACCTCCATAGGTTGTAGAACTGACTCAGTGTCTGGGTGACATTTCTTTAGCATAGAAATGTGAAACACAGGATGTAACCTCTGTAACTCTGGTGGCAGCTCTAGTTTATAGGCTACTTTTCCAATCCATTCAATGATTGTATAAGGCCCCATAAATCTAGGAGCTAACTTCCCTTTCTTTCCAAAACGAAGGACTCCTTTCCAAGGCGAGACCTTAAGATACACTTTGTCTCCAACCTCGAACTCTAAGGGTCTACGACGCTTGTCAGCATAAGATTTCTGCCTATCTTGTACAGTCTTAATCTGTTGTTGTATTACCTTAATCTTTTATGTAGTTTGCTGCACAAGATCAGGTCCTAACAACTGATGCTCACCAGTCTCATACCAACACAAGGGTGATCTACAACGTCTACCATACAAGGCTTCATAAGGTGCCATATCAATACTATGCTGATAGCTATTGTTATAGGCAAACTCTATCAAGCTTAGGTGTAGATCCCAACTTCCGGTAAACTGGAGAACACATGTTCTCAACAGGTCTTCCAAGGTCTATATGGTCCTTTCCGACTGTCCATCAGTCTGTGGATGAAAGGCCGTACTAAACCTTAACTGGGTGCCTAAATCATTATGAAGTCGTTCCCAAAAACGACTTGTAAACTGGGGACCTCTATCAGAAACTATAGTGATAGGAACTCCGTGCAAACACACTATCTCTTGAACATACAACTGTGATAACCTTTCAGCAGAATAGGTTGTTTTGACAGGTAAGAAATGTGTTGTCTTAGTCAACCTATCTACAACTACACAAATGGAATCATGTCATTTGCTTGTCCTGGGTAGGCCAACAACAAAGTCCATGGTCACATGGTCCCACTTCCACTGTGGTATGGGTAAAGGTTGCATTGTTCCTGCAGGCTTCTGGTGTTCAGCTTTAACTTGCTGACACACAGGACACCTCATAACAAATTTTGCAACATCCTTCTTCATTCCAGGCCACCAATATAGATCTTTTAAATTACGATACATCTTGGTGCTCCCTGGATGCATAGCGTACATTGAAGAATGAGCTTCTTCCAGGACTAACTTCCTCAAGTTATCCACATCCGGCACTATCATCCTCCCATGATAACATGCTACATGATCATCTGAATCATGGAAACTATCTCGCTTCTCATTTCCATACTCTGGTCTAATCTGCTGAACTACAACATCAACATGTTGTGCCTCCTTAATCTGCTCTCTTAGGGTAGGTTTAATATGCATCTCAGCCATCAACCCGGCTAACAATGACACCTTCAACTGTACATTATCTTGCCTTAAAGAGATAAGCATATCTCTCTTAGAGCATACTAAAGAGTTTAGTTGTGCTCTATCCATGGTTGATGTTGCTGATTTTCTACTCAAGGCATCTGCAACAACATTGGCCTTCCCTAGATGGTAATCAATTGTACAATCGTAGTCCTTGATTAACTCCATCCAGCGACGTTGCCTCATGTTAAGCTCATGCTGAGAGAAGATATACTTAAGGTTCTTGTGATCTGTGAAAATCTGGAATGTCTCTCCGTAGAGATAATGCCTCTAAATTTTCAATGCATGAACCACGACAGCTAACTCTAGATCGTGTGTTGGATAATTCTCCTCTTGCTTCTTAAGTTGTCGGGAAGCAAAAGAAATCACTTGTTTATCCTGCGTCAACACACATCCAAGTCCATTCTTGGAGGCATCACAGAAGACTACATATCCTTTTCCTTGCTCAGGTAGCACAAGCACAGGTGCACTTGTCAACCTCTCCTTCAACAACTGAAAGGACTGTTGACACTTATCACTCCAAGAAAAAGGAGCATCTTTCCGAGTTAACTTGGTCAAAGGTAAGGCTATAGAGCTAAAGTTTTTAATAAACCTTCAATAGTAACCAGATAACCCCAAGAAGCTTCGAATCTCCGTCGGTGTCTTCGGTTGTTCCCATTGTAGAACAGATTCTACCTTTGCAGGGTCAACACGAATTCCCGAGGCAGATATCACATGTCCAAGAAAAGATACCTCCGGCAGCCAGAACTCACACTTGCTAAACTTCGCATACAGCTTATGTTCTCTTAGCAAGGTCAAAGCTTGGTGAAGATGTTGCTCATGCTGCTGAGCATCCTTACTATAGATCAGAATGTCATCTATGAAGATGACAACACACTGATCAAGGAAGGGTTGAAAAAACTCTATTCATGAGTTCCATAAATGCAGCTGGTGCATTGGTTAGTCCAAACGACATAACCGTGAACTCATAGTGACCATATCTTGTCCTAAAAGCAGACTTGGATATGTCACTATCCTTAATGCGGAGTTGATGATATCCAGATCTCAAATCTATCTTTGAGAAGACTGTTGCACCACGCAACTGGTCAAAAAGATCATCAATCCTTGGCAAAGGGTACTTGTTCTTTATTGTTACTTTATTAAGTTGTCTATAGTCAATGCACAACCGCATTGACCCATCTTTCTTTTTAACAAACAAGACCGGAGCACCCCAAGGTGAAGTGCTTGGTCGGATAAAACCCTTCTCAAGTAACTCTTGAAGCTGTTTCTTGAGTTCTGCCATCTCGGCAGGCGCCATCCTATACGGTGTCTGGGCTATGGGTTTCGTATTTGGGACCAAATTGATCTCAAAATCAATCTCCCAAGGTGGTGGTATACCGGGAAGTTCTTCAGGAAACACATCCTTGAATTCCCTGACTATGGGAACTTCAGCAGGATTGGAACTTTCCTTGGTAACATCTACCACATGGGCCAAGAATGCATAACATCCTTGCCTCAACAGCTTATCAGCAACCATAGCTAATACAAGACAGGTGGGAAGAATCTTTCTTTCACCTTGAAAGATCCATGTGTTGCCTTCATCAGCAAACACAGCCAACTTGGATTCACAATCCAAGACAACTCTATACCTTTCTAAGGTATCCATCCCGAGGATTATATCAAATCCTTGCATATCAAGTGGTATAAGGTCCACTTGAATGCGATGATTAGAAAAGAAAAGGATGTAGGGAGAACATACCTCCTGCAAAATGGTAGACACACTCAACGGAGTCTCCAACAACAAACTATCTGCCCTATGACTAACCGTCATATTGCAGTTACGAATCACTCTCCGAGTGATAAAAGAGTGCGTAGCACCCGGGTCAATCAGAACATATACAACATAGGATGTAGACATATCAGAATATAAAAGTTCCATCTGACCTGCCACTACCCGTGGATTGACCACTGCTTCAGGTGGGTTCATAGCATAAAACCTCGCTGTCGCCTGGGGTTGAGGTGGTGCTGATGATCCAGCTTGAGACGCTTGCCCGCGTCATCGAGCTGCTCCTTGAGGTTGTCTTCTCTGTGATCCATGTTGACTCTGTCTCTGAGGTTGTGTCATACTGATAGGTCTAGATCGGCAGTCCTTCATCAAGTGTCCCACCTTCCCACAGTTGTAGCAACTTCTTTCTAGTTGTTGTGGTCTTGGTGGTCCAATAACTGACATTGATGCAGAACTGTGAGTCTCTTGTTGAGGTAGGCTTCGTCCCCTGCCTCTACTTGGTGACCACTGAGTTTGGGAACTTGATCTGGGTGGTGGAGGGTTAGGTGCAGAGAATCTCGGTTTCTTGGAATCCCTAGATAAAGAACCCTGGAACTGTGGATATCTTTTCTGGGTTTGCCTCTTCTCAACCACATATCTCTCTATCCTTCGGACTGACTCAATGAAGGTAGAGAATCTCTCTCGGTTTTCTAAGGCAGACACAGGGGTTGATATATCAGCATTCAAACCCTTCTCAAATCTCCTGATTCTTTCCTCTTCTGTGGCAGCCATGTGCGGACAGAACCGCAGCAACTCCATGAACTTAGCTTCATACTCACTATTGTTCATCATGTCCTGCCTCAATCTCTCAAACTGAGAGATCTTCTCATCTAGGAAGGTCTTTGGAAAATATCTATTGATAAATTCCCAACGAAACTCTTCCCATGAGAACTCTATCCCAGGTCTCTTCTGCTCTTCCATGTTCCACCAGTGACCAGCACTTCCTTTGAGAAGATAGACAGCATGTCTAACCTTCTCAGCCTCTGGGATATTAAGAATCCTGAAAGCCTTCTCCAACTCTATTAACCATAGATCAGCATCTGCGGGGTCGGCAGTCCCAAAGTACTCAGTAGCTCCGACACAACGAAGTCGCTCGAACGTCTTACCGATACCTTGTCCTTCAGGCTGGGCAGGTGCCCTAGGTGCAGGCATGGGCATCTTGTCAGTTATGTGTGTCATGGCAGTCATAAACTGCCCAAACATCGTCTGAACTGCTGGGTTACCCATATCAGCTGGGTCAAACTGGGGTGGTTCAGGTGCAGGCTGTTCTATTTCTGGAACCCTTGCACCGCCTCGAGGTGCACTAGCACTACTCTCTGCCACGTACTCATCATGTGGCTCTGCCATCCTTATGTATCTTCTTCTCCTGAGGAGTAGAAGATGCTATTAGATAAGGAAGAGATACTAAGGATAGACTCGACATCCTAAGTCTTATGCCTCTGTAGACTCAGCGAACCTAGAGCTCTGATACCACTTAATTGTGGGCTCTGATCTCCAAACCACGATATAAACACGATTTAAACTTAGCAGAAGCGATTCGATTAGCAGCGGAATACCAAAAATCAGCGGAAATTAAAACTTTTTGAGATAAAGCATTGAAACCATAAAACATCTTTCATAAAAGGAGATAAACTATTTACATCTCAGATAATTACTTCTTGAGTAATTATATACAACATGATACAAAATCTCAAGAACTCATAACCAAAATCTCAGACCAAAAGACTCCAAGACCTGAGAGTACAAAGGGCACATAGGACTGACTCTAACTACACCACATGGCAGGCTAAATCTCCACCTGAGATTTTACTGCTGCCCCTGGTGCTGCTGCTGCTGGGACTGGTCACCTGTAGACCTGTTCCTCCGTCCTCGACGTCCACCTAAAAAGTTGAAGTCTACGGGGTGAGACAATTTTACATAATTGTCCCAGCGAGAGTTATAACTCTCTGCCAGAAGCTTTATTATAGCACCTCAAAGAATAACTTAAGCAGTAAAAGCTTCAAAGTATTCAACATCAGATATAATAGTAAGCATGAGTTCAACAGTTATGAAACATGAAGACATTTGCACTATACAGTGTAACATCAATCAATAAACTTGTAGTTATCTCTAACAGGTATGCTATGTTTTGGATTATGTTTTTCAAACATTACTTTTATGCCCTGTGGAGATGAGGTTTACCACTCATACTCCAACCAATCACTGCTAAGTGCCTCGGTATCATACTAGGTCATCGAAAGAGCCGGATTCGCATGACCTTCACCTTCCTCAGTCAGTAAGAGGATTACTTGTAGGACATCTCGTGCCTCTACGATAATAGCTTACCAGGGTAATCTGGTCCTTCGCTATTTTAGAGTTACAGTGGCGTTCTGTACTCTCTTCGTCATCAGGAGATTTCATGTTTATCTTCCACTGATACGGATATCTGTGCTTTCTTCGTCATCAGGAGGTTTCATGTTTACCATCCACTGATACGGTATGGGATTGTAGTGAAGGATTGACGGATTACACATCTACATCAAACACCTACACTAGGATGTAAGGTTCTACACATCCATATACCCCACATACTCAAAAGTATGTGATCTAGGAGTTCCCTTAGGAAAACATGTTTCACCATCATTTGATCTCTGACAATGATGGATCTATGATCAGGGCTCTACATTACACTTGATTAGTTAGGTACATTCAGTATTCTTTTAACATCATACATTGTTCTTCAAACAATAACATTAGCATAACAGCTATGAAATGAGAATACTAAATGTAACAAGCCTAACATTCATCAATCATCATTTCTCAATACATTCATCACAAGTCATCTCTAAAGCATGACCTTGATGGTATTTATGGCTCTCACAGCCCTTTTAATTCATAGGTTGCCATTGACAAGGCATCAAGATATTTTACTATTCATAAAGCTAACAAGATGCTTTCAATGAATATAGCATCATCATCCATACCTGGATATGATCATCTTCATATTAGAACCTGCAAGGTTAATTCAACTGATAAAAGCAATTCAAATCAAGAATTATACTTTCCACTCTTGCCATAAGAGCTAAGTTCCCTGATTCTCATCAATTAGGGTTTACTATTCACATTACATGCCATCACCCTAGAATTAGGGTTTATTATTCACATTATGGTAAAATGAACTCATAACATCATCATGTATGAGGAACATCATCAATGATGCTCTCATATAAGATTAAGATTCATCAATTATCATAAATAGGGTTTTCATGATCTCACATAGGTGGATCATACCCTTATCATATACATTCATATATATATTGAAGGTATTTTACTTGGATTTCAACCATAATTGAGATTTTCTCTCTCCTCTTGCTCATAGGTGATGATTACATCCCTCTAGATTGGGTTAGGTCTAATCAACATTGATAAGCCTAGCCAAGTCATCACCATTGTAACCATTGGGGTTTGCATGATAAAAAGGGGTTACCTACTTGAATCCATAAAGGGTATTTTGGTAAAGTTCACCATTGATCATAATATGGGTTAATATACTAACCACTTGACCCTTAATGTCCCTAGATATCATTAGGGTTTAGGTTGAACAACCATTAAACCATTTAAGCCTTCAAGGCATTAGGCAGACTTATCCTTAAAAGTCCCCAATAGGTTTCACACCTTCAACCTTCAAACGATCCTAAGATCGTTTAAGGTTGTAGACCGTTTATCTTTGGTTGACCTCAAGACCGCATGACACTCAAGACCGTTTACCCTTAAACGATCTTGAGGTCGTTTGCCCAAGATAGGGTGAAGACCGTTTAGTCATAGTTTGACTTCTGAAGTCATTTGAGCTCATTCGGACCTGAAGTCGTTTGAACTCATTCGGTCCCAAAGTCGTATGAACTTATTCGGTCCTGAAGTCGTATGAACTCATTCTGGTCCTGAAGTCGTATGAACTCATTCGGTCCTGAAGTCCTATGAACTCATTCGGTCCTAAAGTCGTATGAACTCATTCGGTCCTGAAGTCGTATGAACTCATTCGGTCCTGAAGTCATATGAACTCATTCGGTCCTGAAGTCGTATGAACTCATTCGGTCCTGAAGTCGTATGAACTCATTCGGTCCTAAAGTTGTATGGTCCTAAAAGCTCAAGATCGCATGGACCTCCAAGGTGATTCAAAGGGTAAACTTGATTAGGGTTTCCTATGTTGAAGCCTTCAATTGGTCTCAAGCTTGCTAACCACTTATCAACTGAGACAATTAGGGTTAGCCTTAACCAATTGGTCACTCAATTGATCCTCAATTGATATCCAAATAGGGTTGGAGTTGGTTCAATTAAGGTCTATAAACATTCAACCATCAACACTCAACAATATGAATCAAATCGAAGTTGATCCCATCAATTGACCTCCAATCGGGCTCAAACTTGGCCCAAACGGTCTTGGGATCGTTTGGATAACCTCCAAACGGTCTTGAGACCGTTTACCCAAGAATTCATCAAAATCTAAGTTGATTTGATAGGGGTTGAACCTTAATTAAGTCACAAATCAGCAATTTGATTATTTCAATAACCCACTGTAATTGGGCCCTCAATTGATCAAATTACCTTAACCCTAGACCTCCAAACGATCATGGGTTGACACCACCGTTTGGATGAGTTCCAAACAGTCTTGAGACCGTTTGCCCATCCATCCTTTGGACTCTAGTGAAAATTCATCAAGGTTTGATCTATTGAGTTGATCATCACATCAATACTTAATTGCAAAATGATTTGGTACCTTTGGACCTTCAATTGGTCAACTATACTTGACCCCAGACCTCTAAACGGTCTTGGGTGATCCCCAATCGGTCTTGAGACCGTTTGGATGATTCCCCAAACGGTCTTGAGACCGTTTGGGCTAATCAACCCAAAATCACTAATTAACTCATTGGAATTTCAGCACTGATTTCAATTAGGATTTTCCCTATTAATCAACCTTCAACTCATAACGCGTTTGGAATTAATCCATCAAATTTGGTGAGTCATTAATCAACATCATTATGAACAGTAATCCCAAACGTTCAATGCTTGTTCAACCATCTTAAATCGTCTTGAGACCGTTTGCCCAAAAAGAGAAAATTAAACAGATTGAAAATCAGAACTTAATTCAATTGGATTTGCTAATTGATTTGCTTATATATCACGATTCCTTTGGAGTTAACCCCTCAAATTTTGTGGGTGATTAACCTACATAATTATAAACATGATTCCCATACGGTCGTCGTTTGGTCAATGCGATCAAACGGTCTTGAAGGCCGTTTGCCTTCATACGACCCTGAAACCGTTTGCCCACCACTCGGTTGTGTAAACCGTATGGGCAATTGGTGGAGGTCGTTTGGTAAAGTGGAAATCCGTGGATAAGCATAGGAATTAATGCCCTTATCTTCTACCTCAAGAACAGTAGCAGTTCTTCACGATTTTGCTTGCAAGGATGCAAGGGAAGATAGGGAAGAAGAAGAACTAGCAACTATATGCATAGAAAAAGATGTATAATCAAAGCATAAGGTTTAGAGTTATAAAACCCGCCTAAAGGTTGTTCCTTGAGCTCCAAGCTTCCAAGCTCCAAGCCTTTAATGTCATCTTTTAGCTCCATAGGTCGGCCAAGGTGTATTCTCCAAGGAAAGTTGAAAAGGAATGGCTAGAAAGATAAAGATAGGTGAGCTAGCCATGAATTCAACCTTGAAAACGAGTTTCCTCCATGAATTCAAGCAAAAGGGATGATCCAAACTTACCTAGGACCCTTGGTCGTCCTTCTCTGCTCGAGAGCTTAGCCTTAGTCGGTTTTGAGCAAGGGGAAAAGAAATGAAAAGAAGAGGATCGTTCCCTTGCTAAGTGGGGAAGGTAGTATATATACTTAGGTGAAATTTCAACATAATAACATATGCTTTCCTCATTTCTCATCTAAGTCCTTCCTTTCTTCTTTGCACGTCCCCACATCTTATTTATAAGGACAAACTCCTTCTAAGGTCAAGAATTGAAGGCAAAGAGGATCAACCCATCACTAAAGCATACACATAAAAGGGCTATTATACATACACCTTGATTATTCAATCACAAAGGTGTTCTTTATTATATGATTATTCAAATGAAGTGACCTTTTCATCATTTCTCTTCTAAATGATGCCAAGAGTTATAAAAGATATTTTAGATGATGTATTTTACAAGTTTCACCCCTCAAATGGGGTAAATTGCACTTTACACCAATTTAGGGTTTTCAAGTACAGGGGTTGCTTCCACATCTGCACCTTGGTGCTCAAGCTTGGGAAATCCCTCAAATTTTATCATAAACATCCTCATGATGTCTCAACATCAGAGGAACATATCAAAATGTGCAATTTTCAAGTTAATCCCTTAACTGGGTAATTTGCACATAGTTCCCTGTATAACAAAACAATGCTACAGCTTTATATATAAAGGAGCAAAATTGAAATATATGTTTATGAGGAACTTAATTACATGCCCAAAGTTAATCACAAGGATTTAATTACATATTTAGGCAAAACACCTAGGGTTAGTTCATAACCCAGGTCAGGGATGTTACAACGGGCGTGGGCGATGTGGGAATAGACCACCTGGGGTGGGCAGCAGCTATTCGTGGTCGCCAACAATGGGAAGAGTGGAGTGTGGACATCTGCAAGGCGGTAGCTATTTTGGACGACGTCCAACTTGCACGTCAGCAAGGGTGGATGGTGGTGGAGGTTGAGTCTGATTCGATCACGGTCATTGCGGCACTGACTACACCGACAGAGAGGAGGGAGCACCTTGGTATGATCTTCGAGGACATTAGAGCCCTTGCTGCTGACTTTATTTCTATTTCCTTTATGCACGTTTGTCGATCCTGTAATACGGTGGCACATGAAGTAGCCAAGCTTGCGAAAGCCGGAAACTTCATGTACACCGATGAGGCTGGGGACATCCCTCAATCACTTATGAACTATGTTATTTCTGATTATGTTGAGTAATGAATAGGATCGGCCTCGTTATAAAAAAAAGTTCAAAGCTCAATTAAATCAGTTGGAACACAAGTTAATTCGACTCATCTTTGTATGTTCATAAATTGGCCTTTGGAGGTCTGTTTGAGGTGATTCTTTCTTCTTTGAATTCGTAATTGAGATATCTAAAAGATGACATACATTAGATATCATAAGGATCATACAATAGGTTCAATTTAATTTGAAATATGGTAACTTATTATGAAAAAGTACATAGTTCAACATTACAAATTAATGTCACATATTGCAAAATTGAGCATTATTATGGTCTATTTGGAGTGTCATCACACTCAATCTATAAAATTGATAATAAGTTGAGTAAGAGGCCACTGGATGAGAGAGATAGAGTACAGCAAAGGAGAGAGAAAAGTTAGGTTGTCACGTCCTTCCCTCCTTAAAAGAAATTTCATCCTTGAAATACTTATGAGGTCATAGTCGAAGGTTAAAGTTTATATTCATCATGTGCCATTAACCATACCATAGGTTTCAACTCATCCGCCATCACGAGGTGCAAACATAGGCTATCATCAGCAAGGGTGTAGTCATCGCAATGATATACATGTTACTTGATGTTTGATCGAGTTATGACATCATATTTGTTGACTTGAGATTTATACATTGCCCATATTTTGATAATGACTTAACCATTCCATTCCTATGTATCTAATATGTTCGTTCAATATTGATTTTAGGCTTTAGGTACATGAAAATGATCAAACTACACAAACCCTAGCTTGTTCAAGTTCAAGTCAAAAGCAGCGCAAGTGCGTGTTTCGGGAAATCACTCCAAATGACCTTCGATGATTTTTGTAATCATTTGTATTGATGATATGACTTGTAACAAAGATGAAAAAAAACCAGGGACACTTAACTCCAACGTTTGATCACTCAAATGTCAATTCAGAAAATTTGTCATAGGATGTTCATTGGTCGAGTTGGAAACTCGACCGATCCAGTGATGGATAGTCTGGAGAGACCAATAGGTCGAGTTGCACACTCACAAAACTCGACCGACCGACTCACTGACAAAAATTGATTTTAGCTCATCGGTCGAGTTTCCCAGAACAAACTCGAATGATATTTTAAAATTTTGTCTTTGTCATTTAGTGGATCAGTTGAGTTACCTTTATTCGAGCTCGACATAATATATTGTACCAAAAATGTAGAAAAAGTGTTTATAACCATTGGTGAGTTGTTTTGAGCAAGAATAGATCTGTTGTAACTTGGAAAACAACTATATTTCGCCCTTAAGTGATCCCACACTCAAGGTAACACCCCCAACTATAAATAGGACCCTTTAGAGTTCATTCCAAGTTTTCTCATTCATGTTATTCAAAGTCCTTGCTATAGTTGAATGTGTTGCAACTCATTGAGCCGCTTTCACTCTCTCAGCTACATAGCATTTCGTGATTATGAGTGAGTTAGGCCAGTTGTAAGAGAGCTACTTCCTTGTACTTATAAATCTCTCATTCCATTCCATATTCCCTACCCTTTTCCTCAAAGAAGCAAAGGTGAAGCAAGCTACTCCAAGTGAAGGTGGAGTTGTTGTTGTTGTTCTTATTCAAGGTTGAAGAAGAGGTGCGAGTGAAGGAGAAGGCAAAGGCTAAAGATCCAAGAAGAGTGGGTAATTCCTTGAAGGCTGAAGACTTGTACAAGAGTAGGTAAGTCCTTGGAAGAAGGCGGAAGACTCTTTGCAAAGTAGGTAAGTCCTTGGTAAGATTGAAGACTCTTTGTTTTGGGTAGGTAAGTCCTTTGGTGGGTCTTGTGTTGTAACTCTTATTTGTGAATATATAGAGAAAAGAACTTGCAAAGTCCTAGAGGTTGACCTCTCTAGGTAATGGATTGACTCTCTCCTAATTTGGAGAGTGGAACCACTCTAAAAGACCTTATCCAAGTGCTTATTTCATTTTCTCTCATCCTTGCTATGCTTGTTAGTTAGGACTTCAAATTGCACTTAAGCTATTGGTTTTGATTGATATAATTTGAAGGTCTAATCTATCTTGTGAGGATTTTGGAAGCTTTATTCACCCCCCTAGAGCCCTAGATCCAACAAGTGGTATCAGAGTAAAGGATCTTCTCCAACAATCTCCTACGAGACGAGAAGATGGGCGACAACATACTTGGTTCACTCAACCTAGAGGGAGGCTTCTCCATGCATCCTCTGGTCTTTGATGGATCTAACTTCCTCTATTGGAAGAGGTGTATGCAGTTCTACATTCAAGGCATGAACTTTGATATGTGGAAGGTGATATTCACACCATAAAAGGATCCAACTAGAGTTGTTGCAACATGGAGTGAAGTTTCACTTAAAGAAGCCCATCTCAATTCCAAAGCCATAAGCATCCTCTATGCATTCCTTACCCCAACAGAGTTCAACTACAACTCATCTTGGGACACCGCCTATGAGATTTGGGACAAATTGTGCATTACCTATGAGGGCACAAAGTAAGTCAAGGAGGCTGAGATCTACATGTTGAAAAACCTTCAAGAGAACTTCAAGATGGGTAAGAAAGAAGGGATTGTGTAGATGTACTCTAGGATCAATGTCATCATCAATGGCCTAGCTGATTTGGACAACACTTTGGATAGAGGTTTGATCAATTCCAAGATCTTGAGGACTATGCCAAAGATATGGGATTCAAAGGTGACCTCCATTGAAGAAGTGAGGAGTCTTGGTGACATCCCAACCGAAGAGCTCATTGGCAACCTCCAAGCTCATGATCCAAGGCTTGACAAGAAAGAAGAATAAGAAGCCAAGCAAAAAGAGAAGGATGCCAAGAAGATCAAAGATAGTGCTTTCAAAGCACAAGTGGAGATGGTCATTCTTCAATAACAACTTGCTTGTCGGACATCTCCCTCCTACTCTAGTGAAGATGATGGCCCTAGTGAGCATGAAGCCAACTACATTAAGGGCAAGAACTTCAAGGTAAGGCAAGCCTCCTCCTCTACTCCTATATGCTACAAGTGTGAATAAAAGGGACACTATAAGAGTGAATATCCCAAGTCAAGAAAGTCACACCACAAGGGCAGCTCCAAGAAGGAGGAAGAGTACAAGAAGGAGAGCAAGTACAATAGGAAGGACAAGAAGGAGAAAAGACACAAGAATTCAGATCATGCATCTTGGGAAGCTTCATCCTCAAGTAGCTCAAGATTTGACGAAGATGGAGAGTGCCACCTTGCACTCATGGCCTCTACTAGTGAAGAAATTGGTGAGGTAACTGAGGTCAGTGAGGTAAGTTTGCATGAGTTATCTAAGGAAGCTATTATTGATATGCTTGTTTCTACCTGTTCTTCTTTTTCTAAGTGTAAATCTAAAATTAAAAGGTTAGGAAAAATTATTGATGATTTGTATGCTAAACTTGAAATTCTTGAGCTTAATGAGAAAACTCATCTTGAGAGCATTGATAACTTGAAAGGACAATATCTTGATCTTGTAATACAATATAATGAAGTTGAGGTAGAGAATGGTGTCTATCTTAAGAGCATTGAAACTCTTAAGGAAGACAACCAAAAGTGCCTAAAGGATCTTGGAACTCTTAAAATTGAAAATTTTGAATTTAAGATTCTTATTAATGCTTGTAAGGATGAAAGAGATGTTTATCTTAAGGAAATTCAAGTGCTTAAATCTAAAAATGTTTGGTTGCTTGGTCAAGTTAATGATTTATCTTCTAGACCTATCTTGCCTAGTAATGACATTGCTTCTATTTCTCTTGAGAAAGATTCTTTTTTGAGTAAAGCCCTCTGTCTAGAGGCCGACCTTGTTCATGCTAGAGATGATATTGATAGTTTGTATTCTACTATCATATCTCTAAATAATGATAATCATAGTCTTAGGCCCTCTCTACAGAAGTTCCTCAAAGTGAAAAACTCCCTAAATGAAATCCTTGACCATTCTACCAAACAAAGTGGTACTAGTGATTTGGGATTTGTAGGGGGAGCACCAAAGGGCAAGAACAAAGCTAAAGGTATGAAAAAGAGCAAGAAGACCTCTTTCTTTATTGGAGAGTCTTCCGACACTAAGAATCCTATGATTTGTTCTTAATGCAAGTGTGACGATCATTACTCTACTTATTGTCTATAAAAGCCTAAGGGGATTGACACGCGTATAACGTCCGTGTAATACGCAAGTGTACATGTCAAAGTAATATGGGATTATGAGTCCCAAGTTATCAAACATGGGGAGTTGTGAGGTTAAAGACTATTACTAATTAGGATTGATCAGCTAAGTTGAAAACAACAGTTTATTGGTTGTTTAATTAACTAAGAGTAAAAAGTAAATCTAACTAAGGTTGTTGTGATCAAGAAGATTTGAATTCCTTAGAACTTTTGGTTTCACCATGGGCAACAATAAATCTAATCCCTAATTATTAATATAACTCCCTCCTAATCATGAATAAAGACCTTGTAGCTAGAAACTACCTTCTTCTGCAGTGTAATTCCCCTACCTAATCTAAAGCCAATTCCATTATCATAGTAATTGATTCATTAGATAGGTGCTTTTGGTTTAACTCTGGGTAATCTCCTCCCATTTATGCCTCACCTTTCCCAAGGGATGCCGATAAATGGGTGAACCTATGTATTTCTAACCCTTAATTCTCTTTTCAGCAGTAATTATGGATCAGATACGCTAATTGTGGTGATCAACCACAATTAGGACATGTGATTTCCATAGATTCATATTCAAAAATTAAGAGGAAAATATATATTAACTCATAAGAATCAGACACAATGCATACCCGGGCTACTCCCGGGTCCTAAAAAATTACGGTTTTTAGCCGAAAATAGACGACATGGTATGACAGTAAGTTGAAAAGATGTAAAACATGAATTTCGAGATACAGTAAGTTGGAGAAAGGGTTAAAGAGTGGATCTGGAGAAGATGGAGTGAATTTTCCGTCATTTCCGCCACCAAAATGCCTCTGAGGTCTTCCATGTAGGGTCCCTCTACTTTTCTCTCTCCGTCCGGATGTCATATCGTCCCCCTGTGATAGATCTCCCAATTGTGGTTCGAATGGTGTCTTTTATAGACGTCGTACATGTTTAGGTCAAGAGGAAAACTAAAATGTAATTTTTAATACAATATGTGTTAGATTTAACACATTAAAATTTGGTACACAGCGTCTGAGTCGATGGTATCGAGTTGGAAGTCGATGGTATCAATTTCTTCACAGTAAAACGTCCTTTTCCTTTTCAATCTAGAGTAAAAAATATTTATACTCTGATGTCATGTTGGTACCATCTAGTTGCAAGTCAATGGTATATACTTTGCTCCACTAAATAATAATTATCTGCAATAAAATAATCAATGAATAAAATCAAATAATTATTATAATAATTAAAACATGTAAAATGCATGTAAAATACATGTAAAAATATAAGAAATGATGCACAAGTGATTTTTACTAATTTGGTAAAATATTATTAAAAAGATATTCAATTAAGTACAAATGACACAGAAAATAACCAAATTAGATATCAAAATAACGACAATTTATGCATGTATCAAGGACCAACCCAAAATGGGTCCCCAAGCTAACTCCGAATCGCAAAGTTTGAGTTGGAAACCAACACTCTCCTTTCTTGCAGGAAAAAGGAATATGGATTTTTGATAGTGGTTGTACTAAGCATATAATAGGTGATATAAGATATTTCAACAAATTCACCAAAAAGAAAGGAGGTTATGTTACATTTAGGGACAACAAGAAAGGTAAGTTCAAAGGTGATGGTGATGTACGTGAATCCTTGTATATAAAGAATGTTCTTTTTGTGGATGGCCTACGTCACAATTTAATTAGTGTTAGTCAATTATGTGACAATAGTTACCTTGTGTTATTTACTTCTATTGAATGCTTAATTCTAGATTCCCTCACCTATCAAGTTATATATAAGGGAACTAGAAGTAGTAATATTTATGTTACTGTGCTTGACTCTATTAAGCCTATTGTTGGTAGATGCCTAGTAGTCAATTCGTATGATATTTCTCTTTGGTATTGTTGGCTTGGTCATGTAAATATGCATCAGTTGAAGAAGTTGAGAAAAAAGGACTTGGTCAAGGGACTTCCCAAATTGGATTTTAAGATGAGGAATGCCAACCTTGTACCCAAGGAAAGAAAACCAAGTCCTTCTTCAAATCTAAAGGAGTCCTTAGTACCAAGACAGATCTTGAACTTTGTCACATTGATCTATTTGGATCAATGAGAACTCAATCGCTTTGTGGTTCCAAGTATTACCTTATTATTGTCGATGATTTCTCTAGATATACTTGGACCTTCTTTCTTGTTTCCAAGAGTGATACGCTGATGTTTTTTCTTGTTTTTATAAATGAGTTGAGAATGAAACCTCTTGCCACATTGTTTCCATCTATAATGATCATGGGGGAGAATTTGAAAATGATCTTTTTGAACATTTTTGTCAAGAATCTGGTTATGCACATAACTTTTCTTCACCTCAAACACCTCAACAAAATGGGGTTGTAGAGAGGAAGAATAGGTCTTTACAGGAGATGGCTAGGACCATGCTTTTAGAGTATGACACTCCAAAGAAATTTTGGGATGAAGCTGTCAGTACCTCATGTTTTGTGCAAAACTAGGTTTTTACACATCCTTCTTTGAAGAAAACTCCCTATGAGCTATGGCATGGTAGGAATCCTTCTATCGAGTATTTCTATGTTTTCATATGTCCTTGTTTTGTTTTGAATATGAAAGATTCTCTCAACAAGTTTCATCCAAAATCATACAAGGCTTTCTTTCTTGCCTATAGCACTACTAGAAAGGCTTATAGAGTGTTTAATATTGATCTTGCTAAAGTAGAAGAATCTATAAATGTTAAGTTTATTGAGACTAACCCCTCTATTCACAAAGATATTGTTCGAAATGATGATGTTGCATGTGAAGTAATTCCTATTCTAAAAGATCTCAACATCACCCAAAAAGGAAAAGAGGTGGTCACTCATGAAGAAGAAAAAGATAAAGAGAAGAAGGATCCAACTCCATGGTTTGCAAAGAATCGTCCAAAAGAACTGATTTTAGGTGATCCATTTGAAAGAGTGAAGACGTGGGCTGCATTCAACAAAGAACAAGCCAACAATGCCTTCATCACACAACTCGAGTGAAAGAATGTGAAGGAAGCTCTTGGGGATGATGAGTGGATCCTAGCTATGCAATAAGAGTTGGAGCAATTTGAAAAGAACAAAGTATGGACCCTAGTGCCAAGACCAAGTGATAGAAAGATCAATGGCACCAAATGGGTCTACCGCAACAAGCTTGATGGAAGCAGCAAAGTGGTAAGGAACAAATCAAGGTTTGTGGCTCAAGGCTACGATCGGTAGGAAGGTACAGATTTTGATGAAACATATGCACCTGTAGCTAGACTTGAGTTCATTCATATGTTACTTGCCTTTGCTAGTTATAAAAACTTTATTCTTTATCAAATGGATGTTAAAAGTGTGTTTTTGAATGGTACAATTGAGAAGGAAGTGTATGTTGCACAACCTCCTAGATTTGAACATGATAGTTTACCTAACCATGTTTATTTATTGCAAAAAGATCTCTATGGACTCAAACAAGAACCTCGAGCTTGGTATGATAAATTAAAGAACTATTTGTTAGATCATGGGTTATCATGGGCAAAGTAGATTCTACCTTATTTCGAAAGCACACTTCTGGAAATTTTCTTAAAATTAAAATATATGTTGATGATATCATTTTTGGTGGAACAAAACTTGATCTTTGCAAAGATTTTAGTGATCGTATGAAGAGTGAATTTGAAATGAGTATGATGGGTGAGATCACGTTCTTCCTCTGCTTTTAAATCAACCAAACTAAAGATGGGAACTTCATCAACCAAGGCAATTACACAAATGAGCTACTTAAGCACTTTGGGATGGAGAACACCAAGCCGATGGACACACCCATGTCAAACACGCCAAACTTGATAAGGATGAAGAAGGTGAGAAGGTAGATGAGAAGCTCTATAGAGGTATGATTGGAAGTTTACTTTACTTAACTACCTCTAGACCTAATATATTGTTTAGTGTTAGCTTGTGTGCTCACTTTCAATCAAATCCTAAGAAATCACATCTTACAACTATTAAGAGGATTTTAAGGTACTTAGCCAAAATCTAAAATTTTGGACTATGGTATCCCAAGTCAAGGGACTTTACTCTTACTGCTTATAGTGATGTGGATTATGCATGGTGCTTGATTGATATACAGTACACAAGTAGCACTTGCTTTCTCTTAGGGCCATGCTTGGTGTCTTAGCTCTCTAAGAAATATAGCACAATGGCATTATCAACTACTAAGACTGAATACATTGTAGTCGAGAGTTGTTGCACCCAGGTCCTATGGATGAACAAAATGCTCCAAGACTTTAACATTTATTTTGATGCTTCTTCTATCTTTTGTGATAATATTAGTGCAATTAACATGTCATATAATCCTATCTTACATAGTAGAGATAAGCATATAGAGGTTTTCCATCATTTCTTCATGATCTCATTGCTAAAAAGGATATCTATATCATGCATGTGGACACGAAAAATCAATTGGCGGACATTTTCACTAAACCTCTAGCTAGAGAGCAATTTAACATTATTATATCTAAATGGTCATAACTACATTGAATGAATCTGATATGCCTTCTATCTAGTTGTCATATATCCTATATGCTTTGCCTATGTTTTGATCACCATTGCTTGCTAATATGCTAGAACTCAATTTTTCATGTTCTTTTTGCCTTGTTTTTCCATTGTTTTTGGCTATTTTTCACACACACTTATTTTATCCCAATGATGAGTGATATGTGCCTAAGTATGTTTAAAATACATAATGGACTTAAAAAATAAATTTAATTAGCACTCTAATTGGTAGAAATTAGAATTTCTAATTTTGGGTCAAGTTGACCATCAGTAAAGTTGCCAACTTGACCAATCAGTAGCCGAAAGATTTTTTAAAGAGCCAATCGGTCGAGTTTCCAAGTCAAAGAACTCAACTGATGGTCAGGCTGGAGCAATCTTAAGATAGGTTTGGCTGACTTTTCTCCCTCTCAACTAGAGAAAAGCCAACTGATCCAACCTCTACCTCCTTCAAGCTCTCAACCCTAGCCTTGACATTTCTCTCTCTAGCCTTAGTTCGACCTAGATCGACCATCCTTGACCTCTTTCCTATCAACGCTAGGTGTGTGGATAGGTTTTGGTGTTTTTCTCTAGATTTCTCTCTCTCCATCCTCTCGATTTTGTCTCCATGGCATCAAATAGGAGAAAGAGGGCCACCCCGGCTAATGCACCATCATCTTCTTCCAACTCTCGCTTGATTCCCTTGGATGACACTTTCTTTGTCTCAAATGAGGCTCTTAATAGGTATAAGGAGATACTTCCTAGGAACCCCTTTCCATTTCATTCCCTTTCTGAGCCACGCCCATGGAGACCAGAGGTCATAGATCAAGTAGCAGAGTTATTGTATGACCATCATCTCTCAACCTTGGGTGTTGAACGCACATGCTATAAAAATTCCATCACAAGCACCAAGACCGTTCACGAATTCTATACAAATTTGCATTGGAATTACGACTCCCTCATACCACCATCTAATACTCAAGTAGTCCTCACCTCCATGATCGTCGAAAAGAAATTCTAAGTCTCTGAGGATACCCTGAACATCTTCTTTTTGGGTACTGAAGTGACTGACACCTGGCGTAAGGACTAACCCAAGTATTTTAATCTAGTTGAGACTGAGGCCTTCTACAAGAAATATGCTCGTACTCTCTCTGTATTCATAAATTCTTGACAAAGCCATAATTCCCATATTGGAAGAAGTTCACCCTTCCCTCCTCTACCTTAGACCTCAAGAGATGCATACTTGCCTTAGTTGTTAACAGTAATATTCATCCAAAGAAAAATCACACTAAAATTGCAGAAAACAATGTGGTCATTATGTACTATCTCTTGAAGAACATAGGATTCAAGTGGGAGAGATACGATCTCCACCATATGACCTGCTTTGACTCAGACAAGAACACATGTGGCACTCACCCACCCTATCTAGCCCTGATATGTTGTCTTTTCTAGCTTGCCACTAGAAAATCTCTTTTCCATGACATTTACTACAAACCTGCCCAGAAAGGAGTTTGCATCAGTGAGACCACACTTCAGAAATAGATACCCATTCTATCCTCTACCACACCTAGTGCCTCTATCTCTACCTCTACCGGGGCACCTCCACCACCTCAGCCTACCCGACCTGCCCACGCCCCATTCCATGTATCTAATGAATCCCTTATAGGCTACATGATGCATGGATAGGTGTACAACCTTCAGGTTTAGAAGCACCTAATCATGACTTCTATTATATCATGTCCAACATGAACATGACCTATGCACACTCTTACCCTACCTACCAGCTTTACCCAGGAGCTGACTATGCATCCTTTGCATATAATCACTTTTACCCTACCCCTCCACCTACTTCTTCCACTGCTACACCCTCTACTGCTGGTGTATCTACCTCTGGTGTTATGCCTCTTCTTGTTGGCCCCTTGGACACCCTGCTTTCCAGTCTTAGTACTTATGTTCCTTCCTTCCCATAGGACAATGAGCTCCATGCTATTGGCATGTCTTGGGCTGAGCAGAATGCTCGATGGACCGATCATGGTTTCAGTCCCCCTATTGATGAAGAGATGTCGGACCAGGCTGATGAGGAGGTTGCTGCTGATGAGGAGGCTGATAAGGATGATGGTGATGCTTCTGATGATGGCTCTGATGGTTTTAATGGTGTCTGTAGTGATGAAGGTGATGCTACTGCATCTTCAGACAGAGATGATGACTATGATCTTGAAGCCTCTGATGATGATGATGTTGTGGATGATGTAGACAAAGATGACCTAGATGTTTAGCTTTTCTAGTTTTTAGTCTAGATGTTGATGATATATATCTTTCTTGGCTATTTTGTATTAAAAACATATGGGCACATTTTTTGAGTTGTACTATTTTATCATCTATTTTCATCATTTTGTCTTGTAGTTGTTTTCTGAGAACATTCTTTTTGGGTTGTAATCCCAATCCTTTGTACACTTACTCTTTTATTTACTATATCTCATGAGTTGGTGCCATGTTTACCATATTTTTTTATGACTAAGACTGTATGTTTCTCTCATCTCTGTTTGGTGTATGCTTTGAGATTGCATGTTGTGGATGTATGTGTGGTTGTGCTTCGAGAATACATGTTTACGTGCTCTTCTACCCCCCTTCCTTTTCAATAATGTCAAAAGGGGGAGAGAAATTCAATGCTTTGAAGCTCGACCATATTGCTTTTATTGCCCAGGTGATCCTTTTCTTGTTCATTATATGTTTTATCATGTGACTAGCTAAAGGACCATACAGTATATATATGTCATGTTGCTTTTTGTAGATATACTAACTATGTAGGTAAGAGAAAGCATATATTGAGGGGGAGCAATTCACATTGTTCAAATCATGACCCCCCTACAATTCACAACGTAAAGGTATAACTTTACATGTAAGGCCCCTAAACTTGCTTAATGAGTTGAATAAGATTAATTATCATAATTAAATTCTTATAACCTAATATAACCTTTTTATATGCTTTTAAATCATAATATAAGCTTAAGTTTCAAATTTGGTCCAATTTGGACACTGTTTGAGCAAGTTATGAAATTTTATGTACATTTTGGACTTTTATGTAATTTACCCAATTGAGAGGTTTTATTTGCAATTTATCACTTGAAATATGTTCCTTGGATATTCTCTCATCTTTCTTTATCTTTTTGAGCCATGGAGAACCTATTTAGTCCTTGGTTTCAAGGTGTTTTCTCCAAGGGTATTTTAGGGTTTACCCCTTCATGGATGAGCTACCTTTAGTAGATGTCAACTAATGAATTATTTTTTTTGCTAGGAAATTCAAGAAACAAGCAATAATCATGTCTCTATGGATGGTGAAGGAGCTTCTTATGTGTGTTCTTGTATATTCTTAATAGTTTAAGGCCATGGACACTTGGAAAGATATTAGAACTTCAACCTTTTCTTTCTCCTTATCTTAAAGTTTCATGTACTTATCCCTAAGCACCAAAACGAACCATTTTGTCTCTACCACTTCCTTTATTCTATGAACCTCATTCTCCCTCTATGATGTTGTGAATTTCTTGTCCAAGGAAGAAGAAAGAGGGGATCTTCTTGGAAAAAGAATCTAGGGTTGCAATTGACTTCCTTTTAGGGTTTGAAAAGTTTCCTTCTAGTGATCTTGACCTAGAAGATTTAGAATCCTCTTATTTCCTCCATTTATTTCTTTTTAATCCTTCCTCCTACCTTTATACAGGTCGAAACCTTGTTTCTCCATGGTAGAAATTGCTCTAAATATCTAAAACCCTACCTTTCTTGCTCCTTATGCATATGGTTTGCTCATTTGTTGAAGAAATGTGCTAGATGGACGAGTTCACATCTTATGCTTGGATTTTTTACCCTACTTGCTCATGTTTTCTTCTGTTTGGGAGTGTATCTTCTAATTATAGGAAATCTTTATAACTTGCTCCAGGTTTATTGTTTACCATAAGCTTGCTAGCTCATGTTCTTGCTTGAAAATGATGATCCATGCACAAAAAAGTTGTGCTTGACTTGGATTTCGATTTATATAATGTTTCCTATTATGATTTCAGTTATAGATGAACCTGTAATCATGTGTGCGTTATTCCTAAGGTATAATATGACTTTGATCAGGTTGTGTTGACAACCTAAGGTGTTAAGCACCTATCAACCAATGGTCATGACCCGATGATGGTAACATTGCAACAACCCTATGGTGTTGTCTTCATGACAACTTATGGTCGGGATCAAAGGTGTCATATGATGGTGACAACCTATGGTCACCCGCTTAGGTTAGGTTTTGGATCGATTAGATGTTTAGTGATCAACCATTAAGTACCCTACTGATGTTATCAATTAATGATGACATTAACTTAATATTTGATGTTGATTAATTAATATAGTGTTGATCTAACAACCTATGGTGACTTAATGGTCACTAATGATGATGGTTCAGGTCTCCAAAACCTATGGTGAGTTAATCATATAGTTTTAGCATCAATCAAGCCTTAGACCAAAGGTTTCTTAGGTCACTTGATGCAATGGTTGGACCTATACTATAATTGATGGTTATAACATACGAACTTGACCCAATGGTCAAGATCTAATATTTATTCCTCCAATAAATTAAAATGATGGATAATGTACTAAGTTGGTCCTAATAATGTTATTCAGATGGTTTCCTTTATATGATCAACTTAAGGAGCTTACTTGTTGACAATGGATGGCTTGTTTTAAATGAATAGTCGATTATGGGTTTTACCCTACTCTCAATGGAACTTTTGTGTTGTTAATCAAGATATGTCTAGGGTTAGATGGTGACTCTTTCTAGAGCACAAATCAACTACTCCCTAGGTGGTTTGTCCAATGTGTTTACTTATGTAAACAACCAATGGTCTTACATTTTAAACATCCAATGGTTCTAGGTGACATCGTAGTATGGTGATATGGGTTGAATGATGATGGAACAAATGGAGGATTACCCTTAATAAGGTAGTCTTACCTATTCAATCATATGAATAGAAGGGATTATAACCATATTTTGTTGATCTGTAACCCTAATGAGGTAAATCTTATTATACCTAGATTTAATATAACTAAATGATAGTAATTGGGTATGAATAGTCCTTGAATGATTAATCCAATCATGGAGTACTTTCTTATAGTTGTTGAAACCTTAGTATGCTATAACCTGATAGTTACACCTTGAATTATGTGTGGGTTCAAACTTGAGAATAGTATGGAATGTAATGGTGATGCTTCACCTTATGCATCCATGATCCAATGGGGGTGTCGTGAGTTAGGGTTTGGGTATAAGTGTTGATTAGTAACATTGATATAATTTATCATGATAAACCTAACTGTAACGCAAATAGATAAAGATGAGTATTCATGTTTAACATTGTTATATGATGGCATGATGGTGAAATAACCTCCTTAATATGATCATAACCTTAATCTGTTAATTAGTGGTTAATTGATACTTTCTTATACTAAACATGTGCATAATGAATATGATGAGGGTTAATCATATCTAGATTCCTTGCATGTTGATGTAATAAAGGAATGTTCTTAATGTTATTATAACCCTGCTATGATTGTTTATGAATATCTCCTAGCTCATTAATGCAATGTTGTGCTGATCTAGTGTAATATATGTAAGTGATGTTGTTGAGCCATGTTATAAGGCATGGAAAGATAATGATGATCTTTTAGGGAATATTATGATGGTATTAATTACCTTTGGGCATGGTTGAGTTCTGAATGAGGTGTAATCCTCTTATTTTGATAATGGTTGATACCCTGTGATATTGTGAAAAGGATTTATATCTTGTGGTAGTATGATGGTCTTAATGACCTTTGGGCATGGTTGAGCCCTAAATGAGGTGTAATCCTCTTGTGTTGATAAGGTTTGATACCCTATGATATTATGAAAAGGATTTATATCTTGTGATAGTATGATGACTAGTGTGGTCTCATGAATGGCAAGTGAATAGTACCATGTGATGATGACATGAGAAATTATGTTTCATACGTATTATATCTTTTGAAGTTGTGATATTTATATGCTTGTTAGAAGTGAATTAGAATTTATATGTCCACTTGTTTGATGCAGCCTTAATTCACCCAATTGGCATAACAAATCAACTGAAACTCTAATCATATAGTGCCCTTTGCCATAGATCCATCTGTGTGTCAGAACTTTCCAGATGGTGAAATGAGTATTCCTAAGATAAACTCGAAGCACATACTGTTGAGTATGTGGGGGTGGCAAGTTGAGGATATATCCTTGTCATACACAATGGAGGTTGTGTAGGATGGCTATGGTCATGCCTCATACATATGATGTGATTATATATGTGACAAGATTGGAGGACAACTGTGGTTGTACCATAGATGGTAGGGTATGCGTAACCACTTCCTTTCACTAGTTTTGTGACTTGTACCAAGGACAGACTAGGTTATTCACAGCTTGACCTTATGTGTCTCTATGGTGGACCCGTACTAACTGGGTGCAAAGAAGATCTTAGGAGTCTGGCTCTTCCTAGATCTTGTATGGCACTGATATCAACTTAGAAGTGGTCAGTTGGATTTTGAGTGGTATCCTCAAATTCCTTAGGGCATAATAAAAGATTTAAGATAGCCATGTAGCATATCTATTTAGGGTTATACACAATGCTTCATATTGGATGATAACCCTTGTTTGCTTTCTTTTCATTGAGATCATGTGTAGTACAATAAGAGATAATAGATATGCTTATGTTGTAGTTATGCTCATGTGGTAAACATGCTTGCGCTGTCAAATATACTGAAATTGATGGTTAAGATGATGATGCTAGCTGTTTAATATTGCTAATTATGCCTATGTAATTATAAATGCTTAAACTACTAATCATGCATATGTAGTAAATTGTGTTATGATGTTAGTTCTACTTACGATATAGATATGTTCACTTTATTTGAGATGCTAATATTTATAGCCAGGTTATGTTACTAGACATATTCATGATGTCAGGGATGCTTATGCTACTAGATTGCTTTTACTGTTAGCAAGGAATATGATGATAGCCAGATTAATGATAATGATTGTTATTAGATGCAATTTGATGATATTTGAGTAGATATCTATCCAAAGAAATGAATTTATTTGTTATCTATATATGCATTGATCATCATACTTGTTGCTAAGATGATTTGCTTAATCTATTTAGTATACTTGAGCTGTTCAATCTGTTCAATTGATTATTAAATAATGCAACTGCTTAGTTATCTACTATTTAAAATGTTGTAATCAATAAGCGTTGTTGGAGGTTATATCTCTTACTGGGACATGGGTCTCACCCTTGTGGTTCGCCACATCTTTTTAGGTAATCGGTAGTGATGACAACAGAATCGTGGAAGTAAAGAGGAACTACAATAGTGAATCTTTGAGAAAGTTGATTAGATGTCTAGTGGATCCTAGAGTCATCCATGTACTCTCAGGTTCGGGCAGGAAAAGTTTGTATATGGTGTTTTAAACAAATCAGAATTTTGTTAGCATGTTAATATTTGTTGTGTGGCATATACAAATATTGTTCTCCCACTGTTACGTGGTGAGGATTGCAATTTTTGGGACTCAATTGTTGTCATTTCATATGTATATGGATACAATTATCAAATGCTTGGCATAGTATGGATACAAGAAAGATATTGGGCTCTTATGCAAATGTTTCTGAGTGAGTGTTGTTGATGAAATCGGTTTTAATTTACCCATATTTTTGGGTATGTGGTTAATTGGTGATTGATTGTATTTTTTGTTTTGAGTAATCTCATTTAGTGTAATGGGTTTTCACAAGTTGGTATTAGAGCTTTAGGTTCACTGGGCCTACAGGGACACTAGGACTTAGGACTAGGATGATGTCGAAATTAGGAATATGACATAAAAATATGGTGCATACTGCCTAATCTCAGTATTTGGGTGCCCTGGCTAGGTACTCAATTATTGAAGAAAAGGTAAGTATGTAACTCTTAGATTGTTATCTTTCTAATTACTCTAATCAAGTAGTCATTTTGAGACAATCTAAAGAGCATAACGAATAAGAAACTATGGTGTGAATATCTCAATCCTACCTTAAAGAAGATGAGAATTGCATCATTAGCTATGAAAACTTGAATGTTTGGTAACTATAAGAGAAAGATACAACACCATGAAATCTAAATCAGAATACAAATAAGGAAAAGAGGAGTTCTTGAAGATGTGATTCAAGAAGGTAATAAAGTAAAAGATAGATAAGTCTACGCTTATAAAGTGATTCAGGGCATGAAATCCACATAAGATGGAGAGAACTCCAATGATAAGTATAAAATGAGAAGATAAATGAGAATAATGACAAAGGAATAAGGTGGAACCTGAATTGATCTCAGACCAACCTATGTGTGTAAGAAAGGGTTAATGTAAAATAAGCATGGCGTTTGAAAGAAATTAAGGCAGATGATCCATGTTTAATGAAGAAGATGTGGAATATTATGATTTAACTATTGATAAGTGGTTTAAAAACATAATAAAATAAGAGAACATACACAAGTGTGATAAATATTCATCAAGGAAGGAGTAATGATGTTAATCATGATGATTCCTATGCTAATGGCAATGATACCAAAATGAAAAGGGAAAAATGATACATAAGAAGTTGTAACTTGCATAATGAAAATAGAATTGGTTACCTTTTTACTAGTGACCCTTGAGCAATGTTGTTGTGATGTGGGAAGTTTGTTTCCCTTTGTGTCTTTCCTTTCCAGGGCATAACTTTCAAGTGGATCATTTCCACTTGGTATGTGTGGATTCGCTACAAACATGAGGGTGGATAGCTTATTATAGCATAAGGTTGCTTGGACTATGGTTCTAAGATCATAAAGTTTGTGATGAGTTTTATTTTGAGCCTTCCAATAATTAGGAAGACTCCTCTTATATTTCTTGATATTTGTTATGTTGGTAAAAGTGGATGAGATAATGAGGAGAGTTCCTTATAGCACATGAGGTGGATACCAAGGTAATGAATCCTAGTATCCAAGATGTATCAATAGTATAAGAAATATGTAAAGGTTGGAGATGTTTATCAAATGAACATTCCAAGTATTCCTCTCTCATAGAGAGAGAGAGAGAGAGAGTTGATCATGATCCTATAAATGTTGTTTGGAAGGAAAAACAAAAGTGACTCTATAATGATGTGTATGGTCTAGTGATAGATGGGAAAGACCACTATCAAGGATAGATGGTTTTCTGATACAATAGATATAATTTTAGGATGATATCTAGAATTTAAAGTTGAAAGTTACTATTAGCTTTGTACATGTAGCACAACAAGTTTCTATGTTCCATTTTTGCAAATGTCTTCTTATGTGGGGGGTTTTGTGCTGACCCAAGATGAGATATGTATGAATGCTGTGACATCACCATGATATTAAAGTAACCATGTGAAGGTAATAGGATGAGGTGCAAAGGAAGTACCCATCTTTATTTACCTTGGATTTCAGGGGTGGAATTGTTGTTAGGAGCATATGGTTGTAAGGCCCCTAAACATTCTTAATGAGTTGAATAAGCTTAATTATCATAATTTAATTCTATTAACCCTAATATAAACTTTTTATATGCTTTGAAATCATAATATAAGATTAATTTTCAAATTTGGTACAATTTGGAAACTGTTTGAGCAAGTTATGCAATTTTATGCACATTTTGGACTTTTCTACAATTTACCCAATTGAGAGGTTTTATTTGCAATTTATCACTTGCATTATGTTACTTAGATATTCTATCATCATTATTGAGCTTTTTGATCCATGGGGAACCTATTTAATCCTTGGTTTGAAGGTGTTTTCTCCAAGGGTATTTTAGGGTTTACCCCTTCATGGATGAGCTACCTTTAGTAGCTATCAACTAATGAATTATTTTTTTTGCACGGAAATTCAAGAAACGAGGGATAAGAATGTCTCTATGTATGTTTGGTGATCTTCTTGTGTGTGTGATTGTATATTCTTCATAGTTTAAGGCCATGGACACTTGGAAAGATACTAGAACTTCAACTTTTTCTTTTTCTTTATCTTAAAGTTTCATATACTTATCCCTAAGCACCAAAACGAGCCATTTTCTCTCCACCACTTCCCTCCTTTTATGAACTTCGTTCTCCCTCTATTATTCTATGAATTTCCTTTCCAAGAAAGAAGAGAGAGGGGGATCTTCTTCGAAAAAGAATCTAGGGTTGCAATTGACTTCCTTTTAGGGTTTGAAAAGCTTCCTTCTAGTGATCTTGACCTAGAAGAGTAAGAATCCCCTTATTTACTCCATTTATTTCTTTGTTATCCTTACCCCCACCTTTCTCCAGGTTGTAACCTTGTTGTTCCATGGTAGAAATTGCTCTAAAGCTCTAAAACCCTACCTTTCTTGCTCCTTATTCTTAGGGTTTGCTCATTTAATGAAGAAAGGTGCTAGATGGACGAGTTCACAACTTATGTTTGGATTTTCTACCGTACCTGCTTGTGTTTTCTTCTGTTTGGGAGTTTATCTTATAATTATAGGCAAGCTTTATAACTTGCTCCATGTTTATTGTTTACCATAAGCTTGCTGGCTAGTGTTCTTTCTTGAAAATGATGACCCATGCACTAAAAAGCTATGCTTGACTTGGATTTTCATTTTTATAATGTTCCCTATTCTGATTTCAGTTCTAGATGAACCTGTAATGATGTGTACATTATTATTAAGGTATAATATGACTTGTATCAGGTTGGTTTGACAACCTATGGTGCTAAGCACCTATCAACCAATGGTCAATTTTAGGGTTTAAAGCTGATTTCTTCTATAAACCCATGACCCGATGATGGTACCATTGCAACAACCCTATGGTGTTGTCTTCATGACAACTTATGGTTGTGAACAAAGGTGTCATATGATGGTGAACAACCTATGGTCACACTCTTAGGTTAGGTTTTGTATCAATTAGAAGTTAAATGATCAACCATTAAGTACCCTACTGATGTTATCAATTAATGATGACATTAGCTTAATATTTGATGTTGATTAATGAATATAGTTCTGATCTAACAACCTATGATGACTTAATGGTCACTAATGATGGTGGATCAGGTCTCCAAAACCTATGGTGACTTAATCATATAGTTTTAGCATCAATCAAGCCTTAGACCAAAGGTTTCTTGGGTCACTTGATGCAATGGTCAGACTTATATTGTAATTGATGGTTTTAACATATGAACTTTACCCAATGGTCAAGATCTAATGTTTATTCCTCCAATAAAGTAAAATAATTTCTAATGTAATATGTTGGTCCTAAAAATGTTATTTAGATGGTTTCCTTTACATGATCAACTTAAGGAGCTTACTTGTTGACAATGGATGGCTTGTTTTAAATGAACAGTTGATTGTGGGTTTTACCCTACTCTCAATGGAACTTTTTGTGTTGTTAATCAAGGGATGTCTAGGGTTAGATGGTGACTCTTTCTAGAGAAAAAATCAAGGACTCCATATGTGGTTTATCCAAGGTGTTTACTTATGTAAACAACCAATGGTCTTACCTTTTAAACAACCAATGGTTCTGGGTGACATAGTGGTATGGTGATATGGGTTGAATGATGACGGAACAAATGGAGTGTTATCCTTAATAAGGTAGTATTACCTATTCAATCATATGAATAGAAGGGATGATAACCATGTTGTGTTGATATAGAACCCTAATGAGGTATATCTTATTATACCTAGCTTTAATTTAACTAATTGATGGTAATTGGGTGTGAACAGTCCTTGAATGATTAATACAATAATGGAGTACTTTTTTATAGTTGTTGAAACCCTAGTATGATATAACCCAATGGTTAAACCTTGATTTATGTGTGGTTTCATACTTGAGAATAGTATGGAATGTGATGGTGATGCTTCACCTTATGCATCCATGATCCAATGGGGGTGTCGTGAGTTAGGGTTTGGGTATAAGTGCTGATTAGTAACATTGATATAATTTATCATGTTGAACCTAACTGTAATGCAAATAGATAAATATGAGTATTCATGTTTAACATTCTTGTATGATGGCATGATGGTGAAATAACCTCCTTAATATGATCATAACCTTAATCTATTAATGGGTGGTTAACATAGCCACATGGTTGATACTTTCTTATACTAAACATGTGCATTATGAATATGATGAGGGTTAATCATATCTAGATTCCTTGCATGTTGATGTAATAAAGGAATGTTCTTAATGTTATTATAACCCTACTATAATTGTTTATGAATATCTCCTAGCTCGTTAATGTAATATTGTGCTGATTTACTGTATTATATGTAAATGATGTTGTTGAGCCTTATTATAAGGCATATGGAAAGATAATGATGATCTTATAGGGAATAGTATGATGGCCTTAATTACCTTTGGGCATGGTTGAGCCCTGAATGTGGTGTAATCCTCTTGTGTTGATAAGGGTTGATACCCTGTGATATTGTTAATATGATTTATATCATGTGATAGTATGATGGTCTTAATGACCTTTGGGCATGGTTGAGCCCTGAATGAGGTGTAATTCTCTTGTGTTGATAAGGGTTGATACCATGTGATATTGTTAAAAGGATTTATATCTTGTGATAGTATGATGACCGGTGTGGTCTCATGAATGGCAAGTGAATAGTACCATGTGATGATGAGATGAGAAATTATGTTTCACACGTATTATATCTTTTGAAGTTGTGATACTTATATGCTTGTCAGAAGTGAATTAGGGTTTGTATGTCCACTTGTTTGATGCAACCTTAATTCACCCAATTGGCATAACTAATCAATTGAAACTATAATCATGTAGTGATCTATGCCATATATCCATCTGAGTATCAGAACCTTCCAGATGGTGAAATGAGTATTCCTAAGGGAAACTCGAAACGCATATTTTTTAGTATGTGGGGGTGGCAAGTTGAGGATATGTCCTTTTCATCCACAGTGTAGGTTGTGGAGGATGGCTATGGTCATGCCAAATACATCTGATGTGATTATATATGTGATGAGATTGGAAGACAATTGTAGTTGTACCTCAGATGGTAGGGTATGCTTACCCACCTCCTTTTACTAGTGTTGTGACTTGTACCAAGGACAAACTAGGTTGTTAGCATCTTGACCTTATGTGTCGCTACGGTAGACCCGTACTGACCAGGGGCAGAGAAGATCTTAGGAGTCTGGCTCTTCCTAGATCTTGTATGGCACGGATTTTGACTTAGAAGTGGTCAGTTGGATTTTGAGTGGTATCCTCAAATTCCTCAGGGCATAATAAAAGATGTAAGACAACTGGATGATAACCCTTGTTTGCTTTCTTTTCATTGACATCATGTATAGTACAATAAGAGATAATAGATATGCTTATGTTGTAGTTATGATCATGTTGTAAACATGCTTATGCTATCAAATATACTGAAACTAAAGGTTAAGATGATGCTGCTAGCTATGTTTAATATTGCGAACCATGCCTGTGTAATCATAAATGCTTAAACTTCTAATCATGCCTATGTTGTAAATTGTGCTATGATGTTAGTTCTACTTATGATATAGATCTGTTCACTTTATTTGAGATTCCAATATTGATAGCCATACTACGTTACTAGACATATTCATGATGTCAAGGATGCTTATGCTACTAGATTGCTTGTACTATTAGCAAAGAATATGATGATGGTCAGATTAATGATAATGATATTAGATGTAATTTGATGATATTTGAGTAGATATCTATCCAAAGAAATGGTTTTATTTGTTATCTATATATGCATTGATGATCATACTTGTTGCTAAGATGAGTTGCTTAATCTATTTAGTATACTTGAATTGTTCAATATGTTCAATTGATTATTAAATACTCCAACTGCTTAGTTATCTACTATTTAAAATGTTGTAATCAATAAGCGTTGTTGGAGGTTATATCTCTAACTGGTACATGGGTCTCACCCTTGTGGTTCACCACATCTTTTTAGGTAATCGGTAGTGACGACAAAAGAACCGTGGAAGTAAAGAGGAACTACAATAGTGAATCCTTGAGAAAGTTGATTAGATGTCTAGTGTATCCTAGAGTCGTCCATGTACTCTTAGGTCCAAGCAAGAAAAGTTTGTATATGGTGTTTCAAACGAATCAAAATTTTGTTAGCATGTTAATGTTTATTTTGTGGCATATAAAAATATTGTTCTTCTGTGCATATATCTTGTAGCTAAGGTGATAGAACAATTTGTATCAAATTCTTGGTATAGTATGGATATAAGAAAGATATTGGGTTCTTATGCAAGTGTTTCTGAGCGAGTGTTGATGTTGAAATCAGTTTTAATTTACCCATATTTTTGGGTATGTGGTTAATTGATGATTGATTGTGTTTTATGTTTTGATTAATCTCGTTTAGTGTAACATGTTCTCACATTACATATCCTTTTCAATATGATTGAGGAATGGTTTTTCATTATCAAAAAGGGAAAGGATGTTGACTTGAAAGTTATACATTGCCCATATTTTGATAATGACTTAACCATTCCATTCCTATGTATCTACTATGTTCTTTTAAGATAGATTTTAGGCTTTAGGTACATGAAAATGATAAAATTACACAAGACCTAGCCTGTTCAAGTTCAAGTCAAAAGCAATGCAAGTGCGCATTTTACGATATCACCCCAAATGACCTTAGATGATTTTTCTAATCACATATATTGATGATATGACTTGTAACTAAGATGAGAAAAAATCAGGGACACTTAATTCCAATGTTTGATCACTCAAATGTCAATTTATAAAATTTATCATAGGTTGTTCATCGGTTGACTTGGAAACTCGACCGATCCAGTGGTGGATTTTTTAGAGAGACCAATCATTCGAGTTCCACACTCACAGAACTTGACCGAATGACTCACTGAGAAAAACTAATTTTAGCTCATCAGTCATGTTTCCCAGAATAAACTCAACCAATATTTAGAAAATTAGCTTTTTAATTTAGTGGATCGGCGAGTTACCTTTATTAGAACTCGACTGAATGTATTGTATGAAAAAATAGAAAAAGTGATTATAACCATTGGTGAGTTGTTTTGAGCGAGAATAGATCCGTTAAAACTTGGAAAATGGCTTTATTTCGCCCTTAAGTGATCCCACACTCAAGGGAACACCCAGAGCTATAAATAGGACCCCTTGGATTTCATTCCAAGTTTTCTCATTCATTCTACTCTAAGTCCTTGCTATAGTTGAGTTTGTTGCGAATCCTTGAGCCCCTTTCTCTTTCTCATTTACATAGCATTTCATGATTATGAGTGAGTTTGGCAAGTTGTAAGAGAGCTACTTCCTTATTCTTGTAAATCTCTCATTCCATTCCACCTTACCTACCCCTTTCCTCAAAGAAGCAAAGGTGAAGCAAGCTACTCCAACTGAAGGTGAAGTTGTTGTTGTTCTTCTTAAAGGTTGAAGAAGAGGTGAAGATCTTCTCTAAGTGAAGGAGAAGGAAAAGGATGAAGATCCAAGAAGAGTGGGTAATTCCTTGAAGTCTTAAGACTTGTGCAAGAGTAGGTAAGTCCTTGGAAGAAGAAAGAAGACTCTTTGCAAAGTGGGTAAGTCCTTGGTAAGGTTGAATACTCTTTGTATTGGATAGGTAAGTCCTTTGGTGGGTCTTGTGTTGTAACTCTTATTGGTGAATATATATATAGGAAAGCACTTGCAAAGTCTTAGAGGTTGACCTCTCTAGGTAGTGGATTGACTCTCTCCTAATTTGGAGAGTGGAACCACTGTAAAAGACCTTGTCCAAGTGCTTGTTTCATTTTCTCTCATTCTTTCTATGCTTATTAGTTAGGATTTCAAATCGCACTTAAGATATTGGTTTTGATTGATATAATTTGAAGGTCTAATCTATCTTATGAGAATTTTTGAAGATCTATTCACCCCCGTCTAGAGCCTTAGATCCAAAAATATTGACATAAGGGTTCCATAATCTTATCTTTATATATTATGGTTTTGTTCATATATTCATACCATCTCGGGGTTCATTATCATAATATTTTTCATCCATTTTTCTAAGGTGCATGTTCCTTATCATGCATATTGAACGAGAATGTCATTATCCTTATATTTCTTCATATTATAAGTACATAGTAGATTTATATTTCTCCCAATTACCACCAACTATCCCCAATTATGTTCATCATTTCTCATTTTGGATGAAATTATGTAATTTATTCATCATATTATTTGATTTAAAACCCCTAGAGTAGCGTCATATCGAGTAATCATTTTTATTTGGGTATGATATCAGGCATGTTACCCCAGATTATTCAAGCTACAATCTCTAGGCATCCTTGTATCAAGTTCATGATTTCAAAACTACATCTTTTATGCAAGGTATCGTTTCATATTAGGTCTAGCTTATGAGAGTGACTTATCATATGTATTCAAGTTTAGCATATGTGAGATTATTTCATGTATCATGCATTATTCGAGGAACAGCATAATCATCCACATCAAGGTTTGAAGTGCATCTTACTTGTATCTCAAAGGATATCCAAAATATCAAGCTACTCAAGCAAATACCTATCTATTTACATGCAAAACATGATAAACGCCAACATCTACCCATGACGAATTTCTACCCAAATATCAAAAATAAGGGCAACCACTAAATTCCTTTACATATAACCACTACCCCGAGTATGTGGCTCATCATGGATATCACACATCATGTACATTATCTTAGGGTCTTGGGACATCTCCCTCACCAATATAGCAAGCACCAAATATTCAATTTCCTCTTTTTCTATGGTTACATATTTTCATAGGAAATATAGGGTTCAACATTATTGAGGGAACTACAAACTAGATGACTCAACTCATATAATTTGAACTATTCTAGCTAGGGACTCATCATCATGTATCTCATCGTGCATATTTTTCAACATTTCACATATTTTGGAGTTTAGGTACTCTGACCTTCTCCTGTGGCAGGTCGACTCATATCTAAAGGTCACCTTCTTCGTATGTCCCATGCTAGAGGTCATCCTTTGTAAAGAGATTGATACACGTGTTGGTTTCAAACTGTATGTCACATATCATATTTCAACATGTACAAGACGAATGAGGAAGCATGCCAACCCACTAGCTATGTTTAGCACTTCAACCAAGTTACATGTATCATACAATGTGATAGGTTTAGCTAGGGTTTCATGGTCAAACTCATCTCATATCATCCAATATATGTGATCCTCCCAAAAACAAACTTGGGTCATATTAACATCAACATCACCATCATTATTATCATCATCATAGTCGTCGTCGTCGTCATCATCATCATGATTCTCATTATCATCATAGGTCATCTAGGATACTTACTAGCCTAACATTTATCATGGCTCTAGACAACTCTAGAGACTACATCTAGCATCCAAAAACTCTCATCTAGACATGATGTTACATCTCTTTCTCTTAAGCTACATGGACACTCACTGCCTTTCTACGTGTGTTAACATTTTTCATATGTACATATACTAATACTTGAAATATGTTTTCTCCAATGTTTAAACAGGCGTTGAAAACCACCATACTCCACTCAAATAAAACCAAAACAAAAATGAGTCACCACACTCATTAGGCGGTCTAGTACCATGACACCTAGAGAACTAGCAAGAACATGATGCACACCTATGTAGTTACCCTAAGCACAAGCAAAAAACATATGTCTACGGTTATAGTAAGAACTCCCTTTTCTCGCCCTACTGAACCTACAACCCATACTATAGGTCAGAAGGAGAAGAAAAGAAAGGCTCTAGGGATTATAAAAGTCTACACCTAGTTCTAGAACAAAACATCTAGGTCTTGACCTAGAGGCTAAGTCAACTTAGTCCACAAAGGACAACTCATTAAGTTTTTAAGTTGAGATGTAAGGTTGAATTTAGTTTGTGTTTCATGTGATGAATGTTTGGTGTAGTTATTGTTCATGCTATGATCCATATGTCATGGAACCATCTGTAAACCAAATCCTAACTCCAAATGACTATAAAGTCAATCGTGATAGGACCTAGTGTCACAGAACATGAATCCCAGTCCCATGAACCAAACGAATACCAAAGGCAACATGCAGAAGCGTCAAGCTTAGCACACATGAACAAATAACAAGATAAAGGCACCAACACAGTCTCAACATTCAACAAGTATAATTATACAAGGTACATCATATTCATGAGTTCAATTACACATTTCCAAAGTTGAGGTAAAAGTCATTCATGTGCACTAAATCTGGATCTTACAACAAGTACACCTAACATAGCTCACCAAGCCCATCAACTTCTAGCCATCTCTGAACCTAAAAACAATATACGAGAAATGGGTCAACACATGAGGTGTTATGGGGAAGAAGTACATATATATGTATAACCTTTGCATAATTTGAAAAAATTTCAAGACTAAATGAACAAGAATAAACATGTTAACTGTTTAACAAAATGTGACACCATATTTTATGTCATTTCACTCCATTATACCAAAAATATCAAGCATGTTTAAGGCCTTTGACCATCTTCTTGTCGGGAGGGTCCGTAAGGGTGCTCAAGATTAGCTAACCCTTTTATACAAGAGGGACCTCAAGGTCATAGCCAAGAGCTAACCCTTTATCAACAATATTATAATGGTGTTTTATATATATATGTGTTCAAGTTATAAAACTAACAAGTCAAACATCGAGTAAGACATAGCAATACTACATGGCAATATTTGAGCAAGTAAACAAACAAGCATACAATATATGTCTTTTCATGCAGAAAGTGATATTCATATAACTAGATAAGGCCCATACCTGATTTAGAGATTCATAACCTAACTTATCCTTCATCATCTAGCCACATTCCAAACCTGATTAACAACAAGATTGTATACATGAATTAGATTCTCATCATTAACCCTAATTAGATTCAATTTTAGGGTTTTTGCCAAATTGGATTCAAGGTTTCTCATTGGTACAATAGATTATCTTTTAGGAATCTAGAGGTCATCAAGGAGGTTTGGTTCAATGTCATATCATTCTGAGTTTCCATGCATTGTAGGTGATCATTTCAAGATTTCAAGTCACATATGCACATAATTGGTCAAAAGACTCATAATAGGGCAAGAAGGCTCATATCTTATCAAGTCAAGATGTCCAAGCATAACAAGTTATTTGGGTCAGCAAGGTACAAACATATAGAGCCTAGTCAAACATAAATAGATGTCCCCAAGGGTCAAGGCATTGAAGTCCAACATTGGTATCAACATAGTCAAAGTATGTATCTTTAGCAAAATAGGAGGACTATAAGGAGAATCAGGGTCTGCAAATATGCCCATGTTGTAGATTGTTTCGAAAGGAACAATTTGATATATTATTTCTCTATATTTGGCCTTAAAATGAGCAAGTTATGCATTTTTGAAATATTTGCATCAAAACTATAGTCAAGAGGGAAGGTGTTACCGATTAAATCATGCAAGGGATCTGGGTCGTTGGCCCGAGATCGAACGGTTGCGTTGCATGCCCCATTCGTGCACGCACGCGATCCCCCATCGCTTACTGTCACTGGTGGTGGTTGACTATAGTCACAGGCGGTGGGCAGTGGGTGATCGGTCGAGGGTCTATGAGATTATGGCCCTCCGATGGTCCAGGGTCGACCCAAGGGGATCTGACAGCATATGTGGCTCATGCGTCTGTCACCGATGAGTCCACCTACAAGTCCATGCATGGAGGTACAAGGCCTGAAGTCTGCTAGACAAGACCCGATCTCAGGGTAGCAAGGGCCTGGGAAGACAAGGAAGGTGTCACCCAAGTTCATCGTGCTTCATCGAGTCCAATATAGATCTAAGAAAGGGCAATGGAGAGTTGAAATACAGATGCCCAAAAGCACCCAGGTGGTGGCTCCGCCTAGGCTAGGGGAAGAAGAAGAGGTTGGGGTCAGGAGATAGGGCGTGTGAGAGGGGAAAAAATAGGAGCAAGAGATAGGGTAATGCAAATGGAGTGATTCGGGGTCTTAAATTGTCAAACAATGGTGAAAAGAGGTCTATTGGCAGAGCTAAGAGTGGCGGTCGCACCCTTTGCTCCATCTCACATCTCGGACGAAGGTGGTAAGTTGGATGCCATTGGATTGGGACCAAGTCCGGGTGGGATTAATCGGACAGTCAAGATCAACACCCGCTAGGGCTTCCCCAAGAAAGGGTGGAGGCTATTGGGCCGCACATCCCTGATTGGGCCCATTAGCATTCAAAACTCAATAAAATTCACTAAAAATGACACAACTTCGAAAGGCCACAACTTTTGCATCGTTAGCCCAATCAAGGTAATTTTTGCACCGTAAACTTTGTATTTGAAATATCTATATCTTGGAATATATTGGAGAGTTAAAAATATATCATAGGGAAGTCCAAAATCTATTTTAAGTTGGTGATATGTTAAAACATGTCATTGTGTTCAATCTTTCAAACAAATGCTTCGTATGGTGAAATTGAGCATTGATGTTACCCAATTGGAGTATGATAATATTTGAACTATGAAATTGATATCCAATTAAGAAAGAAGGTCATAAGATGATGGAGAGGAATCATAATAGGGGAGAGAGAAAAAGTTAGATTATTACATCCTTCCCTCCATAAAAAAAATTTCACCCTCAAAATCCATCCACGATTATAGTTAAGAGTCTAGTTAGGATCCATCGGGTCTAGTTATTCAACCATGGTTGTCAAGGCATTCCCCACAATGGGATGCGGACTTAGGATATTATCATCAAGGGTGTATTTATATCATTGATATACAGATTTACCTATGGTTCCATCATACTATAACATCATCATGGCATTAGGGTTTTCCCATCGCCTAGTATCCATACATTAGGTTTTTTTGTTCATATCTCCATATGAGAACAAGGTGTATTATCAAAGTCTATGTTATCAATTCTCAATCGAACATGTTCATGGTCATGACTTTCAAACGAGACTATCATCGAGTGTGTATCTCATCTTTACTCTAAATTTCATGCATGTTTTTGTTTTCCCAAAAATTTCTACCAAATCTAATCAATTATGTTCATTATTTTTCATTTCAAATCTAAAATTTAACAATTTGTTCATCATGTTTATTCGAGTTATGATCCCAAGATCACTGGCATATTGAGTTAAGTTTTTTCCAATTGGGTATGAGATTAGGCATGTTACCCCCAATGTTTTGGGCTAAGATCTCTAGACAAGCGAATTAGCCTAGGAATTCGCTGACATCCTTTAGTGAAGACCCTTGTATCTACAACTCACTTTTTTATGCTCGCTCCTTCCACTTGGAAATGCTTGATTGAAGGAAGGCTTGTTGGCTAAGAAATCTCACCTTAATAAGGAGTCCTAGGGACCAAAACAGAATCCAACTAGAATTCTTAGTTGACTAAAGAGGATGGCCTTTCTAAACTACTAAAAGATAGAATGTTGAAGCCTTAAGCTCATCCATGCCACCACACCCATAAATAGTTAGTCAAACCTTTCCTTTCCGACTACTAATGCCATTTTATGATTCGAAAGCACATTTTTTTGTGTGGTATGATGTAATACTAATTCGAACTTATGTGAGTGGCATATCATACGTGTATCATGTTTTAAGCATAAGTGAGATGTTTTATGTATTAAGCATCATATGAGGGATAACATTATCATCAACGTCGAGGTCTTGAAACTTTCTCACTTGTATCTAGAAAGAGCTCCACAAGATCAAGCCACTCAAGCTAAGACATATATATGTCTAAAAAGACATGATAACCACAACCGTCTACCCATAACAAAAATGTCTACCCATCTTTCAAGAAACAAGGGTAACCACTAGATTCCTTTATATACAACTACTAACCTGAGTATGAGGCTCATCATGGATATCACACATCATGTACATCATCTTAGGGTCTTGGGACACCTCCCTCACCTATATAGAAGCATCAAATTTTCAATTGCCTCTTTCTCTAGGGTTAGATATATTCATAGGACATTTAGGGTTTGACATTTTCAAGGAAACCACACACTAGGTCACTCATCTCATATACTCAGAAGTAGTCTAGCTAGGGGCTCATCATCATGTATTTCATCGTGCATAATTTTCAATATTTCACATATTTTGGAGTTTAGGTGCTCTGACCTTCTCCCGTGATGGGTCGACTCACATCAAGAAGTCACCCTTTTTGTACGTCCCATGCTAGAGGTCCTTCTTTGTAAAGATCTTGAGGCCTATGTTGGTCCAAAAACCTATCTTACACACCATATCTCATCATATACAAGACTAGGCACAAGCAAGCTTTCCAACCCACTAGCTATGTTTAGCACATCAATCAAGACACATGCATGTATCATACAAGGTGCTAGGTTTAGCTAGGGTTGCATGGTAAAACTCATCTCATATCATCAAAAGTACTTGATCCTTTCAAGGACAAACTTGGATCTTATCATCATCAACATCATCATTAGTATCATTATCATCATCTTAGGTTATCTAGGTTACTCACTAGCCTAACCTTTATCATGTCTCTAGACAACTATAGAGACTATCACTATCATCTAAACTCTCTCATCTAGACTTGATGTTACATCTCTTTCTCTTAGGTTGCATGGACACTCAATGCTACTCTGGCTGTGGTAGCATTTTTCATATGTACATATATTAATACTTGAAATGATTTTTCTCCAACGTTGAAACAGGTGATGAAAGCCACCATACTCCATGCGGATAAAACTAAAACCAAAATGAGTTACCACACTCATTAGATAGTCTAGTACTACGACTCCTAGAGAATTAGCAAGAACATAGTGAACACCTGTGTAGATATCCTAACCACATGTCGCGAGCATATGTCTAGGAAGGTAAATTACACAAGTCTACACCTAGTTCTAGAACTTCTAGGTTTTAACCTAGAGGGTAAGTCAACCTAGTCCATAAAGGACAACTCATTAAGTTCTCTATGGTTGAGATGTAAGGCGAGTTTACTTTGTGTTTCATGTGAGCAATGTTTGGTGTAGTTATTGTTCATGCTCTGATACCATCTATCACGGAACAGAATCCCAGTCCCATGAACAAAACGAACACCAAAGGCAACATGCGGAAGTGTAAAGCTTAGCACACACGAACAAATAATAAAATAAAGGCACCAACACAGTCTCAACATTCAACAAGTATAAATCATACAAGGTACATCATATTTATGAGTTCAATTACACATTTCCAAATTCAAGGTACAAGTCATTCATGTACATTAAATATGGATCCTACAACAAGTACACCTAGCATAGCTCACCAATCCCATCAACCTTCTAGACATCTCTGAACCTAAGAATAAAATATGCGAAAAGGGTCAACACATGAGGTGTTGAGTATGGGGTAGAAAGGTACATATATATGTATAATCTTTTCATAATTTGAAAAGATTTCAAGACTAAATGAACAAGAATAAACATGTTAACTATTTAACAAAATGTGAAACCATATTTTATGTCATTTCACTCCATTATACCAACAGTATAAAGCATGTGTAAGAACTATGGCCATCTTCCCGTCGGAAGGGTCCGCAAGGGTGCTCAAGATTAGCTAACCCTTTTATACAAGAGGGACCTCAAGTTCATAGCCAAGATCCAACCCTTTATCAACAATATTATAATGGATATATATATGTTCAAGTTATAAAATCGACGAGGCAAACATCGAGTAAGACATAACAATACTACATGGCAATATTTGAGCAAGCAAACAAACAAGCATACAATACATGTCTTTTCAAGCAAGAAAGTGATATTCATATAACTAGATAAGGCCCATACCTAATTTAGAGATTCATAACCTAACTTATCCTTCATCATCTAGCCACATGCCAAACCTGATTAATAACAAGATTGTATACATGCATTAGATTCTCATCATTAACCCTAATTAGATTCAATTTTAGGGTTTTGACCAAATTATGTTCAAGGTTGCTCATTGGTACATTAGATGATCTTTTAAGGATCTAGAGGTCATCGAGGAGGTTTGGTTCAATTTCATATCATTTTGAGTTTCCATGCATTGTAGGAGATCATTTCAAGATTTCAAGTCACATATGCACATAATTGGTCAAAAGACTCATAATAGGGCAAGAAGGCTCATATCTTATCAAGTCAAGATGTCCAAGCATAACAAGTGATTTGGGTCAGCAAGGTACAAACACAGAGAGCCTAGTCAAACATAGATAGATGTCCCCAAGGGTCAAGACATTGAAGTCCAACATTGGTATCAAAATAGTCAAAGTATGTATCTTTAGAAAAAACAGGAGGACTAGAAGGAGAATCAGGGTCTGCAAATATTCCCATGTTGTAGATATTTTCGAAAGGAGTGATTTGATATATTATTTCACTATATTTGGCCTTAAAATGAGCAAGTTATGCATTTTTGAAATATTTGCATCAAAACTATAGTCAAGAGGGAAGGTGTTACCGATTAAATCATGCAAGGGATTTGTGTCGTTGGCTCGAGATCAAGCAACTACACTCCACACCCCATCTTCACGTGCACGCGATCCCCCATCACTTGATGTTGACGGTGGTCGTTGAATACAATCACGGGTGGTGGGAGACCGGCCGAGGGTCCACGAGATTCTGGCCCTCCGATGGTCCAGCGTCGAACCAAGGGGATATGACGACATCTATGGCTCACACGTCAGTCGCTGACGAGTCCACTCGCAAGTCCCTACGTGGCAGCACAAGGCTGAAAGTCTACCAGACAAGACCTGATCTCAGGGTAGGAAGGGCCAGGGAAGACATGGAAGGTGCCACCCAAGCTCATCATGATCCGTCGAGTCCAATGCAGATCTCAGAATGGGCCATGAAGGGCTGAAAGATAGATGGCCAAAAGCACCCATGTGGCACCGCCTCCTAGGCTAGGGGAAGAAGAAGAGGTTGGGGTGGGAGCTAGGGCGTGCGAGAGGGGAAAAGTAGGATTAAAAGATAGGGTAACGCAAATGGAGTGATTCAGGGTCTTAAATTGTCAAACAATGGTGAAAAGAGGTCTATTGGCAGAGCCAAGAGTGGCGGTCGCACCCTTTGCTCCAGCTCACAGCTCGAACGAAGGTGGCAAGCTGGTTGTCGTTGGATTGGGACCAGGTCCGGTTGGGATTAATCAGACGGTCAATATTAGGGCCGCATTAGGGTAGCCCCAAGTTAGGGTGGCAGTTACTGGTCCGCACATCCCTGATTGGGCCCGTTAGCATTCAAAACTAGAAAATTCACTAAACAAACTCAACTTTAAAATGCCACAACTTTTACATCGTTGGCCCAACTGAGGTAATTTTTGTGCTATCAGATTCATATTTGAAATCTCTATAGCTTGTCATATATTGGGGAATTGAAAATATATCATTGGTAAGTCCAAAATATATTTCAAGTTGGTGATATGTTAAAACATGTCATTGTGTTCAATCTTTCAAATAAATGCTTCGTATGGTGAAATTGAGCATTGATGTTACCAAATTGGAGTATGATAACATTTGAACTATGAAATTGATATCCAATTAAGAAAGAAGGTCATAGGATGATGGAGAGGAATCATAATAGGGGAGAGAGAAAAAGTCAGATTATTACACCTAGGCATTTGTCCCTAGCATGGTATTATCAAAGTGCAATTGCGGAAGTGTAAAACTTAGCATATATGAACACATAACAAGATAAAAACATCAATCATAGTCTCAACATTCAACAAGATATATTAAACAACATTGCATTATTATAACCTTTCAATTACATATTCAAGAGTACAATTTTACTAGTCTGCTCATGTATACTAGGGATCATACAACAAGTACACCTGACATAGCTCACCAAGCCCATCAACACTTAGCCATCTCAGAACCTATAAAATATGTGAAACAAGGAAAGTCAAGCACATGAGGTTATCAGTATAAGGATAAAAGATACGTATACATAAGCTTTGCATAATTTGAAAAGATTTACAAAAGTAAACAAGGGAGATTAAACAAGTTAAGTAATTAGCAAAGTGAGAGCCCATATTTTATGGAATTTTACTCCAATTATACTAACAACCTTATGTATCATAATGCCTTTGATCAACTTCCCATTGGAAGGATTTGTAAGGCTGCTAAATATTAGCTAACCCTTTTATACGTGAGGGACCTCAATAACAGAAGTCATTGAGAAAAACCCTATTTAAAAATTTGTATAATGGAGTTCTATATTATGTGTGCATGTTATAAAACAACGGTATGAGACAAACATGGAGTACAATACTAGAGTACTACATGGAAATATTTAAGCAAGTAAACAAGCATGCATACATATTACATTTCAAATAGGATATCCATAGTCATATAATTATTAAAGCACATACCTGATCACAAATTCATAACCTTACTCATTCTTTACCATCTAGTCACAAGAAACACCTAATTATGCACAAGATTACATGTATGCATTAGATTCTCATCATTAACCCTAATTACTTCCATTTTAGGGTTTAGGTCATGATCAAGTTCAAGTTGCTTATTTGTTTGTGGGTCTATCTTTTTCTGATCTAGAGGTAATCATGAATATGTGGTTCAAGTCTCATGTCATTCCAAAGTTCCATACATATTCTATAATCATTACAAAATTTGAGTCACTAATGCTCATATATTATAGGGTCAAATACTCATAATAGGGCATACACGGTCATAATCCAAACAAGACAAGGGATTTAAGCATCAAGCATGAATTAGATTGGGAAAGTATAGACATTAGAATCACAATTTAATATGTATGGATGTCCCTTAGGGTTTAAGCATCATATTCCCAACCTTGGGTATCAATAAAACTCACATATAAGCAAGTATCAACATAGTTCATATACCAACAAGATTTACATGATACTTAGGTGGACACCAACATTTTGAGGGAGTACAAAGATTAAGGTAATCCTTAATTTGAGAAGGGGGAGGCATAGTAATTATATTCATATCAAGATCGGGGCACAAGGAAGATAATCAAGTAATGTAAATCACATAAGGTAGCCAATTGGGTACTTAGGTCTATACACACGATCATAGGTCAAGAGGGGATGGACCTAAACATTAACATCACACAACATCACATGCTTACTAATTTTAAGGATCTAATATGATGCAATGCATCAAGTGGGTCAAGTACCCCATTTGTTCAAGGTTCAACAAACATCGTCATAAAAGAGTCACATTCCAACATCTCAAGCCATATGGACACACACTTACCGAAAAGGGAAGTATGGGATGATATTAGTGTCATAGAGGAGCATAAGCTTACTGATCTTCAATATTAGGATGATTCTTGACTTCCATTAGAAGCAATATTAGCAATCTAGGGCAAAGTTCATCATTTACATTCAAAACATGTCACGTAAGTGCATTGGAGTTAATCATTGATCAAGGAGGGTGTTTAGTACGTTCATTTAGTTCAAGGATACATAAAAGATACATATTCTATGATTAGGGGGGATATATGGTCATCAAAGGTTCTAGCCTAATCATAAATATGCATTAAATGTGGTCAACATAGCCAAAGATATCTTTTTTAGCCAAATAGAGAAAAAGGAAAGATTTTTAGGGTCTGAAATCATGACCAAGATGTAGAATTTTGAAGAGGATCGATTAGATGTATAGGTTTGTTATATTTGGCCAAGTAAGTAGGGAGTTATCCATTTTGAAGTTTAGCACGAGAACTATATAGAAATGAGGGAGGGACATTACATTACTTTTATGCATCAATAGCAGCCATTGATTAGGGATCTCATGGCTATGATCACGCGCCTGGATGAAGGCAAGATCTGCACACATGTTGTACCTAGACGCCACTCACCATGCCAAGCGTCCTCCAGTGACCTGTAGTTGCTCACCACCACCCATAATGGTCCAGAGAGAGCAGGGTCGAGGGAGAGAAGCTTGCACCCATGGCCATTGAATCCTTGATCCAACATAGACCAGAGGGGGGTCGTGCGGCTACTGCTACACCTCCAGCCCAACACCCTTCCATCTTCAGTGCAATAGTGTCGCGACTCTATATGCTAGAGTTTATGGAGGATGGGGGTGAAGGGTTGCAGTGACCATGTGAGGAAGCCATTCTTCCTGGCTTGGGGTCGACTAAGTCGATCACCACTTTGGATGTGGCTAAATATCTCCTGGGTGGCGGCGCCCAAGGCTACCATCCCGACGATGATAAGGGCTAGCCGAGAAGGAAATACATAGAAAAAGAGGGACCACATGGCAAGTAAGTGGGGGAAAGGAAAGAGGAAGTTGGATCTGATTTCAATCAAGTTCCAATTACTCATAAATGTCGAGATGGAAGATTATTGGTGGTCGCAAATGGAGGCATGCTGTAGCAGGTGCTACAGTACAAATCAGTAAAGAAGATGAAGGGAAGTCATTGGATAGAAGCCTATCATGGTCTAAGAGGAGATCCAGTTGTGAAGTGATTCTCCAACCTACTCAAATTGCCAAGGGGATGGGCCCAATAACTTTCAAATCTCAATTAAATCTTTTGGAACATAAGTTAATTTGAATCATCTTTGTACATTCATAACTTGGCCTCTAGATGTCTGATTGATGTGATTATGTCTCTGTTGGATTCATAATTGAGATATATAAAACATGACATACATTGGAGAGCATAAGTATCATAAATAAAAGGTTCAATTTAATTGGAAAGATTGTGACATATTACGAAAAGGTACATAGTTCAACATTACAAATTAATGTCACATATAGCAAAATTGAGCATTGTTATGACCTAGTTGGAGTGTCACCACACTCAAGCTATAAAATGTACATTAAGTTGAGTAAGAGACCATTGGATGAGAGAGATAGAGTACAATAGAGGAGAGAGAAAATTTAGTTTGTCACATCCTTCCCTCCTTAAAAGAAATTTCGTCCTCAAAATTCATTTGAGGTCATAGTCGAAGGTTAAAGTTTATATTCATCATATGACATTAACCGTCCCATAGGTTTCAACTCATCCCCCATCATGGGGTTCACACATAGGTTATCATCATAAAGGGTGGACTCATCCCAAGGAGGACGTGGTTAAACAATCAGGCATATGATGAAGAGACTTGGCAAAGTCCTTCCATGATAAGAAAAGATTTTCAATTAGGGATACCACTTGTACATTCTCCTCAAATTTATAACCTCTAGAAATAGATTTTGAGATGAGGTTTTGGTATATAAGTACTTGGGATGGAATATACTTATTATACACCATATTGTATTCATACTATCTAACAAATTAAAGCATATTTTTCTAGGCCATCATCTTGCAATTCCAAACTTGTACTCCAAATCTTGCCAAATCTCAAGGGCAGAAGGTTGTTTGTGGTAGATGTCATAAAGCTGATTAGAAATAGTCGAAAAATCACGTCAAAGATAATATGTTTATTTAGGTATCTTGAAAGGAGAAGACGGAGAACATAGATCACTATAAGTTGTGATTAGGGTATTAAAAGCATTAATAATGGATTTGAAAGGTAGTTCACGTTCCTTAGGTGGTGTGATAGTAGAAACTAAACCTATGGAATGGGCCAAAATTTCATCTTTTGTTACCAATGTCAAAAATATAATACCATGCATTTTCAGGTCTAAGACTAGCTATGTCATCCATGATCATCATGATTTTAGAGTCCATGTTATGTAAACTGTGATAATTATATTAACAACAAACAAGCAGTAAATAGAAAGATAATTTTGTCTTCACTAATATTATATGTATATCTATTTTTCTAGCTACCGTTAAGCCTAGATAAAAGTAGCACATAATCTGATAAAATATAAAGAATGGAGACTATTAAATTTTGAATAGCCTATGGGTGAAGGCGTGTCATAAATATCAATCCCGTGAAGACAAAATTTGATGCTCTTATGTATGAGCTTGATCAAGAGCTTGCCTCACATATTCGATCATCCACAACTCTTAGTAGTGCTTCTCGGTACTACCTCGAGGTCAACATTGCACAATTTATTGGTCCTCGTACCTTGTTAGAGAGATTTGTCGCATGATTCACACTTAGATACACAACAATGATTAACAACAGGTGGAGAAGAGGAAGAAGATCGGCTGGGAAAAGGCGATATAGTGGGTTGATGGCAAAGTGGTGGAGGCCGCACACAACAACAACGAGTAGAGAACAAATATCACACATAACAGTTGACTCACACTCATGTATCTGCAATACGCAACTGTGTTTCTAGATGTGTTAGAAATAGCTCAAAAATGTCCATTTTATAGATGGACGAAGACTATAAAAAAGACACATAAGTACTATTTTTTCCTCTATCAATAATTGGTATATAAGTTTCCAAATGCATGCTTCGTTGAGTGCACCCAAACCCGCCAACCAAAAGACTAGTAAACTTGAATAGGAAAAAAGTAAGATTTAGTTCAATGGAAATTAAGGCTTGAGCGGCTCAACACAATTGTTTTTCCAAGATAATTAAGAGAATTATAAATTATGCATCTTCGAAATTTCAAATGACATAATTAATCAAATCAAATAACAGAATTTTATTTTATAAAAATATCAAGTCACATGTATGCGTCGATCTTAACCGAACTGGCTGGGTCGGTTCGGAAAAAGGTTTGTGTCGATCCTGTTCGAGAAAAAGGGAGTCGGACCAGCCAACCAAAATACTAATGAACTTGAATGGGAAAAAAAAGTATTTTTTTGTTCAATGGAAATTAAAATTTGGACAACTCAAGTGGATTGCTTTTCTAAAACAATCCAGTGAATGGTAATTTTGCATCTCTAGAATTTCAAACAGAAAAATTAAAATGTTGATTATTTATAAAAATATCAAATTGACATTGGTCTCCACTCCCACTTAAGCGGATCTTTCTTACTTTAAAAGTGTACAATCTGGGATAAAAGATGACTAAAGGTTTTTGAAATACAACTGAAAACGTGACTGGAATACAACACCTGCGCCGATTGTCTAAGAATACAAATCTATTTACTATTGACAAACTGCTAAGTTAAATATTCTATCATGTTGCGTGTTTTTTCTCCAACAATGTTCTTATCTACATATACCACACTGTTGAATTAATTAACAATTTATACAGTACGCTGCTTATTCCATGCTTTAAGACTTCCATTTACAACAGCCGCTTACTAAACCTTGAAACGGACAAAGTCCCTGGAAAAGGCTTCCTTTCTAGCCTGGAACCCCACAAATCAAACACGCCGTAGTGTTAGGATGAAGAAGAATCAGTCACCAGCACTCCATAAAATGGAGCATGTCGAGAACTCTGCACAACGCACATCAACAATAAAGTTGTTGAGGATATTCTATTTGTTCCAATAGAAATATGTAGTAGATATCAATGCAGGGATTTTGTTAGGCATGGTCAATGAATGCATATCAGCTTCCCATGTGTATATCCCAACTCCTCCCGTCCGTGTTTTTTCCCCCTTCCCATACATGTACACGGATAATGTCAAACAGCTGACTTCCATCTATCTCTGGGATAAGGCAGCTTTTCAAGTGGATGTCTGTATACATTCAGGGATGAGGACCCAAACGTTCGATCCCCGCCGTGATATCTTCTTGTGAAAAAAGTCTTGTACTAATTGATGGCATGCCTTTGTTTATATTCTTGTACAAAATGTCCAGCTTTTGTAACGCTAAAAAAAGTTAGTCAAAATTTCTTTATCAACATGTGAAGTGTGAAGTAACGTACATTGCAATCGTCCTCAGTGATCCCCACGTTACGTTGTAGCAGTAATTAATCCTCGTCCACGCAGCTTTTCAAGTGGATGTCTTGTATACATTCAGGGATATTGACCCACACGTTCGATCCCGCCGTGATTCCTTCTTGTGGAAAAAGTCTTAGGGGCCGTCTGGATGGAGACATTGCAAATGCAAATGCAGTAGTTATATACATAAGATAACTACTGACCGCAGCACCGTGCAGCTGCTGATACTGTAAATAGCCTGCTGGTATAACAGCTGGTAACCTTTCAAATTGTATACAACCCGAGCGGAGGCGTCTGTTGTGACTTTCGCCGACAAATGTGTGCAGGTAACTACCGGATAAAAAGCCGTGTGGTTTTTATTCGACATATCTAGATGTCTTTTTATATATAAATTATCGGCATTCTCAATGCTCCGCCCCGAACGGCCCCTTATACTCATTGATGGCATGCCTTTGTTTATATTCTTGTACAAAATGACCAGCTTTTGTAAAGCTTAAAATATATAGTGTTCGTTAGTCCCACCAGCTTGCTATGTCTGACATCAGCTTGCAAAGTCTATATCATCAAATTTAAGTGAGTCAAATTTCGTTATCAACATGTGAAGTGTGAAGTAACGTGGATTGCAATCGTCCTCATTGATCCCCGCATTACGTGTAGCAGTAATTAATGCACGTCTAGAGTAGGACACAGCGAGAAAGAGAAAGATTGAGAAGGACCTTCTAAAACAGCTCGACCACGGTTATATAACTAGCTTAATCTTGTGTATCGGTTTGCTTTGCCATAGTCATCTTGTTTAATTAAGAAAAATGTGTACTTGATTTCTATAACTCCTTTATATTGTCTTAATGGGGTTACCGTTGCACTCATTTGTTGAAAAATAACGTTGTTTAATCACATGTTACGATGAGATTTATCCACTTGATCACTACTGAAAAATATATACAAGCTCGTGAAAAGTTAGCACGGGCCATCTTTTTACCTATTCATGCCATCTGAGTTGCAAAAAGAATGACAAAGTTTGTTCAATATTAGTATGACGCGAGTTTTCGCTATGGAAGAATAACAATTACAATCTTGTAATTGCAATGGCAATTAGTTACAACTGTTGATTATATGAAATTGTTTATGCTCCCCCATCTCAATCACTAGCCATATCCTATGCATTTTACTGGCCTGAGAATATTCGATTACTTTGAAGACCATAAATATGGTACCACATCACCTAATTTAGCTTAAAAAAAGAGAAATAAAATTAGAATTAAAAAGCAGGTCGGCTATATATTTGCTTGACACCTGACCCCCAAGCAAAGAGAGAGCCTGGGGGAGCAGGTCGGCTATATATTTGCTTGTTAATTCTAATTTTATTTCTCTTTTTTGTTAGCTAAATTAGGTGATGTGGTATCATATTTTTACCTATTCATCCAGGTGGTCAGTTGTGGCGGGATCGGCTTCATCCTCTTCTACTTCGAGCGGCGCCAGCTTCTGGATCCTAGGGCCTGGTTCTCGACGGTGCTCACGGAGGGGGTGGTGGCTGCGGCGCGGGGGGGGGGGGGGGGCGCTTAGGCACACCTCAACTACCCTCTTTGTCTTTGTGATCGTTTTCTGCCACAATCTGTCCGCTTTCTGGTTCCTCGCAACCCAAGTTTCCCGCATCCTTCCTTTGTGTGTTTTATCAGTCTTCGTTTGTTCCATTTTTTTGTTCTGTGTTGGCTAGTTTAGTCAGTGGTTCTGGCAGCTTATCTGCCTAGTTTGTCGCCGCTAGTCGGCGTTTTATCTGTCGCGCTTTGTTGCGACCTCTCTTCGGGAGAGCGATGAGAGCTCTAGCTACGGCTAGATCTCCATTTTCTTTGGATTGATCTTATTATTCAGTTGTTTGGCTTTGTTTGAGTTGATATACGAATAAAATACGGTCTTGTTCCAGTCCCTCTACCACTACTCAATGCTCAGGTTGAAGGAATTCTTTAGGAAAAGTTGCTTAAGACAGCCTCATGGAAGAAGAATCAATGCATAAATGTTTCACTCTTATTCCAATATGAGATGCAGTGCTCTTGGGTTACTGAATTTGATGTTTGTTTGTTCTGTGTGTATCTTTCTTCCCAACTGTAGATGCCGTATGACGAACAAGTAACGAATCGATCCATTTGCTCTAAAAAAAATAGTGAATAAGGTTGCTTGGAAGGGGAAAATATATGTTAAAATATGTTTCAACTAATTTCATATTAGACATAGTGTTAAGAAAAGAAGAAAATCACTATAACGAGATGCTCGGAATAAAAGGAATAATAATTGTTTCTCGCTTCGGCAACGTTACCGCATAGGTCCTTCTCTATGTCATGTTGGAACGACCATGTCCTCCCACGTCTCCGACGTTAGTGCCATCATACTCTCAATCCTAGCAATGATAAAAAAGAAATCATGACTGTGGAGACTGATAAGATCAACTCCCATTGTGGTGGTACAAATATCGTTGTTTGGATACAGACCTCCTAATTAGCGATCGAATAAAATGAAGGTAAGAATTATATAAACCCTTCCCGCGTCATTTCATACATAGTTAAGCAAGCGTACATGGATCGTTTGAAAAATAAAATACAAAAATTATCTTCTACTCCACCTACGACCTTCATATAGCATTGTTAAAGGACCAATTCATTTATGAAGCTGAAAGAAAAAAAGTTGCACCTATAAATTTTTTTACTCTTGCATGGCTGCTTTATTATATCACAAATTTATTTTGTGGTTAAAAGTATGAAAATTTTGCATAAAATACCCCACACTTTCCTATACATTATGTATTAGAATACAATGACTACCTTGTAATATTGAAAACCAGAAGAAAAAATTACAAAATAAACCTTCCACGAGATTTTTCATGTAGTATAGATTAGACAAGCATCAAATCGGTTATTTGAAAAATAAAATACAAAGATTACATTGGATCCCTCATTTTTCCTTACATATAACATTGTTAGAGGACAATTTGTAAATACAAAGATAACATTGAATCCCTCCTGCGGCCTTTTGTATAACATTGTTAAAGGACAATCTATACTTTTAAATAAATTAAAAGGAAAAATTATAAATATACCCTTGTATACTCACCCATGACTGTTCTTATACCCATAATAATTTGTAACAAAAATAGAACTTTTTGTGTAAAATACTACCCACAATGTTCCCTATATGGCATATTAGAATACAAAGTCCATTTTGTAATTTTAAAAAATAGAGGAAAAAATTGTAGAATAAACACTTCAAGCTTTCTTATATATTATATATTTGCATAATGCATCATGCAAAAATCGACCAATTTTCATGGATCTATTATCTTGAAGTTCAAAGTGCAAAACTCTCATAAGGGTTTCATATCCTCATGAAGGTCCTCCACAAAGGGAATGGTGATCCAAGAAATTGTGCAACATGACATGGCACCAACCGCAAGAATAACCAAAACAATATGTATTAATCCAATAGCAATGTATGAATCTACTTCTTTTGGGAATGTGATTTTTATCTTGAAATTATATGTAATACATGTGACACTTGTGGTTTCCTATTTAAATACAATACCAAATTGGATACAGTGAAATTAAAGGAGAAATGCAATCCTTACAACAACATTTCATGTTAGTAGACATGCCATGAGGTGTGCTGCCACAATGTATATGGTCACAAGGTACACTCTACTGGGTCGGTCCAATGTGACCCTATGTGAGAGGGTTCCTCGATGTTAAAAGAATATCACTTGACATAGAAAATATGTACAAGTTTAAGGAAACAAGGTCAATCTAACAAACCACACCTCTCTAATAAGTTCCTTGATGGTGGTAAGTATAAAATGGTAACATGGGAAGTACAAGGGTAACAACACAATAAAAAGGATGGAGGATTAGGGGTTCCTAGTAAGCAAGCTATAAAACACCAAAACAATCCCATATAATTACAAATAATGAGAATCTTATGGGATCAACAAGGTGCAAGGGACATTGGGATCAAGACAGGAAAACTAAATAAGACTTCATAGCTATACAAGGTCAAAAAATATATCCTTTGTTTATATAGAATCTATAGGCTATTGAAAGACTTGTTGCTTTTCTATAACCAAAATTTGTCGACAACATGGCGAGATGATGGTGAATTGTTCATAGGGAATATAATTAATAAGTGAAAGAGGATATTGCATGAGAATGAGTGAGTGAACATGTCATTATCTATACAATTGGATGAAAAAGAAAGCTTTCTAAACATCTTGGTTATCTTCCAAGTCATTCCAAAAAGGAAAATTGATACAAGGCACATGGAGGCCTCTTATTCCAAAATTTACATGACCCAAACCACTAATTAGGGTTTTAAGTCTGTCCATGTGAGATTAGATTAACCATCCACTTTTAGATCCTAATGGGAAAATTTGTCTATATTTTTTTCTTCAACATACAAAACAAACAAACCTCTCTACAAACTTAAAAAGTAGCATCTGAATAAAACATAAAACATCATGAGTTCATAGTTGAGATTGACTTCTACAACATAATCAACTTAAAGAAATGAGTTTTTCTTTAATATACATCAACTACAACATATTGCAAAATTACTCTTAATCCTCACTCTCACATTCCCAGGACTAGAGAATAGATAAGAGACCATAATTTTTTTTAAGTCGAGAGATGATTTCATTCATCATGTCCTCCTCATCCCAAAAAATTAGTCAAAAATAATATACGAACAACCCACAAATGAGAGACCATCTAGCTAAACTAGTTATTCCTCTCAAGACCTCAACTAATCTACTCTAGTGAAAACTTACTTCTGAATCCACCTAGTGAGCTTGACCTATACCTAATAAATATTTCACTAGACTTGTTTATGACATCCAATTTGGTGGATATTCCATGCCTAATTTTGCCTCTAATTTCCTTCTCTAGTACATACTTTCTTTACTTTTCCCATATTTTCCTTCATAATTACCCTTTTTAACTTGATTTGGCATTAACTACTTTCATGCAAGAAAATCATCAACCAATGGCCTTAACCGAGGAAGTCCACTCACAATAGGTATGTTATTGGTTCTCACAATTAATGGTCACTCCTTATCCAGCTCTTGAGGGTGCTAGAAACTCCATCGACTGAGAGGACCACCAACCTGACCACCCCTCAGTTAGGACTGTAATGACTGTCATCAAGCCGACAAACAAATCGTTACAAATTAAGAGGAATAAACATAATCAGCGGATTAACAAAAAATCACTAAAATTTAAAACCATTTTGCAAGGAGATCCTTGATTAGAAAACTTTTACGGAAAGATCCAAAACTCATATATATCTTGATTTACATTGTACAACATTGTTTCACGTCATCTTGAGGACAACATATAATAGTTTCTCTATCAAAATACATACCGGAGCAACATAAAACCTCGACGCAACCAGCCAAAATATCAGATTGTTCACGAAACCATTACAAACTAACTCCAAGGACCTGAGAGTACAGAGAAGACACATAGGACTTCTATCTACAAGACACGACAAACAATATACTCAACCTGAGCTATCACTACTCTCTCAGCTATTGTTCCTCTTCTGCAGAAAGGTCTTCACCACCTTGTGTACGTCCACCTAAAAATTGTGGATCCCACAGGGTGAGAAAATTGTCCCAGTGAGAGATATAACTCTCCGCCAACCATATTATTATTGCATATTGATTCAGTCCTATTATCTTGTATCATATTGCATTTTGATCACATCTATACTCGATAGATTACATGTTATTTCCCCCAATATGCTTATTTCTAAAAAATGCACTTATGGAGGGTTTTTGCATGTTTTATAGGTACTTTGTCCACTACTTGATGGCATGGAAAGAAGATGGTCCAATCTAGGGTTTCCTCAGGCTTGGAGGAGCCCAAAATGAGGCCAAAACCACTCCCAACCTACCCCAAGTGGTCAAAGAATGTTTTGAAGCAGTACCCTCTATGGATGATCAAGTTCAATGCTCAAGTGCATGGGAGGGACACCACAACGGCCGTGGTACTCCACCACGGTCGTGGTGGACATGCCCCAAGCACAAAAAATCATTGTAACTCCCAGAATTGGATGAATATGGCCAAAACGGCCATGGTGATCAATATGCCCATGGCCATAGGTTCCCACCACGACCGTGGTGACCCCCCACGGTCGTGGCCATCCATGTACACCTCCCTGTGATCTCCACTTTTTAATTCCCACAATCGTGCCCATCCACCACGGTTGTGGTCTACCCTACCCACCACGGCTATGGTGACCTACCACAGCCGTGCTACTCACAAAACCCACCTAGTTTTCACTGCTTTACCTATTTTACCCCTAACTTAACCCTAGACCCCCTAGATCCCTATATAAGCCCTAGTGGCGGCTGGGGGTTGGGGGGTTGGTTGCTTAGAGTCCCATTTTCCCTCCATTGTCACCTCCACTCCATTCCACTTCACCTACACATCAAATCCACCCCATTTCACCATTTCCACCACATAACCCCCCATATCTAAGCCTTTCATCCACTTCTCACCATCATCCCACTCCATTCCATACAAGGAGAAGAAGGAGGACATCCTTGTAGTAGTTGGAGGGAGGAGATTCCTCATCTACACCGAGATGCATGGCTACTTCTTCCTCTATCTCCTTTCTTTTTGTATTTTTCTTTGTTATGAGTAGCTAGGCCCCTTGGGTGGGCTGTTTGGGGGAAATTATGTTACTTTGATACCATGTTGGGGGAAAATGACATGTAAACGTTGTAATTTCATTAGTTAATGATTATATTCTATTTGTATCTCATTCTCCATGAATTACTTGTTAGTTTGTGTGTGAAATCATCTAGGAATTTAGGCAAATTGCTTATACGTGTGAATTTTGGGATTTGCCCCTAGGTCCAATTCTTGGATCCCTAGGTTTCCTCCCATCTTCCTACATCCTAATCAATCTCCCTAAACCTAATTGAGAGATCTAAGTAGCTAGATAAGATAATTCTAATGCAATTAGCATGGAGCCTTCTCAAGGCTAGAATGTGGGGTAATTGGGGCCCAAAACCCTAAATTCACCTCCCCATTGCTACCCTCGGCCCCTAATTACCCTAGGAATGCCAAATCTAGAAGCCTAGACTTGATTAGACTCTAATTTAATTGAACCTAATCCATAACACAATTGAACCTCGTAAGGGTAGTAGGGGGTGTTAAGGACTAGTTCCCCTATGCACAACCTAGCATATCCATGGCCAGTTAGTAGCTTAGGTTAATTCATTAGACTTTAACTTGTTGTTTGGTTTGGATAATCTAAATGGAATCATAATGTTCATTTGTCAACCCCCAACTTAAGTGATAAGTTCATAACCCTGAACAGCCCATACCTCCCTTTATTGCTTTAAACCCTAGATTTGTGCTTGCTTAGCTTAATTAGCTCTTTCCTTGCTTAGTTAGCTTCTTGATTTGTTCTTGCCTTGTTCATGTTCATTTAGTTCTTTAATTGCTCCTTTGCTCTTCTTGCTTGCTTTAGTGTAATTTGCCTTTTCATACCTAGCTTAATCCTTTCTTGCCTGTTTAGCCTTAATCTAATCTAGGGTTAACATAGATTTCATTCTTGCCTTTAATTCCTCATTTGTTCATAGTAGTTTAACAATCAAAATCACCTTTAAACCCTTAACCCTAGTATTCACAGTATGAACCTAGCGAAACTAAACCTAGCTCTAGTGCCCCCTCTTTTCCCTGTGGATCGACCCTATATTTGCCACCTTCCTATACTATGACACGACCCCGTGCACTTGCGGGTGTAGTGTTTTGGTAGATGTAGGTAGCCAATTTAGGTTTTATAAATATCGAAAGTGAATCCACATGTGTGCTTCCTTCCACGGGGTTGCATCTATTCAAAACTCCAAATTGAGTAGTGTGCAACAGCATTAGCGGGAGCGCAACAAGCTTTCTGGCGTTGTTGCTGGGGATTAGAGGCGCTCGGCCTAGATAGTTAGTTTTGCTTTGACTTTTCCTACTGCCATCATCATTGCTATTCTTTATTCATCATTGTTTGCATTCTTTGTGTATATTGGTTTACTAACTTGTTCTCTTTTGTTTGGTTGTGTTTTGTGCATGTGACAAGCCATTCGAGGAATACAAGATGGAAGGCCAAGATGCACAAACCCATCCATTTTCTCCACCGCCCTACCTCTAAGGCTATCCTAAGCCTTACACACCCCCACCACCTCCATCGCCACAACCTTCCCACCATTTCACCTTCCAACCTCAATTCCCTCCTCCACCTCAATTCCCAAGGCCATTAGCAACAATGCCACCACCACAACTATCACATTCTCCCCCTACTTCCTATGAGCAAATGGATATGGTTTCAATCATGGGGTGTGATAAGGTTGTGGAGAAGCTTATAAAGGGAGGGAATCAAGTTGACAAAGATCTTAGTGAAGAGCCCTTGCCAGAAAGTCCTTGTTTGTAAGTGTCCCATATGATTGAACCCCCCCACCCCTCTTTGATGCCTATGAAGACCCATTTCTAAAGAGAGAGAGAAACTATGGCATGAGATTACTAAAGGTCTTAAGGATGATTAAGATCTATGATGATGATCCCCAAGGAGAGGAAATTATTGATAAGCACTCAAGAAGCCTACATGACCCTTGGGAGGAAGATCAATCAAGGAAAGCATTTGAGAGGATTGCCTATGATGGGGGCGCAAACATTTTGTTTTTGGACAATGGTTGATGGTGAAAGAACAAGAAGCCTGGAAGAAGGCATAAAACTTAGCGCTTGTGGGAGGCAACCCACATAGGTTTGGGAAATTTTGACCCAACCTTCACTTTTTGATACAATTGCTTTGTTTTTACACTTTCCAAGAAAACACACACACTTGTGTTTGATAGTTTTTGTCTAGTTTTAAGATGTGCATGTGGTAACAAGGTGAAATGAAGGAAATTTGAGTACAATTAAGAGAAGGATTCAAAGAAAAATCACTCTGGGTCAAGTTTTTGAGTGTTTGATGTTCCTCATTTTGAGAGTAGCAGCTATAGGGACCACCACGGTTGTGGCACATCAATACAACCATGGTCATTTGCATGAAAAACATACCAAGTCCCTAGATTCAAAAGCAAAATTGAGAAATGCTGCCAAAGGACTGCACCACGGTCGTGCCAGGCAGCACGATCGTGCAACTTGAAGCCAACACGGCTGTGCTACGCAGCACGGCCGTGCTGTAGAACAATTTCAGCCACTGAAGGTAGATTAGTGCGGAAACTACTATGCATATCCTCCACCACAGGGAGGAACACCTCCAGAGCCTCAAGAGAGCCATGATCGTCTACCCTATCATCCTAAACTCTAGGATCATGTTGAGGACATCATGATTCAAAAGTTTGGGGTGGTAGGGTAGGTATGCCCTAGTTTCACTTTACATTTCACCTACCACATCCACTTTTGTTTTCTTGTTTTTGCTATCTATCTTAGTCATCTTTACTGCTTTACATACTTGCATGTCATGTAGTTTACTTTCTTGTGATTTTTACATAATTTTCAAAAAAATTTGCTCTTCTTGCCATGCATTGCATATCATGCAAATTTTTGGTAATTCTTGCATGTTATAGCTAGTAGTTGCTTGTTTACTTCTTTAAGTTCAATAATATAGGGTTTAGATGTGATTTAAGGCAACTTGGCACCGTTTTGGCCAATTTTGCCCAAATTTGATATTTCTTGCCTAGAAAGTGTGTTTTGACCCTATCTCTATTATTTTGAGTAAAAATGATGACCTTTGACAAATGCAAGTGAAATGTCATTCTTTATTGCTAAGTGGTATCAATGTTTGACTTTTTACATGTGCATCACCTCTTATGATGGTGATTGATTTGGTTGAATTGTGAAGTTGAGCAAGCTTTGAACGCTTAGTGTTTGTGGAATCACTTGATTGATATATCAATTTCATCTTGTTCATTCATGTGGTGTGATATCTAGGATGAAGTATTGGATTAATTTTCATGTAGGATGTCTTATGTGGAAAATCATACCAATGACCCCTCTTTGATCTGACTCTTCTTCCACCATCTTCATACCCCTCTGCCTCATAAAAAGATGCCCTAGTACACATAACCAGCCTTGGCCACCTACAAAAGTTTGGGGTGGCCATATCTTTATCTCCTCGCTTCACTCTATCCACCATATGCCCTATCTACCCAAGGGAAAGAAAAAAAAAGGGAAAAGAAAAAAAAAAGCAAAAACAAAATTAAAGGATGCTCATGTTTAAGAGCATTCAAATATAGAAAAGATGAGTGGGTAATAGCACTCCAAAATCTTACCACAACCATTTATTCCATCTTTATACCCATTGAGCTAGGAAATATTAAACATAGCTCATTTTACCCTTTTTCCACAGCCACATGGGTCATTTGGTGTGATTTGAAACATAAGATTGAATGCATGAATGTGAAACAATACTCCTAATCATCCTTGATTCACACCATCATGAAACGGTCTACCCAGAACTTTATGGAAGAAATATGGATAACTTGTGTATTCTATGCGCTATATTTGAAGTTCATATGGTTTGTGCTCTTTTCATGATTGGATTGCGAAAGCAGGCGAGGAGAGAAGTGAAATTCATGTACTTAGTCATCCTTGATCCCATTTAGAAATAATTAGCTTTTACATTGCATTCGTCATTTCTTGTTTGTGGAAAGTTTGTAGAGAGATTGAGTTGGACCATACTTGAGGACAAGTATGTTTCAAGTTTGGGGTGGTGATCCAGCCCTATTTTAGGGCTTCATGTTGTGTCATATTGCATTTCGATCACATCTATACTTGCTAGATTACATGTTATTTACCCCAATATGCTTATTTATATCAAATGCACTTATGGAGACTTTTTGCATGTTTTATATGTACTTTGTCCACTACTTGATGGCATGGAAATAAGATGGTCCAATCTAGGGTTTCCTCAGGCTTGGAGGAGCCCAAAATGAGGCCAAAACCACTCCCAACCTACCCCAAGTGGTCAAAGACTGTTTTGAAGCAATACCCTCCATGGATGATCACGTTGAATGCTCAAGTGCATCAGAGGGACACCAAAACGGCCATGGTACTCCACCACGGTCGTGGTGGACATGCCCCAAGCACAAAAAATCACTATAACTCCCAGAATTTGATGAATATGGCCAAAATGACTGTGGTGATCAATATTCCCGTGGCCATAGGTTCCCACCACGATCGTGGTGACCCCACACGACTGTGGCCATCCATGTACACCTCCCTGTGATCTCCAATTTTTAATTCCCACGACCGTGCCCATCCACCACGGCCGTGGTCTACCCTACCCACCATGGCAGTGGTGACCTACCACAGTCGTGCTACTCACAAAACCCACCTAGTTTTCACTGCTTTACCTATTTTACCCCTAACTTAACCCTAGACCCCCTAGATCCCTATATAATCCCTAGTGGCAGCTGGGGGTCAGGGGGTTGGCTTCTTAGAGTCCCATTTTCACTCCCTTGTCACCTCCACTCCATTCCACTTCACCTCCACCTCAAATCCACCCCATTTCACCATTTCCACCACATAACCCCCCATATCTAAGCCTTTCATCCACTTCTCACCATCATCCCACGCCATTCCATCCAAGGAGAAGAAGGAGGACATCCTTGCAGCAGCTGGAGGGAGGAGATTCCTCATCTACACCAAGCTCCATGGCTACTTCTTCCTCTATCTCCTTTCTTTTTGTATTTTTCTTTGTTATGAGTAGCTAGGCCCCTTGGGTGGGCTATTTGGGGGAAATTATGTTACTTTGATACCATGTTGGGGGAAAATGAGATGTAAAAGTTGTAATTCCATTTGTTAATGATTATATTCTATTTGTATCTCATTCTCCATGAATTGCTTGTTAGTTTGTGTGTGAAATCACCTAGGAATTTAGGCAAATTACTTATATGTGTGAATTTTGGGATTTGCCCCTAGGTCCAATTCTTGGATCCCTAGGTTGCCTCCCATCTTCCTACATCCTAATCAATCTCCCTAAACCTAAGTGAGAGATCTAAGTAGCTAGATTAGATAATTCTAGTACAATTAGCATGGAGCCTTCTCAAGGCTAGAATGTGGGGGAATTGGGGCCCAAAACCCTAATTTCACCTCCCCATTAATACCCTCGACCCCTAATTGCCCTAGGAATGCCTAATATAGAAGCCTAGACTTGATTAGACTCTAATTTAATTGAACCTAATCCCTAGCCCAATTGAGCCTCGTAAGGGTAGTAGGGGGTGTTAAGGATTAGTTCCCCTATGCACAACCTAGCATATCCATGGCCAATTAGTAGCTTAGGTTAATTCATTAGACTCTAACTTGTTGTTTGGTTTGGATAATCTAAATGGAATCATAATGTTCATATGTCAACCCACAACTTAAGTGATATGTTCATACCCCTAAACAGCCCATACCTCCCTTTATTGCTTAAAACCCTAGATTTGTGTTTGCTTTGCTTAATTAGCTCTTTCCTTGCTTAGTTAGCTTCTTGCTTTGTTCTTGCCTTGTTCATGTTCGTTTAGTTCTTTAAGTTCTCCTTTTCTCTTCTTGATTGCTTTAGTGTAATTTGCCTTTTCATACCTAGCTTAATCCTTTCTTGCCTGTTTATCCTTAATCTAATCTAGGGTTAACATGGATTTCATTCTGGCCTTTAATTCCTCATTTGATCATAGTAGTTTAATAATCAAAATCACCTTTTAAACCCTTAACCCTAGTCTCCACAGTAGGAACCCAGCAAAACTAACCTAGCTCTAGTGCCCCCTCTTTTCCCTGTGGATTGACCCTATACTTGCCACCTTCCTATACTACGACACGACCCCATGCACTTGTGGGTGTAGCTATTTTAGTAGAAGTAGGTTTGTTAAGTTAGGTTTTATAAATTTCTAAAGTTAATCTACACGTGCGCTTCCGTCCGTGGGGTTGCACCTATTCAAAACTCCAATTGAGTAGTGTGTAACACCATTGGCGGGAGCACACCACAGATAAACATTATAAAACTGAGTAGGAATTCTTTAATATTATCAGACATGATTAATCATTGTATGAACATAATAAGATAATCTTCTTTCTTAAGGAGAACATTGCATCTACCCTTGGTAGAGTTTATAAATCATCTATTTTCTTAGCAAGGAATGTAAAGTAACATAAATAACGTCTATCAACTAAGATGTATAACTGAATTCCGCATCAAACAATGTTTTTTGTATTCGATCCTTAAGCAGATATGCTACACGGCTGAAGATATTTACAATCACACTTATACCATGAGGAGATGAAGCATACCCTATTCATCTCCAACCGACCACAAACTTCTCACAAGTCGGTACCATACAAGGTCAATGGAAGAGCCAATTGCAATGACCTCCCTTGTCTCGATCAGTACGAGACCACTTAGGCGTAGCAGTACATCTTGTTTCAGCTACAATATAGTTGTGCCAGGGTACGTAGGCATCCTCTCTTAGATCTACAGTGTCACCTGTGCTCTCTTAGGGGAAACATCTACAACAACCGTCCCCAGTTATTGCGTTATGGTCACTTAGGCACCATACTCTGAGCCATGGTCACATAGGCACCATGCTCTGAGCCACAGGTCAGTTCATTGTGCTCTATTGAGACATTCTTATGAAATTACTAAGTCATGGACACTTAGGCTCCATGCCCCCACATATTCAAAAATATGCATTCCAGGTTATGCCATGGGAAACCCATTTCACCATTCAGCAAGTTCTGACACTGATGGATCTATGGTCAGGGCAACATTTTACAGTTCCTAATGATGTATTAAATGTATTACAACATTCTTTTAGTATCAAACAAGTCATCATTATTAATCACAACAATTTCTACAAAGAAAGGTGTAATACATCTATTCAAGTCTTTAAAACACATTTAGATACTTGGTACTTGGGATCTCAACCCATTGTCACATTATTGGGGATCCTCATCCCATCATATCATTATCATCATGATTACTATATATGGGTGTTCAAACCCCTAGATCATCACACAACATTGTTACCTCTGTAACAAGTAACTATTACCTCTAGGTACTCGAACCAAGGTATTCATTTTACTTGTTGTACAAGTATTTCACATAGTTCACATGGTTTGATTAAGTATCTTGTCACCTCTCATTAGGCAACAACTATACACATTGCTCACAAGGCCCATTAAACATCTTATCACCTTTCACTAGGCAACCACTATACACATGGCTTACAATGCCCATTAAACATCTTGTCACCTCTCATTAGGCAACAACTTATTCACATGGCTCGCAAGGCCATTAAACATCTTATCACCTCTCACTAGGCAATAACTTATTCACATGGCTCGCAAGGCCATTAAACATCTTGTCACCTTTCACTAGGCAACAACTTATTCACATGGCTCGTAAGGCCATTAATCATTATACTTGTTATAATAGTATTTAACATGCCAAGAAAGGCTTATGCAATAAGAGAAATACAACCTTCTCATCATTAGGGTTAGGGTTTCCCTTTATATTTGAATAGGGTTTCAAGTTCATATTATGGAGCATATATTAATAGCATATGTATGGAATCATACTTATCTATTTTCATTATTTATCATTAAATGGCTATCAACAAAGAGCATGAGTTTCTCTCTCACCTTCACTAGGATATTGATTACATCATACTTTTGGTTCAATCCTCCTCTTGAGGAATATTAGTCCATCATTAACAATTCACATCATCTTTTGATTAACACCACATTTAACATATGTCACTCAGTCAATTACTCATTATTGGAGTGTCTTTATCATATTGGGTATCAGGATGTGTGTATTATCATATTATACATTAAACCACATTCTTTACTTCTTGTCATGTATCCATATCGGGCATCTGGTGTAACCACATCACCATGTCATGTTTTAGGGTGTATCCCCTAATTAACATATCATGTACCCATATCGGATGGACTATCATATAGATCTTATCATTTCACATTTGCTTTGTATCGGGTATGAGCTAGGTGCTTGACCCCATATCGGGTATAAACTATGTGCTTGGTGCCATATCGTGCACATGATGTGCCCCATATCGGGCATAGAGCATATGCCTCATCATATATCCTTTGAGTGGTATACACAAGATACCATATCAGTTCCCCTTTAGGATTGTCATATCAGGTATCCATATCGGGCAACATATCGGGTTACCATTTTAGACAGACCCTTAGACTCATAACTCCTTCATTATTTTAAGAATCAACCTTGTCATATAGTTATTTGACAAGCTAAGTGTCTTATTATATTCTCATACCACAAACCATCACACAAAGGGTAGGGTGTATCAAGTTCAATCCCTCATCTAGGGTTTCCCACCAACTTAGGTAAATTATGCCCTATCATGCATGAAGTATGAGTTGAACCTCATATCATTAACAAGGTAGGATTAGGTACTTTCCCTATCCTTCAAGGGGTATCATTCATATCGTCCATGTGGTATCACTCACCACTTATATTGGCTTACCCATCACTTAGGAATTATCCAACTCTATATCGTTTAGAGTGTTCACTATCTCTTATTGTGCAAGAGATGTAGTTTTAGATTTGTATTGTGTATAAGGGTAAATGGGTATCTCCCATATTGTGTAAAGGTAATGACTCATATTGTGTATGAGCTATCCATTATCCCCATATTGGGTTAACCCTATCTTGAGTTTCATATCAGGTTGAGGTGTTTCAACCATATCAGATTACATTTAGAATGCATGCCTTAAATCATGCATAAGGGTTTACTTGTTTATTCATATCATGCACCAAATGTGTTCTTCAAGGTATCGTGTACCAGGGGTATATTACATGATCATATCGAGCAAGGTATACTTGCTTTAACTTATGCATATTGGGTAACCAACTTGGGTTTCATATTGTCTCACAAGTATACACTTATTCTTGTATCATGCAAGGAGTCTATACTTGACTTCCTATCGTGCAAAGGTTTATGGTTAACACCATATCATGTTCCAAGGTAGGAACTTCATTCCATATCATGCAAGGAGATATAATCTCACAAGCATATCGTGCAACTAGTGCATGTATATTACCATATCGGGTAAGAGCTACTTGTTTGGGTGCTTGAACCCGATATCACTTTATGAAGTGATACCATCTTGTTCAAGCTCTAGAATTTCATTCTATCTGTTCTAGTTCATGGAAACAGGTCTAAGAAACTACTAGAACTCATAAATTCATTAACTATTTCAGAATATTTTTGGAATTAAAAGTAGTTCATTAAGTATAGCAATTTGGGTGATGAATAATAACACAATAGAGTTCAAGTTATATAACCCACCTTGTGAACACTTCAAAGATCCAAGTTCCAAAGCTTCACGTCCTAAGGTTGAAGAAGAACTTCTCTAAGGTCCAGGGCTCATTCACAATTCCTTGACGGACAAGAGATCACCATAGTTTAGCACTTGGTGAAGAAGGAAAGAAAAGAATATTCATAACCTGATATCCTACTTCAACCAAGGTTGAAGGTGACCAAAGCCTTACCTAAAGCTTGATGTTGGAGCTCTCCTACCTCCTTGAGCTTCTTTTCACGGTACCTAAGGGTCTTTGAATGATATCTCCAAGGGGAATGGTTATGAGGATCGTAAACTTTCATAAGTTTGTGAAAGGTGGAGTATATACATTTGATTTCATGAGATAAAGCATATATGAGGTGTCTTCCCCTCATCCTACTAGATGACACATGACGATGCATGGTTGAAACATGGACATTCATGCACACATGTATATATTATCATGCAAGAGTATTGGGGATAACCTAGAGACAATATCTCGGCCCTTACTTATCTTGTTGGGTAAGTTATCATGTCTTTATCTCATTAAATAAGCAACCCGATACAATTTTTGTAAGGAACTTGCAACTCATCATGGGACACCTCCTTGAGGTTCTCTACCCATCATGTCCTTCGAAAAATCTCAAAAAACTTATAGGAGGCTCCTACTTTGGCTCCTTGGCCGATAGGGCTCCTTATATCAAGTCTACAACTCGATACAACACATAGACTCTTGCCTTCAACTCATTCTTAGTCCTTCATTACCTAGAGTATCACCAATCAAAGGTGATTAAAACATAGTGTCTCCTTCTTTATCTTTCCTATAAAAGATATATAGAGGGAGTAGGGACACTCTAGAGGTGGTATTTAATATTTTAACCCCACATATTGGGTAAATTAGAAATTGTACCAAAATTGGCGTACAAGGTACTAGCATTGTTCAAATGAGTTGTAACTTGGGATTTAGGCTTTCCACAAGAAACCACTTAGCATCACTCTCTTCCTTATGATATCAAAACACTTACAACACATTCCACATGTGTCATTTGCAATGTAACCCCTCATCTTGGGTAAATTGCACTTTTTACTCAGACTTTCATATAAATCACACATAGTTTGTAATGAAGCTCAAACATGAAAATAAACTTCAAAAGAAGCCTTAATCACTTTTCAAAAGATTATAATTAGTTTTTAAGTATCTTACTTAAGGAAAACTTCTAGGGTTAAGCCATAACCCAGGTTAGGGGTGTTATATTTATGAATCCCTAACAAGGATTTTGTCCTGAATATCCCAGATGAAGGAAGACAATTGTCATTCATGCCTCATGTCATAAAATCTCCACATAACATCTTGATGTGATGGAGATTCCATAGAACTTTGACCAGTACAAAGTCCGTCCACTCAGGGTTATCATTTGAATCTGTCATACAAGACATATATTCAATTGCCTTTTCATTATTAACTTGTAGTATATATACTGTGTCAGGTAACACCTTCTATATTAAAGAAGTGGTATTCATACTTTGAATGATTCAGGTGTCAAACCCCACTTAGTTTTAGCATTTATCTTTCATGGAGAGATTATGGTTACGTTTTGTCACCCACTTGGGACTTTACAAGTCTTATCATATATTTTCAGTGCCATTTTAATCTGTTTGACATTACACAAAACTTTCTTATGACTTGTACCAATTTTCTTATTAATTGTACATTTCCTTGTCATAAGGAGAGGCCACTTATTAAAGAATAACTTATATCAGAGATATCTCTAGATTTTATGAGTAATCTACTTCAATAGATCTAGATAGAGACACATTAAGGAATTATCCTTAGCTTGATAAGTTTCTTCCCAAAACGATTCTGCAATTGTTTCTTCAAATAATGAATCTTTATCAAGGTTATGTTTATGCAACGCATAAACCCCTAACAATGATTTTCCTACTAGATTTATTTCAAAGTCAGCCCCTCTAGGTAACCAAACATTATTCATATTATTAGGAGTCATATTCTCACTCTCCCATACCTTCTGGCACATCTTGGATACCCAAATTTCTTACCTTGGTATCCTTCACATGTGTCGAAAACACATCATGTCTTTATCATATCCATTTCTCTATTGTTAGTACAAGTGTTAAACATACAAAAAGATCTTCCTTTTATCTTGGGACATAATATATTACACATATCTTATCTTGGAACCAATGTCCATGACAAATTGATACTTTTCTAAGTATCCATCAATAGATCACCTCTAACTCATGTACATCAAGTGTTCTCAGACTCACTTGATTGCCATGTTTCTAAAAGGAAAGAACACAAAGAAACATATTCCTTTCATCACCCCATCATTACCCAGGGTTGTTCATCAAAGAGGAGACCTCATCATCTCCTAGGATTATTACATGAACTTTCACCTTCATGAGTCATTTATACTTGTTGCATCTCAGGTTCTTTGCCATCTGCATAGGAATTATATGGATGATTACATATCATCATCCCTTTCTTTATTATTGTCTAACATGTTCATGAACATTTCATGGTTTTATCACATTCCACATTTCCATATTATGGGAAAAGTTCTTTAGTATTCACACTGAATTTATCAAACATGGATCATTTCCCTTATTCTCATTCTCATTTCATGAGGATTATAATCTTTACTTCCTCGTACACACAGGATGATCTGAGATCATCTCAAATTCCACTTTATTGCACTTGGGATGCGATAAAAATGGCCATACAATATTTCCAATTTTGTTATGCTCACTAGATTGTATCAAAATGACTACTTGATCAGAGTAATCAGAAAGATAACAATCTAAGAGTTCCATACTCATCTTATCTTCAATAGTTGAATACCTGGCCAGGGTATACAAGTACTAAGATGAGGTAGTATGCACTTTGTTTACTATCATATTCCTTACTTTTCATATCATCAAAACATAGGATTTAGCATTCCTAGATTTTCTCCAGGCATCACATATATACCTTATCCTCTTTCATGAAGATAAGAGCAATTATAAAGCATTTATAAAATACTGAGCATAATGTAAGTCTTCATCTTCCTTGTGTCCTCATAGGACTAGTCAAAGGAAGCTCAATAGAAACTATTTTTCTTATATTTAACATATAGAATCATGAAATGACATATCAGAATGACTCTAATTCATCTAACCTATCTCAACTCACGATTCATTCACTACCTCAGGCTGATTCTTTTCATAGAATCTTGTTGTTGCCTGATTCCAATGTCAGGCTCTATTTCTCGGTATTGATGGTCCTACTCGGGATGTCTGTTTATGTCCTCTTATGCCACCACTAGACCATTGCCTTTAAGAGTCTTGCTAACTCTGCCTCGGTGGTTGGGTCATTTACTCCTTCCTTTTTGGACAAGAGGATCTAATATGCCCAATCTGTTTACACTTATAACCATCTTATAAGCATTCCCCAGCCTTGTTGGCCTTATAACTAATGTAGAGGACAAATCAAGAATTCTAACTGGTGGAACATCAGGTCCTTTACCCTTTCCGGGTAGCCACTACCTTGGTGCACTAGACATTAGTTGCACTGGTGGTACCAAAAGCTTTCCCTTTTTGGAACTATTAGGCCTCTGTCCCCGAGTCTGGATAGGTCTTTTATTAATTTCTACCTCATTATCCTCTTCTGGACAATTTTTTATGATATGTCCTGGTTGCCTACACCTATAGCAAGCCCTAATTTTAGTTCGTAACCTAATTCTTTTAACATTTTCAACTGTCCCAACATAACTATGTTGATCTAAAACTTTGTCAGAGCCCAGAACTTCATCATTAGGGGCTGGTAATCTGGGTTGTGTTGCTAATACCTAGTCCACTATACACATCACTACTATCCTAACCTACCTAGTAGTGGTATCAAAAGAAAGATTCCTTACCATAGTTGGATCATCTTGGGGATTCTCAGGTAGTCGTTCTTCTCTCGCCTGGTCCCTTGCACCTTCTCCTGGTGCAACAACATCACTTTCAGCAATGTACTCCTTGTGTTCTCCAGACATCTTTAAGCTTTACTCTATCTTCTGGATAAGCAGAAGTCAATTATAAGATATACTGGAAGACACTAGAACAGACTCAACACCTTAGTCCTATGTCTATGTAGACTAAGTGAACCTTAAGCTCTAATACCAAACTTGTAATGACTATCATCAAGCCGACAAACAAATCCTTACTAATTAAGTAGAATAAACATAATCAGTGAATTAACAAAAAATCACTAAATTTAAAACCATTTTGCAAGGAGATTCTAGATTGAAAAACTTTTACTAAAAGATCCAAAACCCATACATACCTTGATTTACATTGTACAACATTGTTTCATGTCATCTTGAGGACAACATATAATAGTTGCTCTATCAAAATACATATTGGAGCACAATAAAACCTTGAGGCATACCAGCCAAAATATCAGATTGTTCATGAAACCATTACAAACTGACCCCAAGGACCTGAGAGTACAGACACAACACATAAGAATTCTATCTACAAGACACGACAGACAGTATACTCAACCTGAGTTGTCACTGCTATCTCAGCTGTTGTTCCTCTTATGCAAAACGGTCTTCACCACCTCATGCACGTCCACCTAAAAATTGTGGATCTCACGGGGGAGACAATTGTCCCAGCGAGAGATATAACTCTCCGCCGACCATATTATTATTGCAGATAAACATTATAAAACTAAGCAAGAATTCTTTTATATTATCAAGTAGGATTAATCATTGTATGAATAGAATAATATAATCTCCTTTCTTAAGGAGAACATTGCATCTACCCTTGGTAGAGTTTACAAATCATCTATCTATTTTGCAAGGAATGTAAAGTAACATAAATAACATCTATCAACTAGGATGTATAACTGAATTGTGCATCAAACAATGTTTTTCGTATTCAATCCTTACACAGATATGCTACACGACTGAACATATTTTACAATCACACTTATGCCTTGAGGAGATGAAGCATACCCCCATTCATCTCCAACCGACCACAAACTTCTCACAAGTCGGTACCATACAAGGTTAATGCAAGAGTCGGTTGCCATGACCTCCCTTGTCTCGGTCAGTATGAGACCAATTATGCATAGCAGGACATCTCATGTCAACTACAATATAGCTATGTCAGGGTACATTGGCATCCTTGCTTAGAGCTACAACGTCAACTGTGCTCTCTTAGGGGAAACATCTACAACAACCGTCCCCAGTTATTGAGTTATGGTCACTTAGGCACCATACTCTGAGCCATGGTCACATAGGCACCATGCTCTGAGCCACATGTCAGTTCATCGTGCTCTATTGAGAAATTCTTATTAAATTACTGATTCATGGACACTTAGGCTCCATGCCCCCACATATTCAAAAATATGCATTCCAGGTTATGCCGTGGGAAACTCGTTTCACCATTCAGCAAGATCTGACGCTGATGGATCTATGGTCAGGGTAACATTTTATAGTTCCTAATGATGTATTACATGTATTACATCATTCTTTTAGCATCAAAGAAGTCATCATTATTAATCACAACAATTTCTACAAAGTAAGGTGTAATACATCTATTCAAGTCTTTAAAACACATTTAGATACTTGGTACTTGGGATCTTAGCCAATTGTCACATTACTGGGAATCCTCATCCCTTCATGTCATTATCATCATGATTACTGGATCTAGATATTCAAACCCCTAGATCATCACACACCATTGTTACCTCTGTAACAGGTAACTATTACCTCTAGGTCATCATACCAAGGTATTCATTTTACTTGTTGTACAAGTATTTCACATAGTTCACATGGTTTGTTTAAGTATCTTGTCACCTCTCATTAGGCAACAACTATACACATTGCTCACAAGGCCCATTAAACATATTGTCTCCTTTCACTAGGCAACAACTATACACATGGCTTACAAGGCCCATTAAACATCTTGTCACCTCTCATTAGGCAACAACTTATTCACATGGCTCGTAAGGCCATTAAACATCTTGTCACGTCTCACTAGGAAACAAATTATTCACATGGCTCACAAGGCCATTAAACATCGTGTCCCCTCTCACTAGGCAACAACTTATTCACATGGCTCGCAAGGCCATTAATCATTATACTTGTTATAATAGTATTTAACATGCCAAGAAAGGCTTATGCAATAAGAGAAATACAACCTTCCCATCATTAGGGTTAGGGTTTCCTTTTATAGTTGAATAAGGTTTCAAGTTCATATTATCAGTGCAACCCTAATTCATTGCTCCACACATCTAGGAGCATATATTAATATCATAAGTATGCAATTATACCTATCCATTTTCATTATTTATCACTAAATGATTATCAACAAAAAGTATGACTTTTTCTCTCATCTTCACTAGGATATTCATTAGATAATACTTTTGGTTCAATCCTCCTCTTGAGGAATATTAGTCCATCATTAACAATTCACATCATCTTTTGATTAACACCACATTCAACATATGTTACTCAGTCAGTTACTCATGATTGGAGTGTCTCTATCATATTGGGTATCAGGATGTGTGTATTATCATATTATACTTTAAACCACATTCTTTACTTCATGTCATGTATCCATAACGGTAATGTGGTGTAACCACATCTCCATGTCATGTTTTAGGGTGTATCCCCTAATTAACATATCATGTACCCGTATCAGATGGACTATCATTTAGATCTTATCATTTCAAATTAGCTTTGTATCAGGTATGAGCTAGGTGCTTGACCCCATATCGGGTATAAGCTATGTGCTTGGTGCCATATCGTGCACAACATGTGCCCCATATCGGGCATAGAGCATATGCCTCATCATATATCCTTTGAGTGGTATACACAAGATACCATATCGGTTCCCCTTTAGGATTTTCATATCATGTATCAATATGGGGCAACATATGAGGTTACATATCGAGTGACATATCGGATTACTATGTTAGGTAGACCCTTAGACTCATAACTCCTTCATTCTTTCAAGGATCAACCTTTTCATATAGTTACTTGATAGGATTGGTGTCTTATTATATTCTCATACCACAAACCATCACACAAAGGGTAGAAGGTATCAGATTCAATCCCTCATCTAGGGTTTCCCACCAACTTAGGTAAATTATGCCCTATCATGCATGAAGTATGAGTTGTACCTCATATCGTTCACAAGGTAGGAGTAGGTACTTTCCCTATACTTTAAGGGGTATCATTCATATCATCCATGTGGTATCACTCACCACTTATATTAGCTTGCCCATCACTTAGGAATTATCCAACTCTATATCGTTTAAAGTGTTCATTATCTCTTATTGTGCAAGAGATGTAGTTTTAAATTTGTATTGTATATAAGGGTAAATGGGTATCTCCCATATCATGCAAAGGGAATGGCTCATATCATGTATGAGCTATCCATTATCCCCATATCAGGTTAACCCTATCTTGAGTTTCATATCAGGTTGAGGTGTTTCAACCATATCAGAGTACACTTAGAATCCATGCCTTATATCATGCATGAGGGTTTACTTGTTTATTCATATCATGGACCAAATGTGTGCTTCAAGGTATCATATACCAGGGGTATATTACATGATCATATCGGGCAAGGAATACTTGCTTTAACTTACTCATATAGGGTACCCAACTAGGGTTTCATATTGTCTCATAAGTATACACATATTCATGTATCATGCAAGGAGTCTATACTTGACTTCCTATTGTGCAAAGGTTTATGGTTAACACCATATCATGTTCCAAGGTAGGAACTTCATTCCATATCATGCAAGGAGATATAATATCACAAGCATATCATGCAACTAGTGCATGTATATTACCATATCGGGTAAGAGATACTTATTTGGGTGCTTGAACCTGATATCACTTTATGAAGTGATACTATCCTCTTCAAGCTATAGACCTTCGTTATATATGTTCTAGTTCATGGAAACAGGTCTAATAAACTACTAGAACTCATAAATTCATCAACTATTTTAGAAGATTTTTGGAATGAAAAGTAGTTCATTAAGTATAGCAATTTAGGTGATGACAATAACATGATAGAGCTCAAGTTATATAACCCTCCTTGTGAACATTTCAAAGCTCCAAGATCCTAAGCTTCATGTACTAAGGTTGAAGAAGAACTTCTATAAGGTCTAGGGCTCATTCACAACTCCTCCATGGACAATAGATCTGTTGGTATATGTATGCCCGTAGAGCCATCCCAAGCGATTGCATGGAGTCAGATATTAATTAATCAATTAATGCGATTATTTGGTTAATTAATGAATTCCGAAATATTCTAATTAATCCACGAGTGTTTTAATTAACGCAACGTTTCTGTTTACCGATGGGTTTAGGAAACCCTACTTCTCTTCTTATCCTATTTAAAGGAGGATAGACGGCCAATATCTATATAAGATATAGAGAGACGCTTTTAGGTTACGCTCACGTACGTAAACCTAGCCGTCGCCGTCCTTAGGAGAGAAAGGAGAGCAACGCGGTGCTAGCACGCCGCCGCAGAGACACGCTCCTTCCCGCCGGCTTGAGAAGCGCGACGTGGAGTTCCGTCCATCCGCGTGGACGAAGTAGAGACGCAGACGCCTTGACGCCTGCGTTCGGAGGACGTCGACGACCACCTGTACGTGCTGCGAGCAACGTACATCACCGCCACAGAGGAGCATTGCCGGATCAACTTGCGACAGCGAACGGGAGAGAAGATCCGTCCGTGTTTGACAAGCAGTGTTGCACCGTCGTGCAGTGGGACATCGCCAGACTTGCTCCGCGATAAGGTATATCCCGCAAACCTATTTCTGAATACGCTGTTATCGACGAGATCCTGTTACGGGTTGTGTGTATTTTATCGCTTCCGCCGCGCATGTTTTCTCCACAAAACCCAACAAGATCACCATAGTTACGCACTTCGTGAACAAGGAAAGAAAATAATATTCATAACCCGATATCCTACTTCAACCAAGGTTTAGGTGACCAAAGCCTTACCTAAAGATTGGTGCTCGAGCTCTCCTAGATCCTTGAGCTGCTTTGCACGATACCTAAGGGTCTTTTCATGACATCTCCAATGGTAATAGTTATGAGGATCGTAAACTTTCATAAGTTGGAGCATATATACTTGATTTCATGAGATAAAGCATATATGAGGTGTCTGCCCCTCATGCTACTAGATGACACGTGGCCATGCATGGTTGACACATGTCCATGCATGCAAACATGTATATCTTGTCATGCAAAAGTCTTGGGGATAACCTAGAGATAATATCTTAGCCCTTACTTATCTTGTTGGGCAAGTTATCTCGTATTTATCTCATTAAATAAGCAACCCGATACACTTTTTGCAAGGAACTTGAAACTCATCATGGGCCACCTCCTTGAGGTGATCTACCCATCATGGCATTTTCCAAAGCTCAACAAACTGATAGGAGGCTCCTACTTTGGCTCCTTGTCTGATAGGGCTCCTTATATCAAGTCTACAACTCGATACAACACATATAAGGCTCTTGCCTTCAACTCATTCTTGGTCCTTCATTACCAAGAGTATCAACGCTCAAAGGTGATTCAAAGATAGTGTCTCCTTATTTTTATTTCCTCTAAAATATACATAGAGGGAGTATGGACACTCTAGAGGTGGTATTTTACATTTTAACCCCACATATTGGGTAAATTACAAATTATACCAAAATTGGTGTACAAGGTACTAGCATTGTTCAAATGAGTTGTAACTTGGGATTTAGGATTTCCAAAAGACACCACTTAGCATCACTCTCTTCCTTATGATACCAAAACACATAGAACACATTCCACATGTGTCATTTGCAATGTAACCCCTCATCTCGGGTAAATTGTACTTTTTACTCAGACTTTCATATACTATACACATAGTTTGTAATTAAGCTCAAACTTGAAAATAAACTTCACAAGAAGCCTTGATTACTTTTCAAAAGATTAGAATCATTTTGTAAGTATCCTACTGAAGGAAAACTTCCAGGGTTAAGCCCTAACCTAGGTCAGGGGTGTTACAAGGACAATCGGAGGTCATGCCCGGCTAGCCTTCCGATGGGAGAACACACCCACAACCTGAAGGTAAGCTTAGTGTCCACCTAACAAATTCTTAGAAAAACTCTCTCTTCCCATGGTTCCTTTTGCCGGCTCTACCAATGAAAAAGATCATAGTCATCGACCGAAGGATTCCAACTTGTTTAGCCTACCGATGACTCATCTGAGCATCATTCTGCTAATCATTCGGAAATATACCACCCTTCCAAGGACCACTGAACATCCATTTATTGATGGTTAATGATGACCATTAACCAAGGGCTCGACATGCCCTCCTATTTTGATGGTGTGTCTACAAGTGACAATTGAAGATTGGGCAGACAATATCAATTGATGTTGGCCAACAACCTTCACCTACTAATGACTGAGCTACATACACCAAACACCATGTTAGTCAAGTATGTTCCCCAAAGCACGTTCCCATAGGACTTGGGTCACACACAAATCTCATCTATGAGTGCACTGAGCTCCACACCAGACTCTATAAATAGTGGACTGCTTGATACATAGATGGGGTCGCTCATCACTAAAGTTGAGGATGGAGTGTTGACATTGAACTGGCTCGCCATCGACCTCTGCTTGTAGACATTGGTTCACCAAAGATAAGGACTAAATTCCAAGGTTACAACACTCCTTTTTCATCCCCAAGCATTACTTGAAGCCTCTTCAAGAGAAGAAGGGAGACAGAGTTGACACCCACCATCCATCTCACCATAACTTCTATTAGAGTTGAGAAGGAGTTCTTCCCTGAGATTTGGTAGCTCATTTTGTGGCTACTATATTGGAGTCTTCCTCCTTCCACTTTGCCTACTTCTCCCTTAAATCTTGCTTCCATTCTTCCCATCTTCCATGGCTTCACTTTGTTCTTATTCCACCATGTCACTCACTACCATGAATGGCTAGTTAATTAACTTGGATTGGGAGTAGACACTAAGGGTATCCCAACATGTAAAAACTTATATGGATTGAATATACACTCTTAGAAATGTTTATATCTATACTATTGTTCTTAATGCTTCACTTGCATGTTTAGATACCATTTTGTTTTGTTTTTAATACCTTGAGAGAGTAGTATTAACCTATATCTAAGAGTTATGGACTTTCATGAATGCATGAGAATGTTGGAGTATTTAAGCTTATGATCATATGGTTTTATGTTGATTTTTTTTCCATCTCAAGGGGGATATAACCATATAATCTAGTCTTGGTATGTATGCCCAAAGAGATAATCATATGATGATTTTAATGGCATATCTTCCAAATTATTTTATTAGTAATAAAGGAAATCTTCATTTATATGTGTGATCAGTTATGAGATAATGATGTAACATATTAAATGTCTAAAGAATAATGTTACCCGATAAAGTATGTCTTCAAGTTGAGGACCCAAACAAGAAAATCACACAATTGGTAAGAGTATATAAATTCTTTATATGTCCCTAGTCGGATGCCATTGTAGAAGCTGATAGACAACAATTACACATAATGTTAGAGTGTGTGTTGGTTGATGATAGAATCTCATTAGTCATGATATGTGATATAAAAGAAAACACATAGGTACTTGTTAGAGAACAGTGTATCAGACAAACCCTCTCTGAGAGTGATGCATAGAAACCATTGAATGGTAGTCAACATCATATCTCATAGTGATTGTGGTTCTTAGATCTAAAATCACTACACTCATCACATGTTGTTTGATGTACTTTAACATCATCCAACGTGACCTTGAATAAGGGTTACCATAAAGGCGATGCTCAAATACATTGTGACACACGGGGATGACTGTGAGTGATGTAGATGGTATTTGTCCCTCCTATGGGAGCTTATATCTCTCCCACCTAATAATAGAGATTGGGAAATGTATGGTCATACTCATATGAATCAAGATGTATGATATGTGATCTCACATGTATCTCAGGCAGTCCACTCTTATGAGACCCCTAACCTTGATTAAATGGTTGAACATGTTTAATTATCATAATTGGGTTCTTAAAACATTAACAAAATTATATGATGTTCTTTTATATCACGTGACAAGCTTAAGTTTCAAAATTGGTCCAATTTGGACATTGTTTGAGCAAGATATGCAATTTTATGTACTTGCAATTTGTCCCTTGCATTTTGAGCTAGGGGGTGCTCAATTGTACCTTGGTTTGGTGGTAATTCTATTCTATGGTGAATTAAGGTTTACTCCTTCATGGATGAGCTACCTTTAGGATCCATGAACCGATGGTCCCCCTATTTGGTTGTCATTCGATGGTCACCAATAGGTGGTGACAACCTATTGTCATCCTAGAAGACCTTAGGTCAATGGTCTTTCAGCTATGGCTCACTTGGATCAGTTGTTCACTTAAAAAGTATGATGAAAAGATGGTTCATCACCTAGTAAGTTAGGGTGTCATCAAATAATGGTTACCATGTGCTAACTGTGACAACATTTGACACACAAAGTGAGATTACTCAAAACAAAATGTGGAATTAACACTAATAACTATATCACCACAAAATAGCGTAAATTAAAATTCATTCCATAACAAGATTTGAACTGAACAACTCATAATTGAAGTCGTAAACTTGTGCCACTTATGTTTCATTCATTGCCAAATAGATTACATATCAATATCCACTAGCTATCTAGACACAACCTATTACATATGATCACTTGTTCTCATATACAAATCATGTCTATATTAAAATGTCATAAAGCCAAAAACTCAAACTGATGTACAATATTCACAAAATACCCCAAAGGACATGAGTGTATAGGGACAACACACATGACTCTATTACTGGACACTAGTTGCATACCCATGATTCAACAAATATCATTCCTTTTGTTATTAGTCCCTATCACATGATCTCTATCCCAGCGTATATGTCCACCTAAAAAGTTGTGGTACCCATGAGGTGAGACCAAACGTCCTAGCAAGATATATAACTCTCTGCCAACATCTATTATAAGCAAAGATAACAAAATATGAAGTTATACTATTAACAGATAAATAGATTCAGATTATGATATAAGAAGGGCAATTATCACAGTTTAAGCAATTAGGGCATCTACACTAAATAGTACATCATCTTATGCTTGAAGAAGGATTATGAAGAAAATGAACAACTGTTATAAAATAAACAGTACAAGAAACACAACAAGGGAGTCATTCAATGTTATTCATATGTGACCCTAAGAAATAACACTAAACAACTATGATACATCTTTAATTATTGTGCCCTAAGGATTTGAGGCATACCATTTGAATCCACTGATCACGGCTAAGTCGAAATCAATACCATATAAGATTAATGGAAGAGTCAAACTCCAAGATCATCACCAACACTACTCAGCCAGCACGAGTCTGCAACGCAGTGACATTTAGTCAAACTACAAAGATTGAAACTTATAGTGGAAGCTATAGTCCTATATAGACATTGACTCATAGTCAAAGATACGGTCCTGTAAAACAACTAGCCTTCCTTGGTACGTGGAACAACGCTAGAGAATAGGCTCAAACATGGCCATTCTATAATTTCAACATTATACCGCTATTTCAACAACTTAAGGATATATGGAGATATTGGTGCGCTCCCGCCAATGGTATCACACACCAATCAATTGAGACTTGAATGGATGCAACTCCATAAATAGAAGCACACAGGTGGATTAAGCTTTCAAAATTTATATTGACTTACACTCAATATACTCGCACAAACTAAAACACTACACCCGCAAGCACACAAGGTCATGTCGTAGAATAGGAGGGTGGCAAGTATAGGGTTGATCCATAGGGAGAAAAGGGGGCACTAGAGCTAGGTTTGTTTTGCTAGGTTCCTACTACGAAGACTAGGGTTAAGGGTTTAAAGGTGATGGGATTGTTAATCTAAGGGTGAACAAGAAAGAAAGACAAGTAAGAACAAAACCTAAGTTAACCCTAGACAAGCAATTCTATTAAGCAAGAAAAGGCAAGACAAGGTAAGAAAAGGCAATTTGAGAACAATCTACACTAAGGAAAGCAAAACAAGGCAAAAGAGCAATTAAAGACTTAAGCTAGCAAGAACAAAGCAAGAACAGGGGAAAAAGCTATCTAAGCAAGAAAAGAGTTAATTAAGCTAACACTAGCTAAGCAAGTTGGAAACTAGGGTTTTAAAGCAATTAAGGAAGATGTCGGTTGTTTAGGGTGTGCACTTATCAATTAAGTTGTGGGTGACATATGAACATTATGATTCTATTTAGATTATCAAACCAAACAACAAGCTAGAGTCTAGTGAATTAGCCTAAGCTACAAACTGGCCATGGATTTGCTAGGTTGTGTATAGGGGAGCTAGTCCCTAACACTCCCCACTACCCTTGCGAGGCTCAATTGGGTTACGGATTAGGTGGAATTCAGTAAGATTCTAAACAAGCCTAGGTTTCTAGGTTAGATGATCTTAGGATGATTAGGGGTTGAGATTAGTAAAGGGGTGGAAGTGAGGTTTTAGGCCTCCCATCACCCACATTCCAACCTTGAGAAAGCTCCATGCTAAACACACCAATTTCATCTAAACTAGCTACTTAGATCTCTCAACTAGGGTTATGAAGATTGATTAAGATGTAGGAGGATGTGTATCAAGCCAGGGATCCAAGAAATGGACCTAGGAGAAAATCCCAAAATTCACATATATAATCAATTTCCATAAATTCCCAATTGATTTCAATCACAAACCAAAAAGCAATTCATGGAGAAAGAGATAGAAATAGAACATAATCATTATAAAATGTAATTTCAATGTTTACATACCATTTTCCCCAACATGGTACCAAAGTAACATTTTACACCTCAAACAACCCACCCAAGGGGCCTAGCTACTCATATCAATGCAAAATACAAAAAGAAGATAGAAGAAGATAGAAGAAGCCATGGAGCTCAGTGTAGATGGAGAAATCCTCCACTTCAGCTACTGTAGGGCATCCTCCTCTCTCCTCTAAGGTGTAGGGGCGTGGAATGATGGTGGAAATGGGTGGAAACTAGGGTTTTGATGGTGGAAATGGTGAAATGGAGTGAAACGGAGGTGGAAATGGAGTGGAATGGCTATGGGGCAAAATGGGGAGGTAAGAGGTGGTAGAAGGTAGCTGACCTCATACTGGAGCTGCCTCCTAGGTATATATAGGTGTGGGGGAAGCACTAGGTCAAGTAAGGGTATAATAGGAAAAGTAGTGTTGAAAAATAGTAGGGTTGAGTGATCAACACGGTTGTGGCAGGGGTTAGGTGGTATGGCCATTGGTTGGGGACACAGTCGTGGTAGAGGAGGTTTTAGGTAGATTTTTCTAAGTGAGGTGGCACATCCATGGTAGGGTGTCATGGTCGTAGTGAAGAGTATGTGGCACAACCTTGCTGGGTAGGTCGAACCATGGTCGTAGTGTCCTTGGAGGCTGTTTTGTCTTCATCTCACCACAATCATGGTGGATGGCCACAACCATTTTCATTCAGGTGTAAAGTGGCCAAAGAAACTGTGATCTTGGCCAACTTGAGCAATTAATTCCCACGGCCATGGTGGGGGGCCACGATCGTGATGTCTTCAGTTGGCCACGACCGTGGTACTTTCGTTGCAAAAGTACTGACATCCCTGTGATTCTTGGCTTTAATTCCCACAACCGTGGTGGATGCCCACGGACGTGCTGGGCTTCTTGCTACTGATTCTGAACTTGGAAAATCTTTAGTTTGTCTCTTCTTGGTTTAGGTTGATTCTTGTGCATCCATGGATAGATCAGGGAAGATTGAAAGATGCCTCTTGAGCTCAGGGACCCAAAGGACTCCTTAATCTCCTTGCTTGCATCAAAACATGCATAAGTGCCCTAAAAACATACAAGAGGATACATACGAATATTTGACTTTGAATTCCAAATTTGGGGAATATGATTGCAATGTAACATGTTTGGATGTACATAAAAGTGCAATATGACACAAGATGAAGCCCTAAAATAGGGATACATCACCACCCCAAACTTAAAACATACTTGTCCTCAAGTATGCTCCAACTCAATCTCTCTACAATTTTTCCACAATCAAGAAATGATAAATGCAATGCAAAGGATGATTATTGATAAATAGGATCAATAGTGACTAAGTACATACATTCCTCCTCTCTCCTCTCCTGCTTTCACAAACTGATCATGAAAAGAGAACAAAGCAATTGAACTTCAAATATTGTGCACAAAAACACACAAGATATCCATATTTCTTTCATGTAATTCCGAGTAGAACGTTTCATGATGACGTTAATCAAGGATGACTAGGAGTGTTGTTTCACCTTCATGCATTCAACCTTATGTTTCAAACCACACCAAATGACCCATGTGGCTGCAGAAAGGGAAAAATGAGTTAGGTTTGATGTTTCCAATCTCAATGGGTATGAAAATGGAAGAAAGGATTGTGGTAAGATTTTTGAGTGTTATTACATAGAGCAATCATCTTTTCTTTATTTAGATTCTCTTAAACAGGAGCATCTTTTTATTTTCTTTTTGATTTTTCTTTTCTCTTTTTTTTTCTTTTTCTTTGACCTTGTAGTAGACAGGGCACATGGTGATGGGATTGAAGCAGTGAGATGTATATGTGGCCACCCCAAACTTTTGGAGGTTTCCACGGCTGATATGTGCACTTTGGCATCCTTTCATGAGGCGGAGGGGTAAGAATATGGTGAGTGAATAGTCCGGTCAAAGAGGGGTCACTGGTGTGATTCTCAACATAAGGTATCCTACATGAAAATTAATCCAACACTTCATCCAACAATATCACCCCACATGAATAAACAACCTAAAATTGATACTTCAATCAAGTGATTTCATAGGCACTAAGCTCTCATAGCTTGCTCAAGTCACAATTCAACCAAATCAATCACAAACACAAGAGAGGTGATGCACATGTAAAAGTTCAAGAATTGATACCATTTAGCAATAAACAATGATAATTCACTTGAATTTGTCAAAGGTCATCATATTTAATCCAAAAGGTAGAGATTGGGTCCAAACACACTTTTAGGCAAGAAATCTCAAATTTGGGCAAAAATGGCCAAAATGGTGCCAAGTTTCCCTCAATCACATCTAAGCCTATATTATTTGAACATAAATAGTGAACAAGAAAATCCTATCTAAAACATGAAAAAATTAGCAAAAATCTATATGATATGCAATGCATGGCAAAAAGAGCAATTTTTTTGAAAATTACACAAAAATGACAAGAAAGAAAACTACATGGAATGCAAATATGAAAAGAAAGTAAATTCTAAACTAAAGCAAGAAAAAGTAAATGGCAGGTGAAATGCAAAATAAGAGTGAAAATGAGATAGGGCATACCACCCTACCACCCCAAACTTTTGAATCATGTTGTCCTCATCATGACACTAAAGTCTGGGAATGATAGGGTAGATGATCACTGTGGTGGCAGTGGTCCTCCTCTGTGGTGGAGGATGCTGGTAGTAGGAACCCCAATAGTATGAATGTGGAGGCGGGTAGTTGTCCTGATATTTTAATAGTGAACTCCACCAATCTTCCCCCACCGGGGGTTCCTCTATGTCTGGGCATGCTGGAATTGGTATAGGTGGTTGACTTGATAATGCATCTGTTGATGGTCTAACCACAATGCATCCTGAGTGTGCTGAAAACCCTCTTGTGCCTGCAAAATACCCTCCTAGGTGCTCAAAACACGATCCTGAGTACGTTGAATACCCTCCAACTGTGCATGTATGGTGGACATGTCATATGTTTTTGTTGTGGACTGATGCTACTATTGCTTTGATGTTTCTTCCTCACGGTGCCTCACCCTATAGTTCTCTCACTCCTCATCTTTCCTCCTCCTCTTGGCAGCTACCTATTACTCTCCAAGTCCCTCAGGCAGATCTCTAGGCTCCTGCTACCATGTATCTCTAGGATGCTCCTCTTCCCACCTCCTCAAGATGGCCAAAAAGTATGGAGATGGGTCACATTCCTCTAGGAGAGGTGTGGCATGATGGGGGAGCTCAAATGAAACCCTAGTATAAGGAGGATTGACCTGGTAGAAAATTTTGTGATCGACCATTGATATCATCGATAAACGAGTTAATTAATGCAAGTCAACCAACTTTCCTCCTTCCACCTTTGTGTAGCCAGATACATCATGTCCTAGGGCCAAAGCAATGGAGTAACAATCCCTTCCATGATAAATGGATTCTTGCTCTTGGATGGGATTGTCTTCATATGATCAATGATAAGAGACCCCAGATTTACAATCTTCCCTTGCACCATCCATCCTAACACAAAAAGGTCTTTTCTTGTGCAGCTACCTTGATTTTCATATCAGTTGAAGATGGTGTTCGACAAGACCTTCTGAATGTACCTTAGGATAGGGTTGTGAATTAGACTAGTCTTTGATTTACCTACTAAAAAATTTCTTTGACCTGTGAGTTTCTTTCACACAGCAGTGTAATTTGCATTAGTTTCTCTATCAGTGTTTCCTTCATCAAGTGACATTTCTACCTCGGGAGTCAGAGTAAAGATGCAATTAAGAAAGGATGAAGTGATGAGATAAGTTCTACTCCCCAAGGTGACACTGATGACGTCCTGTGAGACCTTCCCTAATGTGACTAAGAATTGTTGTGTAAGCTCCATGTAGGTCTCCTGCATTGTAGTCAACACCTCAACTATCCCAATGGGCTCCACAACATCTTGAAAAAAATCAAAGATGCCCAAACTCATCACCGTCTCCTGGCACGCATAGCGAGTGGCAATCACTTGATGCGTCAAGCATTCTGGATGCTTGGGCTTCTTCCTTTCTCACTCTGATTGTCTGGTGTTGCCTCATGACACACTTCAGGTGCATCCTATGGCTGTGCATCTGGCATTGCCTCATCGATATCATCTACCAGTAATCACCGTCATGCTCTCGACTGCTGTTGTGGATGCAGTGTCGTAGACGTCGAGGGGCGTGCAGCTGAAAATGACAGACGAGCTACCGAAGCTGAACGATGGGCTTCTGATACTGATGGTCGGGATACTTCCCTACCTCTACTAGGTAGTCTAGATGACTCCTCCATCATAGGATCAATTTCCACAGCTGCATGGGGTGATTCCCCTTGTGAACTGGACCAAAGGTGTCGAGAGGGCAAGGGCAGCCGTCAGGGATGAAGAGGACACATTCTTGGGTCGTCGTCTGTAGGAGATCACATCCCTAGTCTTTGCTACAACCTTCTTAGCCATTTGCTTCATTTTAGCTCAACATTGGTGGATAAAAAAAGGATTTTAGATTTTTTCTGAAGAACAGGGTTGTTGTGGTGGATTTGAGAGAAATGGGGTGTTTTGTGGATGGAAATGGAAGAAATCTGGAGATTGAGGTAGTGGAATAAATGGTGGGGGATTGATTGAAGATGGATTGGGGGTGATTTGGTAGAGATTTAAGGGTGGTAGGGTGGTTGGGGAGTGCTGCACGGTCACTGTTCACAGGGAACGGAGGTGGAGCTCGTAGAGAAACTATTTGGAAGTGATTTGGGATTTTGCAAATTGGCTGACTTAAGTGCTGAGTTGGGCTGCAGCACGGCCATGCTTCACGGCATGGCTATGGTGGCTCTATTTTTCAATTTTGATTTTTCTTGATTCCCCTATTTATTGTGAATGTACCACCATGACTGTTCCACGTCACCACGGTCGTGGTGAGTATTGTGGTTGTTGTTTTCAACTCAAATCTCATCAAACATTAAATCTTTGGTCCAAAATGATTTTTCAAGGATCACTTGTCAAAATTTCATCTAATTTTCCTCATTTCACCCTATTTTCACCTACACATCTTAAAACTAAACAAAAAATATTAAAAACAAGTGTGTGTGTGTTTTCTTAGAAAAGTGTAAAAATAAAGAAAAAGTATCAAAAATGGAAGGTTGGGTGAAAAATTCCGAAACCTAGGTGTGTTTCCTCCCACAAGCACTGAGTTTCTTGCCTTCAACTAGGCTTCTTGGAGATTCTTGAATTTTTCATCCATTTGGCATCCTGGTGTTCCCATTTTTGCAATAAATACATCTTTCATTTGCATTCAACCTATGTTCCTCATCCCTTTGATTACCAAAGTTGTCATCAATTCCTTCATCGTGACTTTCTTTTCCCGAATACCAATTGGACTATTAAAGTGAACATATCCAATATCCTCATTTCAAACTCTTGAGGACTTGTATATGTTGATTATTATCTTCATGTCCATGAAAGAGACTGTCATTATGCCGCTACGAACATGTATGTCAGCATCAATTATAGATAAGAACGGTCACCCCAATATGATGGGGATCTTCATATCATCTAGCTCAATGTCAAGAATAATGAAATCAGCTGGGAACACCGCTCCTCTTTCCCTATCAATCATCACTAAGACATCATTCACTCTCCCTCTAGGCACTTTGATGGAGCGGTCTGCCAATTGGAGAGTACAATGTGCCAGTTTCAACTTGCCTAAACCCAGCTCAACATAGACACTATATGGCATCAAATTCACATTGGATCGCAAATCAAGTAGGCATTGGCCTTTGTGATGTCCCCCAATGTATCTAGGTATGATTGGGGCTCCTGGGTCTTTCCTCTTTACAGGGAGTGAGTGTTGGAGAATGGAGCTCACTTGTTCAGTCAACTTCACTTTCTTTGGTATCCTCCCCATTGACCTTCTCTTCATAGTGCATAGGTTCTTGAGGAACTTGGCATATGATGGGATTTACTTGATAGAATCCATGAGTGGAATGTTCACCTTCACTTGGATCATTGGCTTGATAACACCTCAAGAATATCCACATTGTGCTTTTGCCTCCTCTTCATTTTTGGTGGCTCATCTAGTGCTTTAATGAACAGAGGATCATTTGCTTTTTCCTTGCTTGCATCAATGTGAGGTGGAACACCAGGGATGGTAGGACTTGCAAATGGATTATGAAGTGGAGAACATGGTATCCCAAAATCAATAGGATGTATCATTGAATCATCTTTAGGAATTTCAATCACAGTATCACCACCTGGTTGCCTTTCCTTTGCTTTGTCAACCTTTCTTTGATTGCAGGCTGCTGAAGAGATTTCCCACTCCTTAGAATTGTCACAACACTTCCTTGCTCATGGTGGAGAGGGGGAGCTAGTAGTGGTTGTGGAGCAGGTGGAGGTGACACTTGGTGTTGAAATTGAGGTGGAGGGGAGAATTAAGGTTGGTAGGTGAATTGTTGGGAAAATGGTGGTGATGGAGGTGGTGGGGGTGGATTATAAGGCTTGGGATCGCCTTGGAAATGGTAGATGGGATACACTTACATGGGATGCAGACTATAGAAAACTTGAGAAGAGGGCATTGGTCCACTTGCTTCATTGTAGCTCATGATGGGTTTTGAAGACAACTTTTCTTCTTGGAGAGAAACTATGGAAGATAGCTACTCTATTCTTTCTTCTAACCTTGCAACATCTTTTTGAACATCATCAAATAAATTCAATCTAGACAGAACCTCTTCCTCAAACCTTGAGCTATATTTTGGACTTTGTGTCTCTAAGTAGCTATAGGAGTGAGGTGTCTTCTTTTCTTCACCATAGAACTCAATAGAATTGACTGGGTGGCAAGGAACATTTGTCACATGGTTCTTCATGAATCTCACCATGTCACCAAGAATCTTCATCACGTATGGGCTTGAGTCATTATGAATAGGAGGTGTCACACCAAAGGCATTACCCCCATCATTCATCATGCTGGAAGCTCAAATTCTTGATCCTTCAGCCACCTGCTCAAACAAAGGTTGTATCTCCTTGGGTGTCCTAGCCATAAAAATCCTCCACAAGAAGAATCCACTATGTCTTGGTCCTTTAGAGATAAACTAGAGTAGAATTATTGAACTAGTTACCATAAAGGGATCTCATGGTGTGGGCACTCTCCCAAAATCTTCTTAAATCTCTCCCATGCATGGTGGAACTTCTCATTGTCCATTTGACTAAAACTTGTCATGACACACTGCATTTGAGTTAACCTTGGTATAGAGTAGAATTGTCTCAAGAAGGCATTCTTCATTGTGTCCCAACTCATGATGTCCCTTCTTGAGTCATAACAATCTTTGGTCTATCTTTGAGGGAGCATGAGAACAAGGTCAACCAGATTGTATCATCACTAGCCGTCGGCATCCTAAAGATGGAGTATACTTCAAGAAAGGAGTCCAAGTGCTTGTAGGGGTTCACCCTCTCCGAGCCGTAGAAGATTGGAAGGAGCCCAAGAAGACTTGGAGGGATAGAAAATTGCTCCCCTAGAATTTGATCAACCCTGCTAGCAATTGGGGATTTATAGTTTCTAGGCATGAAGTAGTCTTGAAGCGACTAGTGGGGTGCATTTTGGCCTTCCATCTTGTCTTCCCCTGAATGGTTTGTCACATGCACAAAGCACAACCAAATAAAATAGGGCAAGTTAGCAAACCAATATGCACAAATAATGCAAAGAATAAGGAATAAATAATAGCGATGATTAGGGAAGTAGCAAAAGTCAAAGCAAAACTAACTAGCTAGACTCAGCGCCTTTCTCCCCAGCAACTATGCTAGAAAGCTTGGTGTGCTCCTGCCAATGGTATCACACACCACTCAATTGATACTTGAATGGATGCAACTCCGCGGACGGAAGCACACATGTAGATTAAACTTTTGAAATTTATATTGACCTACACTCAATACACTCGCACAAATAAAAACACTATACCCGCAAGCGCATGGGGTCATGTCATAGTATAGAAGGGAGCCAAGTATAGGGTCTATGGCATCCAACTCACAAAAACATAATTTACTTAAGCAGAAGTGAACGTTACCAGCGGATTACTGAAAATCACTAAAAATTAAATTTTTTTACAAAGAGATCCATACATTGGAAAAATCTTTCAAAAAGAACCAAAGTAATTCTATTACATTCTGGTTCACAAGTACATATCTTGTACCATTCCTTCTCGGGGATCATATACATCAACTGCCCTGTTAAAACTGTACATAGGCAGCATAAAAACATTGAGGCATCAAGCCAAAATCTCAGATCGGTTCATTAAACTAACTACCGACTCTGAGGACCTAAGAGTACAGAGATGACACATAGGACTCTATATACAAACATGACATCCAGTGTCTCCACCTAGATGTCACTATTGTTCCTGCTGCTGCTGCTGCTGTTCTTCACCCCCTGTAGGGTTTCTACTTCTTCTTTTGCGTCTACCTAAAAAGTTGGATCCCACGTGGGTGAGACAATTGAAATTTCTCCAGCGAGAGATATAACTCTATGCCAAAAGCATTATTATTGAATTAATAGAATAAAACTGAGCAGAAGAATCATAAGTATTCAACATCAGATAAATCAATGTCTAAACAGATTAGAGCATTATTCTCTATTCAAGTCATTTCAGCTATATCTTAATAAAGTAACATGTCACTTATTCAATAAGGAATATGGAGAACATGTATAACATTTATCCATATAAGATATACTAAGCAAGATATCATCAACCAATGATTCTCATATTTCAACCTTAAGCAAATGCTACATGACTGATTACATTTTACAATCATACTTAAGCCCTGAGGAGATGAGGTATACCGCTCATACTCTAACCGACCATTGCGAAATCGAAATCGGTACCATACATAGGTCAATAGAAGATCCAGATTTCCATGACCTCATCTTCCTCAGTTAGTGTGAGGACCAACTGTAGGACATCTAGTGTCTCTGCTAAATAGCTTTCTAGGGTATAGTGGCAACTTCGCTATTATATTTACAGTGGCATGTTTTACTCTCTTCGCAATCGAGAGATATTATGTTTATCTCACATCGATCCAACATTAAGATCATCTGGAGATTAATGATACATCCATCCCGGCATTCGGGATATTAGTGATACATCCATCCCGACATATATAATGAAGTATTGAGAGATTTAATGTTTACCTCACATCAATTCCTCCATTAGGGCGTAAGGATATTCGCGCCCATAACCCCCACATACTCAATAGTATGCCCTCCAGGAGTTCCCGTAGGAAAACATGTTTCACCATCACCATTTACTGATGATGATGGGTCTATGGTCAAGGCTCTACATAATAAGATTTCACTAGATTAATTAAGTACATTGCCATATTCTTTTACCATCAATCATGTTTTCAAACATAAATCATTATAACAAATGCTACAAAGAATGAGTACTATTTCTATCAAGTATTTTTAACAGATTTATAAAACATTGGGATCTCAATCCCTTGTCACATCAGGGGCATTCTCATCCCTTAATATCTCATCATTATGATTATAGAATATGGGTATTCAAACCCTCAATTCATCAAGAACACTTATTACCACTTTATCATGAAACTAATACCTTCAGGTCATCTGATCAAGGTAAACATAATGCTTGCAATATAGGTATTTCTCATGGGTTTTAAAGCCCATTGCTCTCTTGTTACCTCTCACTAGGCAACACAACATATTATGGCTTACAAGGCCCATAAACAATTTCATTAATAAAACATCATAGTTCATTCCTGGCTATGTCCAGCATCTCATGATACCTGCAACATTAGTGCACATGATAACAGTTACATGAATTACATATCATGACTATGCATGTAAGAGTGACATTACTATTCCCTCTAGAGAGTTAGGATTTCCCAATTCATGTCAATTAGGAACACTCATCTCATTACCCAGATTAGGGTTATGGTTTATCATCATATTACCCACGATTAGGGTTGCATACACTATAACCCATGATTTGGGCTTCACATATCTTTACTCTGTATCAAGGTTAGGATTTCATATCAAGGTATCATATATCATTATATAGCATCACCTTATGTTAGAGATTCACATCACATCATTACATTAAGGTTTCATCTTTACATCACCCTTGATTAGGGTTTTACATAACATCTCTGTATTAGGGTTTCACTTTACATCACCCTTGATTAGGGTTTCTCATCACATCTCTTTATTAGGGTTTCACTTTACATCACCCTTTATTAGGGTTTCTCATCACATCTCTGTATTAGGGTTTCACTTTACATCACCCTTGATTAGGGTTTCTCATCACATCTCTGTATTAGGGTTTCAGTCATTGCTTCCATAAGCATAAAAGGTTAACCCCTCTAAGAGTACCAATCATCTAAGTACATTAGGGATTCAACCATTGTACTTATCTTTGATAATCATCATTATCAATCATGGGATCAACTGATATTTCATCACTTTAAGTCTTCAATCAATTTTTGTATATGTTGAACATCCATTCAGTTTTGACTTTTGAATCTCCAAACGGTTTGAAGTCAATTGCCCTCCAAACAGTTTTGAAACCGTTTGGGAAACTAGGGTTAAGAACATTTACCCTCCAAATAGTTTTGAAACCATTTGGGAACTCAACATTAGAAACTGTTTGAACAATTCCTCACTAAGATCGATTGGACAAGCCAATAGTTGAAACTGTTTGAAAATTGAAAGTACTTGATCATTCAAACGGTTTTGAAACTATTTGATTCCAAATGGTTTCAAGACCGTTTGGACCCAAATGGTCTCAAGACCATATGGTTCAAAACATCTTGAAATCAAATGAATCATTTTGGGTTACTTTCAATCAATCAAATAGGGTTCCAATTATTCAACCCATCAATTATTGTAATCATTGGAATTACTTCAATTGAAACAATTGAATCACCATTCAATCATGACCTCAACTGATGTCAAATGGTCTAGAGGTCATTTGACCTCAAACGGTCTTGAGATCGATTGGTTTCAAATGGTCTTGAGACCATTTGACCAATTCAATCACTAAAATTGATTGAATTCAATTAGGGATTCTTCAAAAACTTGATTTAGGGTTTGCAATCAAGAAGCCCTGAAGTATTGACCCATTTTGAAATTAATTCAATTGAAAACCATTGGATAATCATCATTTATAACAACACCTAACTTCAAATGGTTTTGAGGTCGTTTGACCTCAAACGGTCTTGAGACCGTTTGATCCCAAACGGTTTTGAAACTGTTTGGTTTCAAATGATCTTGAGACCGTTTGGTCTCAAGTTATTGAAATTGTTTTCCCCAGTTATTAATTGAGGTGTCTACTTAATATGACATCATCATATTCAAGCTACAAACCTTCAAAACTTGCTGAAATCTTCATGGTGATTTCATCAATCAACCAAATAAAATTTCGGGAATGAAGAAAGAATCAACGATTGATAAAAGAGTGAAATCAATAACAATGTTTGAGGGTTCAAGTTATATAACCCACCTTCAAAGAAGTTTCAAAGCTCCAAACTCCACTTCTTTAATGGTGGAAGAATATTTCTCAACTATCCCAAGCTCTTGCTCAAGTCTTTGAGTGAAAAGAATGGCCAAAGTTGAAGATTGAATGGAGAAAAGAAGAAATCAAGCATTGATTTTCGATTTCCACCATGAAATCAAGGTGAAAGAAGACCATGGAGCTTACCTACAGGTTGGGGATCTTCCTACTCCTACTAGTAAGCTCCCTTGGTTGTTGGTTTAGCAAAGAGTGAAAGAAGGGTCGAAAAATCCTTTCATTTGAGTTGTAAATGGTGTTTTATAAAGAAATTCAATGAGAGAGAAAGTAATAATTAATTACTTTATTTTCTTAAATTGATGCCACATATTCCCCTAAACTCCTTGCCCACAAATCCATCCTATTCCAATTTGCAATCCTCTTCTTTATCCATGAATTAAAGGAAAAGAAATTATGCACCTTAATTCATATAATACTAATATCCCATATTGACTGGATATTACTTTTTAGTTAACTAATGTGAGTGGGCTCTCCACTCACTTAGAATATTTCGTGGCCTTTGCAAGTCACAAGGACGTTCGCACTTATGCAAATTAAACAATATCAATTTTGATTGAAGGGCACTTCAATTAATATATTTATTTTTGCATTAATTTGAATTAGGGTTCCAATTATGCTTAAATCTTGATTATTTTAATATCAAGATTCTCTCTCCTCCAAAGTGATTCAAATGAGGCACCCCTCTCATTTTATTTTCTCTAAATGATGCCAAGAAACATGAGGGACCCTCTAGAGGTGATATTTTGCATATTGAAACCTAGGTTTTGGGTAATTTGCACTTTACACCAAAACTAGGTTTTAATGCACAAACATTGCTTAACAAGCTCTTTCTTGGTGCTCAGGCTATCACAAGCCATAAATCTACATCATTATCATTCTCATGATGCTTCAACACTTGAGGAACATTTTATCATGTAAAATTTGCAAGTTAACCCCTCAACATGGGTAATTTGCACTTTAGTCCAAAACAAGTAAAATAGTATTTCAACATTATTCAAAAAGGACTAAAATTGAAACATAAGTTCCTCTTGAGCCTTAATTACTTTTCAAGAAATAAGAGAAAGCATATAATTAACTTTATTAAGAAAAATATCTAGGGTTAAAGCATAACCCAGGTCAGGGACGTTACAAATTATCCACCCCTAACAGGGGTTTCATCCCCGAAATCATCAAGAGAAACGAGAAGGGTACTTCTTCCTCATCTCTTCCTCTAGTTCCCGCGTAGCTTCTTCAATGCCAAGGTGATGCCAGAGAACTTTTACAAGACATATGTCCTTCTTTTTTAGCTTTTTAATTCTTTTATCAAGGATCATCACAGGTCCTTCAACATATGATATGTCATCATTTAACTCTACCTCCACAGGTTGCAAGACTAGCTCTGTGTCAGGATGAAACTTTCTCAACATGGAGATATGGAACACCGGATGCAACTTATGCAACTCAGGTGGAAACTCGAGCTTATAGGCTACCTTTCCAATCCATTCAATGATTGGATAAGACCCCATAAATCGAGGAGCTAACTTTCCCTTCTTTCCAAATCTAAGAACACCTTTCCAAGGTGAGACTTTGAGATATACTCTGTCTCCAACTTGGAATTCTAAGGGTCTTCACCATTTGTCAGCGTACAACTTCTGTCTATCCTGTGCAACCTTTAATTGTTGTTGTATTACTTTAAGCTTCTCAGTTGTCTGCTGCACAAGCTCAGGACCCAAAAGTTGATATTCTCCTATTTCATACCAACATAAAGGAGATCTACAACGTCTACCATATAATGCTTCATATGGTGCCATATCAATACTGTGCTGATAGTTATTATTATAAGCAAATTCTATCAAGCTCAGATGTAGATCCCAACTCCCTACAAACTGAAGGACACATGCCCTAAGAAAATCCTCCAAAGTTTGTATGGTCCTCTCAGATTGTCCTTCTATCTGTGGGTGAAAGGTTGTACTAAACCTTAACTGCATACCTAAAGCTTTATGTAGTCATTCCAAAAAATGACTCGTAAACTGAGGTCCTCTATCAGGAACAATAGTAACTGGGACCCCATGCAACCGCACTATCTCATCTACATATATCTGTGCCAGCTTCTCAGTAGTGTAGGTTGTTTTGACATGAAGAAAATGTGTTGTCTTAGTCAACCTATAAACTATCACCCATATGGAATCATGACCTTTGGTTGTTCTACGCAATCAAACGACAAAGTCCATGGTCACATGATCCTAGTTCCACTATGGTATAGGCAAAGGTTGCATTGTTCCTGCGGGCTTCTGATGTTCAGCTTTAACCTGCTAACATACTGGACACCGCATAACAAACTCAACTACATCCTTCTTCAATCCAGGCCACCAATACATATCTTTCAGGTTATGATACATTTTCGTGCTCCCTGGATGCATTGCATACATCGAATAATGAGCTTCCTCCAAGACTAACTTCCTCAAGTCATTGGCATCAGGTACCACCATCCTACCATGGTAGCAGACTACCTGATCTTCTGACTCATGAAAACCATCCTGTTTCTCACTACCATACTATGACCTGATCTGCTGAACTACAATATCAGTTTGTTGTGCTTCTTTAATCTGCTATCTCAAAGTAGGTTTTATGTGCATCTCAGCTAACAACCCGACTAACAACGATACTTTATGATGTACATTATTTTGCCTTAAGGAGATAAGCATGTCTCTTTTAAAGCACACTAAGGAGTTCAACTGTGTTTTATCTAAGGTTGGTGATGATGATTTCCTACTTAGTGCATCAACCACTACATTAGCCTTCCCTGGATGATAATCAATTGTACAATCGTATTCCTTTATTAACTCCATCCAATAACATTGCCTCATGTTCAGCTCATGTTGTGAGAAGATATATTTTAGATTCTTATGGTCTGTGAAAATCAGGAATGTCTCTCCATAGATATAATGCCTCCAGATCTTCAAAGCATGGACCACAACAGCTAGTTCTAGGTCATGTGTCGGATAATTCTCCTCGTATTTCTTAAGCTGTAGAGAGGCAAAAGAAATCACTTGGTTATCCTGCATCAACACACATCCTAGTCCGTTCTCAGATGCATCACAAAAAAACTATGTACCCCTTCCCTTGCTCAGGTAACACTAGAACAGGTGCACTTGTTAACCTTTCTTTCAACAGCTGGAAAGAATGTTGACACTTGTCATTCTAGACAAAAGGAACCTCCTTCCTGGTCAACTTGGTTAGGGGTAAAGCTATAGAACTGAAGTTCTTAATGAACCTTCTATAGTAGCCTACCAGTCCTAGGAAAATGCATATCTTCATTAGTGTCTTTGGCTATTCCCATTGTAGGATAGATTCTAGCTTCTTAGGATCAACACAGATACATGAGGAAGATATTACATGTCCTAGAAAAGAAACTTCTGGTAACCAGGACTCGCATTTGCTAAATTTAGAATACAACATATGATTTCTTAGCAAAGTTAAGGCTTGACAGAGGTGTTGTTCATGTTGTTGAGTATCTCTACTATATATCAAGATGTCATCTATGAAGAATACTATGAATTGATCACAAAAAGGTCGAAATATTCTATTCATGAGTTCCATGAATGCAGCTGGTGCATTAGTTAGTCCAAACGACATAACAATGAACTCAGAGTGACCATACCTTATCCTAAAGGAAGACTTAGGTATGTCACCCTCCTTAATACACAAATGATTATATCTTGACCTTAGATCTATCTTAGAGAAGATAGTTGCACCACACAACTGATCAAATAGGTCATCGATCCTTGGCAGAGGATACTTGTTCTTTATAGTTACTTTATTAGACTGTCTATAATCAATGCATAACTGCATCGATCCATCCTTTTTCTTTACAAAGAGAACCGGAGCACCCCATGGTGAAGTACTTGGCCGGATAAAACCTTTCTCAAGCAACACCTGTAGTTGTTTCTTGAGCTCTGCCATCTCAGCAGGTGCCATTCTATAGGATGTTTGTGTTATTGGTTGCATGCCGGGATTAGATTAATTTCAAAATCAATCTCTTAGGGTGGAGGTATACCTGGAAGTTCCTCAGGGAATACATCTTCAAACTCCCTAACTATTGGAACTTCAGAAAGGTTAGAGCTCTCTATTGTGGTATCAACCACATGTTCGAAGAATGCAAAGCATGCTTGTCTCATCAGCTTCTCAGCTACCATAGATGACACAAGATAGGTTGGAAGGATCTTTCTATCTCCCTAAAAGATCCATGTGTCACCATCATCTGTGAACATAGCTTGCTTGGACTCACAATCCAAGAAAACCTTATACTTTTCTAGGGTGTCCATCCTAAGAATTATATTGAAACCTTGCATCTCAAGTGGTATAAGATCCACCTGAATGCAATGTTCAGAAAAGGAAAGAATGCAGGGAGAACACACCTCCCGCATCACTGTAGATCCCAGCAAAGGGGTTTCTAATAACAGACGATCTACTCTATGACTGATAGTCATGTTGCAGTCAAAGATCACTCTTCTAGTGATAAAGGAATGCATAGCACTAAGATCAATTAAAACAGATACGAAGAAGGATGTAGACGTATCAGAATAAAATAGTTCCATCTGACCTGTCATAACCCGTGGGTTGACTACTGCTTCGGGTTGATTTATTGCATAGAATCTCACAATTGCTTGTTGTTGACCATGTGCTCGGTTATTAGGTGCCGACGAACCAGCTTGGGACACTTGTCCACGTCCTCTAGTGCCACTTAGAAACTGTTTCCTCTGAGAGCCTTGCTGACTCTGCCTCTGAGGTTGAGTCACACTTACTTCTTTGGCTCGACAATCTTTCATCAAATGCCCCATCTTTCCACATATAAAACAGCCTTTGTTCCCCAACTGTGGCATGGGTGGTCCTGTTACCGACACTGATGCTGAGCAGTGGGCTCCTTCTAGTGGTAAACTATGACCTCTACCCCTATTTGATATCCATTGTGTCTGGGTATTAAACCTCAGTGGGGCTATTGGTGCAGAAAATCTTGGTTTCTTGAAACTTTTGGACCCTTGTCCTTGAAACTGAGTATACACTTTCTTACTCTTGGTCTCACGCTTCTCAATCCCAGACCTCTCTATCTGTCTCACAGACTCCCCAAAGGTGGTGAACCTCTCCCTGTTCTCTAAGGCAGACACAAGAGTGGTCAAATCGGTGTTCAACCCCTTCTCAAAGTGTCGAATTCTTTCTTCATCATTAGTCTCCATATGCGGACAAAACCACAACAGATCCATGAACTTAGCCTCATATTCGCTAATGTTCATTGGTCCTTGCCTTAACCTCTCACACTGAGAGATTTTCTCATCTAGAAACGTCTTAGGAAAGTATCTATTGACGAATTCTTGTCTGAATACTTCCCATCTGATCTCAACACCTACCCTCGTGCCCGCTTCTTTGGTCCACCAGTGGCCAACACTCCCTTTAAGAAGGTACATTGCATGTCTAACCTTCTCAGCTTCTGGGATATTAAGGATTCTGAAGGCCTTCTCTAGCTCAGTTAACCACATGTCCGCATCCGCTGGGTCATATGTACCAGCATATTCTGTGGCTCCAACCTAACGAAGTCATTCAAAAGTCTTGTTGGTGCCCTGTCCTTCATGGTGAGCTGGTGCTCTAGGTGTCGGTGGTGGCATCCTATCTGCCATGTGCGTCATTGTTGCCATGAACTGTCCAAACAAATCATGGAAGGCTGGGTTCTCCAGTAGAACCTGGTTAAGCTGGGGGTGTTCAAGTTCTTGTTCATCCCTAGCTTGGTCCCTTGCACCTCTTCCTGGTGCAGCAACGCTGCTCTCGGCAGCATGTTCCTCATGTAATCCAGACATCTTCAAGTTCTTCTTCTCCTTCTATATGAGAAGAAGACACTATCAGACAACTGGAAGACACTAGAATAGACTTTATAACCTTAATCATATGTCTTTGTAGACTCAGCGAACCTAGAGCTCTGATACCACTAACTTGTGGCATCTAACTCACAAAAACATAATTTACTAAAGCGGAAGCGAACGTTAACAACAGATTACTGAAAATCACTAAAAATTAAAACTTTTTACAAAGAGATCCATACATTGGAAAACTCTTTCAAAAAGAACCAAAGTAATTCTATTACATTTTGGTTCACAAGTACATGTCTTGCACCATTCCTTCTCGAGGATCATATACATCAACTGCCCTGTTAAAACTATACATAGGCAACATAAAAACATTGAGGCATCAAGCCAAAATCTCAGATCGGTTCATTAGACTAACTACTAACTCCGAGGACCTGAGTACTGAGACGACACATAAGACTTTATATACAAACATGGCAGCCAGTGTCTCTACCTGGATGTCACTACTGTTCCTGCTGCTGCTGTTATTCTTCACCCGCTGTAGGGTTTCTACTTCTTCTTCTGTGTCTACCTAAAAAGATGGATCCCACGGGGGGTGAGACAATTGAAATTGCCCCAACGAGAGATATAACTCTATGCCAGAAACATTATTATTATAATTAATAGAATAAAACTGAGAAGAAGAATCATAATTATTCAATAACACATAAATCAATGTTTAAATAGATTAGAGCATTATTCTCTATTTAAGTCATTTCAGCTATATCTTGATAAAGTAACATGTCACTTATTCAATAATGAATATGGAGAACATGTATAACATTTATCCATCTAAGATATACTAAGAAAGATATCATCAACCAAAGATTCTCATATTTCAACCTAAAGCAAATATGCTACACGGCTGATTACATTTTACAATCACACTTAAGCCCTGAGGAGATGAGGTATACCGCTCATACTCCAACTGACCATTGCAAAATCGAAATCGGTACCATACATAGGTCAATAGAAGAGCCGGATTTCCATGACCTCATCTTCCTCAGTCAATGTGAGGACCAATTGTAGGACATCTAGTATCTCTACTAAATAGCTTTCTAGGGTATACTGGCAACTTCACTATTAGATTTACAGTGGCATGTTGTACTCTCTTCGCAATCGAGAGATATTATGTTTATCTCACATCGATCTGACATTAAGATCATTGGGAGATTAATGATACATCCATCCCAGCATTCATGATATTAGTGATACATCCATCCCAGCATATATAATGAAGGATTGAGAGAGTTAATGTTTACCTCACATCAATTCCTCCATTAGGGTGTAAGGGTATTCACGCCCATAACCCCCACATACTCAATAGTATGCCATCCAGGAGTTACCGTACGAAAACTTGTTTCACCATCACCAGTTACTGACGATGATGGATCTATGGTCAAGGCTCTACATAATATGATTTCACTAGATTAATCAAGTATATTGCCATATTCTTTTAGCATCAATCATGTTTTCAAACATAAATCATTATAAAAAATGCTACAAAGAATGAGTACTATTTCTATCAAGTCTTTTTCAAAGCTTTATAAAACATTGGGATCTCAATCCCTTGTCACATCAGGGGAATTCTCATCCTTTAATATCTCATCATTACAAGGCCCATAAACAATTTCATTAATAAAACATCATAGTTCATACCTGGCTATGTCCAACATCTCATGATACCTGCAAGATTAGTGCACATGATAATAGTTACATCAATTACATATTAGGACTATGCATGTAAGAGTGACGTTACTTTTCCCTCCAGAGAGTTAGGATTTCCCAATTCATGTCAATTAGAAACACTCATCTCATTACCCAGATTAGGGTTATGGTTTATCATCATATTGCCCAAGATTAGGGTTTCATACACTATAACCCATGATTTGGGCTTCACATACCTTTACTCTATATCAAGGTTAGGATTTCATATCAAGGTATCACATATCATTATATAGCTCACTTTTGGTTAGAGATTCACATCACATCATTACATTAAGGTTTCTCCTTAACATCACCCTTGATTAGGGTTTTACATAACATCTCTTAATTAGGGTTTCACTTTACATCACCCTTGATTAGGGTTTCTCATCACATCTCTGTATTAGGGTTTCACTTTACATCACCCTTGATTAGGGTTTCTCATCAAATCTTTGTATTAGGGTTTCACTTTACATCATCCTTGATTAGGGTTTCTCATCACATCTCTGTATTAGGGTTTCACTTTATATCACCCTTGATTAGGGTTTTACATTACATCTCTGTATTAGGGTTTCACTTAACGTAACCCTTAATTAAAATTTCTCACATCATCACCCTAGATTAGGGTTACACCAATCATTGCCCTAAATTAGGGTTTAGGTTCATCAACCACCTCAATTAGGGTTTCATGATCTCTTTATCAAGGATCATACCATAATTACATATTCTATTTATTTGAATGTGTTGAGGATGGATTGCTACATGATTATTATACATGTATGAATTTCTCTCTCTCATCCTCTCTAGGATGTTCATTACTCCAATCTTGATTAGATTGAGTCAATCCTTTAATCAAATACATACATTTAGGGTTAGCATAGTGTATTGAGTCATTGCTTCCATAAGCATCAAAGGTTAACCCCTCTAAGAGTACCAATCATCTAAGTACATTAGGGGTTCAACCATTGTACTTATCTTTGATAATCATCATTATGAATCATGGAATCAGCTGATCTTTCATCACATTAGGTCTTCAATCAATTTTGTATATGTTGAACCTCCATTTGATTTTGACCTTTGAATCTCCAAACGGTTTGAAGTCAATTGCCCTCCAAATGGTTTTGAAACCGTTTGGGCATCTAGGGTTAAGACCATTTTCCCTCCAAACGGTTTTGAAACCATTTGGGAACTCAACATTAGAAACCGTTTGAACAATTCATCACTAAGATCGATTGGACAAACCAATAGTTGAAACTGTTTGAAAATTGAAAACACTTGGTCATTCAAACGGTTTTGAAACTGTTTGATTCCAAATGGTTTGAAGACCATTTGGAATCAAACGGTCTCAAGACCATTTGGTCCAAAACATCTTGAAACCGAATGAATCATTTTGGGTTACTTTCAATAAATCAAATAGGGTTCCAATTATTCAACCCATCAATTATTGTAATCATTGGAATTACTTCAATTGAAACAATTGAATCACCATTCAATCATGACCTCAACTGAACTCAAATGGTCTTGAGGTCGTTTGACCTCAAACAGTCTTGAGATCGTTTGGTGTCAAATGGTCTTGAGACCGTTTGACCCATCCAATCACTGAAATTGATTGAATTCAATTAGGGATTCTTCAACAAATTGATTTAGGATTTGCAATCAAGAAGCCCTAAAGTATTGACCCATTTTGAAATTAATTCAATTGAAAACCATTGCATCATCATCAATTATAACAAAACCTAACCTCAAATGGTTTTGAGGCCATTTTACCTCAAACGGTATTGAGACCGTTTGATCCCAAATGGTTTTGAAACTGTTTGGTTTCAAACGATCTTGAGACTGTTTGGTCTCAAGTTACTGAAACCGTTTGCCCAAGATATTAATTGAGGTGTGTGCTTAATATGACATCATCATCTTCAAGCTACAAACCTTCGAAACTTGTTTTAATCTTAATGGTGATTTCATCAATCAACCAAGTAAAATTTCAGGAATGAAGAAAGAATCAAAAATTGATAAAAGAGTGAAATCAATAATAGTGTTTGAGGGTTCGAGTTATATAACCCATCTTCAAAGAAGCTTAAAAGCTCCAAACTGCACGTCTTTAATGGTGGAAGAAGCTTTCTCAACTATCCCTAGCTCGTGCTCAAGTCTTTGAGTGAAAAGAATGGCCAAAGTTGAAGATTGAATGGAGAAAAGAAGAAATCAAGCATTGATTTTCGATTTCCACCATGAAATCAAGGTGAAAGAAGACCATGGAGCTTAAAAACATGTTGGGGATCGTCCTCCTCCTTCTCCTAAGCTCCCTTGGTTGTTGGTTTAGCAAAGAGTGAAAGAAGGGTCGAAAAATCCTTTCATTTGAGTTGTAATTGGTGTTTTTATAAAGAAATTCAATGAGAGAGAAAGTAATAATTAATTCCTTTATTTTCTTAAATTGATGCCACATATCCCCCTCAACTCCTTTCCCACGAAGCCATATTCTTCCCCTTTGCAATCCTCTTCTTTATCCATGAGTTAAAGGAAAAGAAATTGAGCACAATAATTCATATAATACTAATATCCCATATTGAGTGTATATTACTTTTTAGTTAACTAATGTGAGTGGGCTCTCCACTCACTTAGGATATTTCGTGGACTTGGCAAGGCACAATGACGTTCACACTTATGCAAATTCAACCATCTCAATTTTGGTTGAAGGGAACTTCAATTAATATATTTAGTTTTGCATTAATTTGAATTAGGGTTCCAATTATGCTTAAATCTTGATTATTTTAATGTCTAGATTCTCTCTCCTCCAAAGTGATTCAAATGAGGCGCCCCTCGCATTTTATTTCCTCTACATGATGACAAGAAACATGAGGGACCCTCTATAGGTGATATTTTGCATATTGAACCCTAGGTTTTGGGTAATTTGCACATTACACCAAACTAGGTTTTAATGCACATACATTACTTAACAAGCTCTTTCTTGGTGCTCAGGCTATCACAATCCATAACTCTGCATAATTATCATTCTCATGATTCTTCAACACTTGAGGAACATTTTATCATGTAACATTTGCAAGTTAACCCCTCAACTTGGGTAATTTGCAATTTATTCCAAAACAAGTGAAATAGTATTTCAACATTATTCAAAAAGGACTAAAATTGAAACATAAGTTCCTCTTGAGTCTTAATTACTTTTCAAGAAATAATAGCAAGCATATAATTAACTTTATTAAGAAAAACATCTAGGGTTAAAGCATAATCTAGGTCAGGGATGTTACAGGGTCAATCCACAGGGAGAAAAGGGGGCACTAGAGCTAGGTTCGTTTTGCTAGTTTCCTACTGTAGAGACTAGGTTTAAGGGTTTAAAGGTGATTTGATTGTTAAACTAGGGGTGAACAAGAAAGAACAAAACCTAAGTTAACCCTAGACAAGAAATTCTATTAAGCAGGAAAAGGCAAGACAAGGTAAGAAAAGGCAATTTGAGAACAATCTACACTAAGACAAGAAAAATAAGGCAAAAGAGAAATTAAAGACTTACGCTAGTAAGAACAAAACAAGATCAGGGCAAAAAGCTATCTAAGAAAGAAAAGAGCTAATTAAGCTAACACGTGCTAAGCAAGAAGGAAACTAGGATTTCAAAGCAATTAAGGAAGATGTGGGCTGTTTAGGGGATGCACTTATCAATTAAGATGGGGGTGACATATGAACATTATGATTCCATATAGATTATCAAACCAAACAACAAGCTAGAGTCTAGTGAATTAGCCTAAGCTACTAACTGGCCATGGATATGCTAGGTTGTGTATAGGGGAACTAGTCCCTGACACTCCCCACTACCCTTGTGAGGCTCAATTGGGTTAGGGCTTAGGTGTATTTCAATTAGAGTCTAAACAAGCCTAGGTTTCTAGGTTAGATGATCTTAGGATGATTAGGGGATGAGATTAGTAAAGGGGGTGGAAATGAGGTTTTAGGCCTCCCATCACCCACATTCTAACCTTGAGAAAGCTCCTTGCTAAACACACCAATTTCATCTAAACTAGCTACTTAGATATCTCAACTAGGGTTAGGAAGATATTAAGAAATAGGAGGATGTGTAGCTAGCTTAGGATCCAAGAATTGGACCTAGGATAAAATCCCAAAATTCACACATATAATCAATTTCCCTAAATTCCAAATTGATTTCAATCACAAACCAATAAGCAATTCATGGAGAATGAGATATAAATAGAACATAATCATTAGAAAATGGAATTATAAAGTTTACATATCATTTTCCCCCAGCATAGCATCAAAGTAACATTTTACACCCCAAATAGCCTACCTAAGGGGCCTAGAAACTCATAACAATGTAAAATACAAAAAGAAAGGAGAAGAAGATAGAAGAAGCCATGAAGCTTGGTGTAGATGAAGAAATCCTCCACTTCAGATGTAGTAGGGCATCCTCCTCTCTCCTCCAAGGTGTAGTGGCATGTAATGATGGTGGAAATGGGTGGAAATGAGTGGAAACTAGGTTTTTGATGGTAGAAATGGTGAAATAGAGTGAAGTGGAGGTGGAAATGGAGTGGAATGGCTAAGGGGAAAAAATGGGGAGCTAAGAGGTGGTAGAAGGTAGATGACCTCATGTTGGAGATTCCACCTAGGTATATATAGGTTTGGGGGAGGCACTAGGTCAAGTAGGGGTAGAATAGGAAAAGTAGTGTGGAAAAATAGTAGGGTTGAGTGATCAACACGACCGTGGTGGATGGCCATGACCATGGAAGGGGTTAGGTGGCATGGTCATTCGTCGGGGTCACGGTCGTGGCGGAGGAGGTTTTAGGTAGATTTGGCTAAGTGAGGTGGCCCGACCGTGGTAGGGTGTCATGGTCGTGGTAAAGAGTATGTGGCATGACTATGCTACCTAGTGGGTAGGTCGAGCCACGGTCATAGTGTCCTTGGAAGCCGTTTTGTCTTCAACTCACCACTATCATGGTGGATGGCCACGACCATGGCCATTTAGGTGTAAAGTGGTCAAAGTTACTATGATCTTGACCAACTTGAGCAATTAATTCCCACGATTGTGGCGGGAGGCCACGATCGTGATGTCTTCAGTTGGCCACGACCATGCTGATGGCCATGGCCGTGGTACTTTCAGTGCAAAAGTATTGACATCCCAATGATTCTTGGCTTTAATTCCCACAACTGTGTTGGATGCCCACAGCTATGCTGGGCTTCTTGCTACTGATTCTAAACTTGAAAAATCTTCAGTTCATCTCTTCATGGTTTGGGTTGATTCTAGTGCATCCATGGATAGCTTGGGGAAGATTGGGAGATGCCCCTTGATCTCTGGGACTCAAAAGACTCCTTCATCTCCTTCCTCGCATCAAAACATGCATAAGTTCCCTAAAAAACATCCAAGAGGATACATACACATATTTGACTTTGAATTCCGAATTAGGGGAATATGATTGTAATCTAACATTTTTTGATGTACATAAAGTGCAATATAACACAAGATGAGGCCCTAAAATAGGGCTACATCAGATACCTCCACTGATACCCTACATATTCAACAATATGAGCTCCAAGTTTCTCATTGGAGCTACTTGTTTCACCACCCAGCTAGATATTGACACTGAAGATGGATCTATAGTATAGGAGAACTACATGATCAAGGTTTCACTTTATTCGTTATGCCAATTGGGTGAATTAAGGCTCCAACATACAAGTACACATACAAAACTCTAATTCAATCTAGCAAGAAAAACAACTTCAAAACATTTAAAATGTATAAAGTGTGAACTTGTCACATCATCTCAAGGCAACACTATCTCAATGCCTTAAACAAGGTTATTAACATAACCATCTGTTAACACTGCCATAGCAAGCTAATCATTATTATCACATCATTGGGAATAATAATCCCTTATCACATCATTGGAGGATATCACCTCACATTTATGCATTAAGCCTTCATTGCATCATAAGACCAATCACATCATTCTTGTATCACATTATTATTACATCATGCCTCATCAAGCATATAAGAATCACATGTACCGCATAACATATATACCATAACAATCATTCGCTATGTTAACCATCACATCATGCCTGATCAGACATATAGGCATTACTTGGATCACATCATATATACACCATATCAATCATTATCTATGCCAATCATCTCACCTGAAAAATCAATTGTTATACAAATAGACAGAGAGTACTCATTGTTATTTCATCATATTAAACATTTTAGGCAATGTAAGGTATACATCATTATGTCTTTTCAATTTAGGGTTAGAATTTCATGTCATGATTAGATTACCACATGCTAACTATGTCATCTTCTACTTTCTTGGGAATGATTTAGGTTTAACATCTTTAATTGAATCATGAATTGGTTATGATATTAATAACACCAGGAATATCTTTTATATCCATGCATAGATGTATCTTTTATGTCATTCATGTGTTACTACCATGCATCATATAAGTGTATTGACCATGCATCAACATGGTATGTCGTCATTACATTACACTTGTATTTTTGTCTCTCACAAAGTTATTAACTATATCACATCAAAAAGGGATGTCAATACCTCAATAATATCTCTAAAGGATTTCACTTCAAATGATACACAAGGTACTTATTAGATTATTAGACTCATTTATATTATTCTTGTACAATTGATAACACACTATATCTCAACAATGTTCATAATCACCACCCTGTATTATACAAGGTTCACCATAGCAATGACATGTCTATGCCATTCACCTCACCTACAAGGTTAGGGTTACATAAATAGGAGAGAGAAAGTACTATCATGGAATGCGAATCTTCTAGCAGAGTGAGCACATATGTCATATTATCACATGATTAGGGTTAGGGTTTGTTTGTAGCCCATTAGGGTTTCATAATGTAATCCAATCACTAAACTGTAATCCCATCATCTACCACATGTTTGGGAGAGCATTGGGATTAAGAACCATCATTAATATTTAGTCATTCATAATCATATGATTTTATATAAATCATTACACTAGGTAATATCCATGTATATAACTAAGTGCATTACACTACTCACTCACACTTGGTGTCATGACCTGCAACCCGTCCAACAGACATCTCAACCTGCAATGTGTGCAAGGTGTGTCATGGCTTGTGATGTGTGCAACAACAGTCTTGCCCACAACTTTTACAAGGCTCAGTCTTGGTCACAACACATGCAACAATAATTTCAGTCGCAACACGTGCAACACTTATCTTGGTCACAATGTGTGCAACAATTATCTTGGTCGCAACGTGTGCAATGCTTATCTCGATCACAACATGTACAATGCTTATCTAGGTCGCAATGCCTGCAAAAACTTATCTTGGTCAAATCAATCGTAGTCACAACGCGAGCAAAGCGACTTGACCCACAATGTGTAGGGTGCGTCCCACTCGCAACACGTGCAAACAGTTCACTACATACAACGTTGTGTTGTGACAAGGTTAGGGTGCAAAACTATCCCCTTAGGTTAGTTGAGGTCTAAACCACCATATATACATGGTATCGTCCCAAGGGAAGATCAAGGGTTGTCTCTACCTCAAGTTCACCCTATACCCAACATCTAAATAGACCCAATTAGGTCAAGATAGAGATCAAATCAAGAATACCAAATGCAACCAAAGAGAGATCTCTATTTCAAGGTGTTCATCAAACCCTAAACCATGATTATAGAAGATCACAATAAGTGTTATGTTTAGAGAGGGGAATTCAGAATTCTTATCCATGCTATTACACTTTAAAACCTCTTATTGTTCATAACAAATGAACCATCTATCAAATATATCAGATCCATAGATAACAATCCAAAGGAACACATCAATAATTTAATAACCACAAAATCGGATATAGAGATTTAGGGTTTTAACAAAAAGAGTAGCTTTCTTGAAACTATCACGGAATCCAGGCCCTAAATCATCATCTTTTCCCTCTACTATAAAGATCACATTTTTATGATCTAGAACAACAATTTATGAACAGTTTTAAGATGCACATAATAGATGGGGGGAAAGTTATATAACTCGCTTGATTTGGAGAGAATCAATCTCCCAAGATAACTAGCTCCAAGATCTTCAACCAAGCATCAAACTTCGACCAAGGGATTACCTCAAAAGATAAGAGAACCATGGTTACAAAGGAGTTCTAGAAAAAACAAAGAAAGCCCTAGGCCGAATAAAGGAAGAAAGGGGAAAAAGGAAGAATCATCTATTCACTCGGGTTCACCATGTCAATCATGGTCTATGACCCTTTATGAGGAGATATTAAAGAAAAACCACCATGGATGATCCATAACCAAGGAGGAAGAAGAGGATGATAGGGGTTTCATAATACAAAACATGATCCAAAGAAGAAGATTACTTACCAAGAAAAGATTCTCCAAGAGACCACCACCAAGGAGTTGATCTAACACAAGATCCTCCTCAAGCAAGGTAGATCGGCCACCAAGTCTTCAATATGTAACTTCCCTTGCTCTTGAAGTTCCAAGTACGATCCAATGGAAAATGAAGATGTGTAGGGCCGAAAATATTATCTCGCAAGGGAAGTAAGAGATTTTGAGGTGTTACCCTATTAGATCACCAAGGGACACATGACCTTCAAAGAAAAATCCTTTCCTCCACTCACATGCAATATTTGAAATGTTTATACTTATCCATGAAATGTGCCATGACCCACTAGGTCATTTACCCCTTTATATCAGTCAAGACACTTCCTTACACATGTCTAGGTCGAAACCCTAGCTCACATATGCACATGGTCGAGACACTAGACGAAAAACTATCTCGACCCACCATCTCTAGGGTGTCTCGATCGAGAACACACATACAAGGCCATCTAGGTTGAGAAAAAACATCAAGGGAGGGTGTCTCTATCGAGACTCCTAAAACACATCATGAGGTTGAGACATAAGGTTGCTACACTTAGGCAAGCTCAACAGGGTCAACACCAACTAAACCCTAAAAAACTTAACATCACCACATGATGCCACCTCATCAACCAAGGTGTAACAAGTTGAACCATAGCATCATCCTATTTGTTATGATCCTAAAGCACTAAGGGCACACTCAACATGTGATAAATTTCAAGATAACCCCTCAACTTGGATAAATTGCATTTTGGTCCAAAATAAGCAAATATAGCTCAAACAACATTCAAACGGGACCAAACTTGAAACATAAGCTTGTCACATGATAACAAAACATCCCAAAGGATTAGATCAAGGTTCTAATAATCTTATTAAGCAAGGTAAGCACAAATTAACATTAATCTAGGTCAAGGGCATTACAACCATAAACCCCTAACAAGGACTTTGTCTCCAAAATCTCAAACAAAAAGAGACATACTTCTTTCGTATCTTCTCCTCAACATCACTATGATATCACAAAACCTTTGCCAAAGGGGATAACCTCCCTCTTCAGTCTCGTGATCCTCCTATCAGGGTCAATACAAGATCTACCATATAAGGCACATTCTTATCTAACTCCATCTTTACTGGATATAGAGTCATCTCTCCTTGTTATGGAGACGTGAAACACTAGATGTAATCTAGGTAGTTCAAATAGTGACTCTGACTATACACTATCTTTGTTTGTTTGTATATGGAAGTATTGTGTTGAATCTTATTATATAAATTAAATAGTAAACTTCCTCTGGAACTAATGTACCCAATGTATTAGCACTTGGCACATCTACTTTATCATGACAACACATGGGTCCATTCACTGACTCATTGAAGCCATCACACTTCTACTACACTACTCTAATCTACTTACTCATCACTAGCTCAACTTGTAACTGTGCAATTTAGTTTGCCAACTTAGACATCTTAAATTGTGCATATGTATACCATAAGGAGACCACATGTCTCTCATATGGAACATTAAAGAATATAATTATTCCTACTCAACAGACGATGAAGGAGACTTTCTACTCAAGACATCTACAAACCAATCCCTTCCTTATTGCATCACAAGATATTATACAAACCTTTCATGTTCTGGTAGCACTAATGTTAATCCATAAATATATTATCATGATTTTAATATACCTCTGGAATAAATCAAGATGTTATCTTAAATATCACTACAAGATAATCTAGATGGGATTGAACAACTTGTTCATCTTATCTATAACCAATGCACAATCTCATGGATCCTTACTTCTCATATACAAACACAATAGGATTACCCTGAGGAGGTGTGCTTGGTATGATAAGACTCTTTTCCCAAGAAGATATTGCAACTGTCTCTTCAACTCCTACATCCTCATCGATGTCATCCTATATGGTGCATAAACCCCTAACATATGATGTTTGTACTATAGGTTGTGTACCTTTTACCAGATTGATCCCAAAGTCAATCCATTTAGGAAGCAAAACACTTATGGTCTCATTAGGATACATATTTTCAAACTTGCATACAACTGACACCTCTTGGATACTAGGATTCCTCACCTTAGTATCCATCACATATGTCAAAAACACATCACATTCCTGTCCCATCAGCTTTTCAGCTATCACTATCATTACCAAACACATCAGAAGAATCTTCCTATCATTTTGGAAGATCCATAAAACATCATCATTCACAGATGTTACTATCATGGAACTAAAGTTCAATACCAACTAATACATTTTAATGTATACATGTCAAGGTCACTTCAAAACTATGTTCATCAAATGACATAAGACTCACTTGAATGTCAAATCTTTAGAAAGAAAGAATACAACGGGAACATACTTCCCAAACACCACAACACTGCCCAAGAATTTCTAGCAAGGGGAAGGGGTTATCCAACTCTCTCTTATTATTACACAGGTCTATGATTGCTCATGTGTCATTTTAATCTGTTTCATCTTGGTTTCCTTGCCATCATCATAGGAATTATAAATATGAACATATATCATTACTCCTTCTTTATTAATTGTTCATCATTTTCATGTATATCCCCATGTATTATGATCTTTTACAACTCTATATCAAGATATAGATCATTATTTTTCACATGTTCTTTATTGGGTTGGAATTGTGTCCTTTATTTTCTTTCATACATCATAAAATTGCACCTTATACTTTCTTATATACACAAGTTGGTCTGAGATTAACTCAGGTTCCACTTTACTCATTCTTTATTTACTCTAATATGTCTCCTCACTAAATACTTATCTCAGGAGTTCTCTCCATTATACATGGATTATACACCTTGACTTACTTCATTGACACAGATTTATCAGTCTTTTGTTTTATAAAATCTTGAAATTACAACTTTAAGAACTTTTCATAGCTTACTTGTACTTAGATTTAAGTTTCATGGTGTTGTATCCCTCTCTTTTTTTTACCAAACATTAAATGTTTTGGTAAGTTATGATGTAGTTCTTATCATCTTTAGTATAACATAGAGGTATTAACACCATTTGCATGATTTGTAATGCTCCTTAGATTGTTTCAAAATGACTACTTGATCAAATTAATCAGAAAGAAATCAATATAAGAGTTCCATACTTACCTTTCCTTCAACATTTGAATACATGGATAGGGTACTCAGGTATTGAGGTTAGGTAGTATGCACCATATTTTATATCATGTTCTCAATTTAGACATCATCCTAGTCCTAGTGTCCCCATAGAATCAATGAAACTATACATATGATACCACCAAATATGACAACCTTTGCCACACAAATCAATATTACTCAAACAAAGCATGGAATTAACACTGGTAACCGTATTACCACAAAATAGGGTAAGCTAAAACTGATTCCATAATAGGATTTGTGCTGAAAAACTCGCAATGGAAGCCATAAACTTGTGGCACTTATATTTCATTCATTGCCAAAGAGATTACATATCAATATTCACTAATATCTAGCCAAAACCTATTACATATGATCACTTGTTCTTATATACAAATCACATATGTATTAACATGGCATAAAACCCAAAACTCAAACTTATGTACAATATTCACAAAATACCCCCAAGGACCTGAGTGTACAGGGACGACACATAGGACTCTAATATTGGACATTAGTTGCATACCCATGATTTAATAGTTACCACTCCTTTTGTTATTAGTCCCTATCACACGATCTCTTTCACAGCATACACATCCATCTAAAAAGTTGTGGAACCCACAGGGTGAGACCAAACATCCCAGTGAGAGATATAACTCTCTACCAACATTTATTATAATCAAAGATAACTAAAACATGAAGTTATACTATTAATATATAAGCAAATTCAGCTTAATGATATAAGCAGGGCAAGTATTATAGTTTAAGTAATTAGGGCATCTAAACTAAATAGTATATCATCTTATGCCTTAAGAAGGATTATGAAGAAAATGTAGAACTATTATAAAATAAATAGTATAAGAAATTCAACAAGGGGGTCATCTGATGTTATTCATATGTGACCTTAAGAAATAACACTACACGGATGTGTGACATCTTTCATTATTGTACCCTGAGGATTTGAGGCATACCACTCAAATCCAACTGACTACTAAGTCAAAATTAGTACCATACAAGATCAATGGAAGAGTCGGACTTCATGATCATCACCAACACTACTCGGTCAGCATGAGTCTGCAACATAGTGACATATAGTCAAACTGCAAAGACAACAACTTACAATTGAATCTGTAATCCTATAAAGACAACAATTCACCGTCAAAGCTATGTTCTTGTAAAACAACTAGCATGCCTTGGTACCTAGCACACTGCTAGAGAACAACCCCATGCATGGCCGTTCTATAATTTCAACATTATACCACTATTTCAACAATTTCAGGATATAGAGAGATACCTCCACTGATATCCCACATATTCAATAATATGAGCTCTGAGTTTCCCATAGGAGTTACTCGTTTCACCATCCAACTAGATATTGATGATGAAGATGGATCTATGGTATAGGGAAACTAAATGATTAAGGTTTCACTTTATTAGTTATGCCAATTGGGTGAATTAAGGCTCCATCATACAAGTGGACATACAAAACCCTAATTATATCTAGCAAACATAACTATGAAACAACCTCAAATGATATAAAACATATAAATTGTGAACTTGTCACATCATCTCAGGGAAACACTATCTCACTACCTCAAATGAGGTTATCAACATCACCATCTATTAACATTGCCATATCAGGCTATTCATCATTATCACTTCACTGGGAATAATAATCCCTTATCACATCATTGGAGGATATCACCTCACATTTCGGCATTAAGCCTTCATTGGGTCATAAGACCAATCACATCATTCATGTATCACATTATTATCTCAGCATGCCTCATCAGGCATATATGAATCACATGTATCACATCACATATATACCATATTAATCATTATCTATGTTAATCATCACATCATGTCTCATTAGGCATATAAGCATTACCTAGATCACATCACATATACACCGTAGCAATCATTATGTATGATAATCATCTCACCTAAAAAATCAATCATTATACAAATATAGAGAGAGTATTGATTGTTATTTTATCATATTAAACATTTTAGATAGTGTAAGCTATACATCATATATCCCCTCAATTTAGGGTAAGGGTTTCATGTCATAATTAGATTACCACATCCTAACTATGTCATCTCCCACTTTCTTAAGATAGGTTTAGGTTTAATATCTTTAATTGAATCATGATTAGTTCATGATATTAATAACACTAGTAATATCTTTTATATTCATGTGTAGGTGTATATTCTCACTATGTCATTCATGTCTTACCACCATGTATCATATAAGTGTATTGACCATGCATCATCATGGTATCTTGTCATTACATGACACTTGTATTTTTTCTCGCACAAAGTCATTAACTATATCACATCACAATGAGATGTCAATCCCTAAATCACATCTCTAGAGCATTTCACCTCAAATGATACCCAAGGTACTTATTAGATTATTAGACCCATTCATATTATTCTTGCACAATTGATAACACATTATATTTCAACAATGATCATAATCACCACCCTATATCTTACAAGGTTCACCATATCACTCACATGACTATACCATTCACCTCACCTGCTAGGTTAGGGTTACATAAATAGGAGAGAGAAGGTACTATCATGGAATACAAATATTCCAACAGATTGAGCACCTATATCATATCATCACATGATTAGGGTTAGGGTTTATTCATGGCCCTTTAGTGTTTAATAATGTGATTCTATCACTAAACCGTAATCCCATCCTCTCCCACATGTTTGGGAGAGAATTTGAATTAGGAACCATCTTTAATGTTTACTCATTCATAATCATCTCAATTTAATAAACCATTACACTAGGTAATATCCATGTACATAACTAACTGCATTACACTACTCACTTACAGTTGGTGTCATGAACTGCAACGTGTGTAGAAAGCATCTCAACCTGTAATGTGTGCAAGGTTTGACACAGCCTGTGACAAATACCGCACCATTCTTGCCCGTGATGCATGCAAGCCTTAGTCTCAGTCACAACACGTGGAATGCTTATCCTAGTTGAAACAATGCAATGCTTATCTCGGTCGCAATGTGTGCAACACTTATCTTAGTCACAATGCGTGTAACGCTTATCTCAGTTGGAACACATGCAAAGCTTATCTCAGTCACAACATGTGCACGAATTAGTCATGATCATGATGCATGCAAAGTGACTTGATCTATGACTCGCGCAGGGTGTGTCTAGCCAGCAACATGTGTTTCCATTTCACTGCTCGCAACGTTGTGTTGCGGCTAGGTTAACCTGCAACAACTATCCCCTTAGGTTTGTTGAGGTCTAAACCACCATCTATACATGGTATCGACCCAAGAGAAGATTAAGGGTTGTCTCCACCTCAAGTTAACCTATACCCTACATCTGAATAGATCCAATCAGGTTGAGATAGAGATGAAATAAAGAATATCAAATGTCAACCTATGAAATATCTTTATTCCAAGGTGTTCATCAAACCCTAAACCATAATCATAGAAGATCACCATAAGTGTTATATTTAGAGAGAGGAATCTACTATTCTTGTCCATGCTATTACACTTTAAAGACTCCTATTGTTCATAATAAAGGACCATCTAACAAATATATCAACCATCTAACAAATATATCAGATCCATACATAACAATCCAAAGGAACACGTCAATAATTCAATTTCTACAAAATCGGATATAGAGATTTAGGGTTTTAAGAAAAAGAGTAGCTTTCTTCAAACTACCATAAAATCTAGGACCTAAATCATCATGTTTTCCCTCTATTATTAGGATCACATTTTTAAGATCTAGAACAACAATTTATGAATAGAATTAAGATGGACATAATAGATGGGGGGAAAAGTTATATAAGCCGCCTGATTTGGAGAGAAACAATATCCCGATATCACTAGTTCCAAGATCTCTAACAAAGCTTCAAACTTGGACCAAGGGGTTACCTCAAAAGAGAAGAGAACCATGGTTACAAAGGAGTTACAGAAAAAAGAAAGACAACCCTATGCCCAACCAAGGAAGAAAGGGAAAAAAGGAAGAATCATCTTTTCACTTGGGTTCACTATGTCAATCATGGTCTATGACCCATATTGAGGAGATCTTTTTAGAAAAATCACAATGAATGATCTACAAATAAGGAGGAAGAATAGGATGGTGGGGATTTCAATAACAAGCAAGATAGTTCACACGAACCATGATAACAAGAGATAAGACATATAGTGTAGGTCAAAATTCAAAAGAATGATAAAGTAGGTGAATTTCTCAATATGGATGAATAGGGGATACAACATACCTCAAATCAGAGTCCAAACTGCAAAGCACTCCTAGATCCAAGTCTAGGTCACCAAAGGCCTATTAAACACATACACATATTTTATGTCAATTTCATACACATTAACCAAACCCTGAAAACTATTATGTGAATTAGGTTATCAAAACTATTCCATATTTTAGGTTATGTTACTAGGTGTCCAAAACATATTTTATTATATTTTTTGACTTATATATAATTAGTTATGATTTTTACAAGTTATTATATTTTAAGGTAAATTCATTGAAATCACCTATTGATGAGATTGGATTTAGGAAACAAACCAACACCAAAAGATAGCTCTTAATTTTCTAAACCCAATGACTATTTTTTCATATTTTTCTAATCAATGAGTGAATTATTATGAATTTTTCAAGATTCGACAAATCATAAAATTCAACGTGGCAATCCTGTAAGAGAGAAAGAAAGAGAGGGAGTGGTCCGCACGGTCTGAGTTGGCCCAATCAGAGCTAGCCACTCATCCACATCAGCGAGTCATAGATGCGCAACCAAGAAAGAAATCCTATGCAATTACAAAAATACCCCTATTAGAGAAATGAACAAGAATGTAAAAATGAGTGGGCACTAGAGTAATATCACCCTTGGCTATGTTGTTCTTCAAAAGAAGCTAGGAATGAAGAAACTATGAGAGTCCAGCTCCCAACTGATGTTGATTTCAATGATAAATCCTTCCAAACCAAAGGCATCAGCAAGCAACTGGGTACGATCCGAACTCAGCGAGCCAATGCTCATAATCAGGGGGGTTACAGACATGGAGACAGAAGCTCTAACGATGTCAAAGACCAGGCGAAACAGATGAAGCGAATAGGCTGAGGAAGTCAGAATTCATCTGGCCAACCACACGAACATGATCAACAAAACACTAAGGGGATGTCTTCTATAAAGACTTGTGCTCTCTCAGTAAAGTCAGATCCTGACGAAGGTGTTGCTCATGTTGTTGAGCATCTCTACTGTAAACCAAGATATCATCTATAAAGACTACTATGAATTGATCAAGGAATGGTCAGAAGATTCTATTCATGAGTTCCATAAATGTAGTCGGTGCATTGGTTAGTCCAAACGACATAACCATGAACTCATAGTGACCATACCTTGTCCTAAAGGGTGACTTAGGTATGTCACTCTCCTTGATGTGTAACTGATGGTATCCTGACGTCAGATCTATTTTAGAGAAAATAGTTACACCATGCAACTGGTCAAACAGGTCATCTATCTTTGGCATAGGATATTTGTTCTTAATGGTTACTTTGTTTATCTATCTATAGTCTATGCATAATCTCATAGACCTGTCCTTCTTTTTAATGAAAAGAACCGGAGTGCCCCATGGTGAAGTACTCGGTCGAATAAAACCTTTTCCAAGAAACTCCTATAACTATTTATGGAGTTCTGCCATTTCAGTAGGTGCCATTCTATATGGTGTTTGAGCTATAGGTTGTGTATCTGGGATTAGATTAATCTTGAAATCAATCTCCCAGGGTGGAGGAACACCAGGAAGTTCCTTAGGAAACACATCCTCAAACTCCCTAACAATCAAAACTTCAGAAAGACTAGGACTCTCTTCCCTGGTATCTACCACATATGCCAAGAATGTGAAGCATCCTTGTCTCATCAACTTCTTAGCTGCCATAGCTGACACTAGACAGGTTGGAAGAATCTGTCCCCCTGAAAGACCCATGTATCACCATTGTCTGAGAATATAGCCTTCTTAGAACCACAATCCAAGACAACCTTATATTTTTCTAGGGTGTCCATCCCAAGGATTATGTTGAACCCATGCATCTCAAGTGGTATAAGATCCACCTGAATGCTATGTTCAGAAAAAGAAAGAACACAGGGAGAACATACCTCCCACAGCACTGCAGATCCAACTAATGGAGTTTCTAATAACAAATTATCTTCTCTATGACTGACAGTCATATTGCAGTCATGAATCACTTCTTGAGTGATAGAGGAATGTGCAGCACCCGGATCAATCAAAACAGATACAAAGAAGGATGAAGACATATCAGAATGAAATAATTCCATCTGACTTGTCATGACTCGTGGGTTGACCACTGCTTTCGGTTGATTCATAGCATAAAATCTTATCGTTGTTGGTTTTCGACCGCTTGCCCTGTTATTGGATGTGGATGACCCAGCTTGGGACGCCTGTCCATGTCCTCAAGTGCCACTACTAAACTGTCGCTTCTGGGAGCCTTGTTGACTCTGCCTCGGTGGTTGGGTTACACTCACGTTTCTAGCTGGACAATCTTTCATCAAATGTCCCATCTTCCCACATTTATAACAGACTCTATTCTCCCACTGTGGTCTAGATGGTCCCGTTACTGACATTGAGGCTGAGTTGTGGGCTCCCTCTGGTGGTAAACTACGACCTCTACCCTTGCTGGATGTCAACTGTGTCTGAGTATTAAACGTCAGTGGTGATGTTGTTGCAGAAAACCTTGGTTTCTTGAAACTCTCAGACCTCTATCCTTGGAACTGTGTATACACCTTCTTACTGTGGGCCTAACACTTCTCAGTCACAGACCTTTCTATCCGCCTAACTGACTCCACAAAAGTGGCAAACCTCTCCCTATTCTCTAGAGCAGATACTGGTGTGGTTAAATCAACGTTCAAACCCTTCTCAAAACGTTGAATCCTCTCCTCATCTATAGCAGCCATGTGCAGACAGAACCGCAAAAGCTCCATTAACTTAGCTTCATACTCACTAATGTTCATCGGTCCTTGCCTTATCCATTCAAACTGAGAGATCTTCTTATCCAGGTAAGTCTTGGGAAAGTATCTACGAATGTGCTTTTGCCTTCTTTTATGGCCCACCAATAGCCAGCACTCCCCTTTAACAGGTACACCGCATGTCTAACCTTCTCAACTTCTAGGATATTAAGAATTCTGAAGGCCTTTTCTAGCTCATTCAGCCACAAGTCTGCATATGATGGGTTAGTTGTACCAGCATAATCAGTGGCTCATACCCAGTGAAGCCGTTCAAAAGTCTTTCCATCGCCATGTCCCTCATTGTGAGCTAGTGCCCTAGGTACAGGTGGTGGCATCCTATCCTCCATGTGTGTCATAGTCGCCATGAACTGCCAGCATGGAAATCTCAGTTTTCTAGTGTAGCTTGGTCAAGCTGGGGATGTTCAAGTACTATTTCTTCTCTATCCTGATCCCCTACACCTCCTCCTGGTGCAGCAACACTGCTTTCAGCAGCATGTTCTTCATGTGATCCAGCCATCTTCAAGCTTTACTTCTTCTCCAGAGAGCAGAAGTCAGTATCAGATAAACTGGAAGACACTAGAACAGACTCAATAACCTTAATCTTATGTCTTTGTAGACTCAACGAACCTTAAGCTCTGATACCACTTAAACTGACACGACCCGATACCAATCCGATAAACAAATTGTTACAATTAATGCGGAAGAAAGCGTTAACAGCGGATTACTGAAAATCACTAAATATTAAAACCATTTTCAAGGATATCCATTTCCAGGAAACTCTTATAACAAGAAACAAAATATTATATACACATTCTGGTCCAAAAAATACATACCATGTACCTTCTCTTCTCGAGGATTACATGCAACAGTTGCCTTGTTAAATCTACGCATAAGCAACATAAAACCTCGAGGAATTCAATGCCAAAAATCCCAGATTGAACATTAAAGAACTAACTACTGACTCCTAGGACCTGAGAGTACAGAGACGACACATAGGACTCTTATCTACAAGACCTGACAGTCAGTATCTCCACCTGAGCTGTCACTATTGTCCCTGGTGCTACTGTTCATCCCCTGCTATAGGGTTTCTACCTCCTCGTCCAGGTCCACCTAAAAATGTTGGATCCCACTGGGTGAGACAATTGAAATTGTCCCAGCGAGAGATATAACTCTCTGCCAGAAATATTATTATTGCAGATAAATAGTAATAAACTGAGCCGAATAATCTCTATTAACAACATGATTCAAATCATTATTAAGCAAAATAGAGCAATATCATCTATTCATTTTAATAAGGAATATGAAGAACATGTATAATATTTATCCACTTTAGGATACAATAAACAATGTGACATCAACCAATAGTTTATGTAATTCGTCCTTAAGAAAATATGCTACACGGCTGAATTACATTTTACAATCATTCTTATGCCCTGAGGAAGTGAGTTGTACCGCTCAAATCCGACCTTCAGTTGCGAAACCCAAATTCGGTGCCATGAAATATCAAAGGAAGAGTCAAACTCCTTGATCTCATCTGTCTCAGTCAGTGAGAGACCACAAGAAGGACCGCAGTCTTTTGCTTAACTGACATCAGTCATAGGGTTAGCTCTCATTGTCTACCCATCCTTTAGCCCCCCTTGGTACAGGTCCCGGTGCTAGTAAATATGAGCCATGGGCTAGTTCATCGTGCTCACTGATCCATGAACGCATTCATGCTCTATCACAATGAGCCATGGGTCTGTTCACCATGCTCTTATTCATATATTGAGTCTACAACTGAAGTTACACTCTAATCCTCCTATTTTCGGCTAGGAGCACCCCGTATATTCAACAATATACGCTCCGGATTAACCAGTAGGAGAATCCGTTTCACCATCACCAGCTACTGACGATGATGGATCTATGGCCAGGGCTCTACATGATAATATTCCACTTGATTATTTAAGTACATTACCATATTCTTTTAGCATCAGTCAAGTTTTCAAACAAGAATTATTATGACTGTTGCTACAAGGAAATAATACTCTTATCAAGTACTTTTCAAAACTTTATGAAGCATTGGGATCTCTATCCCTTGTCTCATTGTTGGGAATTCACATCCCTCAACATCATCATCATCGTGTTTGTTGGATCTGGGTATTCAAACCCTTAGTTCAACACTGAACATGGTTACCACTTATCAGGTAACTATTACCTTCAGGTCATCTAACCAAGGTATTCATGATACTTGTCACACAAGCAATTCACATAATTTACCAGGCATATTCAACTTCTTTTCACCTGTCACTAGGCAAAAAATAAAGTAATGGTTCACAAGGCCCATTATCATCATAGCTCATACCTGGTTATTTTCATCATCTCATGATACCTGCATGGTTAGTATACTTGATAACAACCATATCAATTACACATCAACATTATGCAATACAAAGATAAAACCACTATTCCCTCATTTGGTTAGGGTTTCCCATCTTATCAATTAGGGTTTCACAAAACATCACCCCATATTAGGGTTTCACATAACATCACCCCATATTAGGGTTTCACATAACATCACCCCATATTAGGGTTTCACATAACATCATCCCATATTAGGGTTTTACATAACATCATCCCATATTGGGTTTCACATATCATCACCCCATATTAGGGTTTCACATAACATCACCCCATATTAGGTTTCACATATCATCACCCCATATTAGGGTTTCACATAACATCACCCCATATTAGGGTTTCACATAACATCACCCCATATAAGGGTTTCACATAACATTATCCCATATTAGGGTTTTACATAACATCATCCCATATTGGGTTTCACATATCATCACCCCATATTAGGGTTTCACATAACATCACCCCATATTAGGTTTCACATAACATCACCCCATATTAGGCTTTCATATAACATCACCCCATATTAGGGTTTCACATAACATCATCCCATATTAGGGTTTTACATAACATCATGCCATATTGGGTTTCACATATCATCACCCCCATATTAGGGTTTCACATAACATTACCCTGTATTAGGGTTTGGGTTCCTCATTCCATTTCAATTAGGGTTTCTTAACCCATAACCTAAAATTAGGGTTAGGGTTTCTCATTCTCCATGGATTAGGGTTTTATGCTTACCTCATTAATCCAAACCCTAAGTCAGTGCTTCCACATATCTTGGAGAACATATCATTATTTAAGTATTTAATCATACTTGTCATTGTTCCATATACTAGGAACACACATCATTATCCTACCTTATTAGGTTGACTTAACCTTTCACTAAGTACACACACCTATGCTTGTCATAGTGTATTGAGTTTATTACTTTCATAAGAACCAAGTGCTAATGATGGTGAAGAAGTTAACGATGTTGAGCAAGAGCAAGTTAACCCATAGTCCCTTATATTAGTCTGTACAAGTTGTGTTTCCTTTAGCATGAAGCTTATGTAGTTGGATGTAATAAGCATAGTTGATCCTTTTTGTATCTGAAGATTAGTTTGATATAATAAGATGCACCCTTTTAAGGGGTGGTGAATAAGTTTTCTTATGGGTGTTTTGATTTCGAGGACAAAATCTCTTTAAGGGGTGGTGTGTTGTAACATACCAGAAATAGAATCCTACCCTAATAGTTTTACCCTTTTTACTTAGCCAAACAAGGATAAGCTAATACATGTAATTAATGGAATATATAATACTTTTTGCTTAATAATGACTCATTTGGTTGATAATAAGAAATTAAAGAACTTAATTGGATAAATATTTCCCATATATTCTTAATATAGAGTTATATGCACAAATACATCAGTTTGGTTTTAATTAATGGGTTTGAAGTGTAATTGTCACTAAGTAACAAAACTAATAAGAGATTTCGTCCTAGAACTTTCCAGTACTTTTTAGAGTAGGAAAAAGAAGAGAAAACTCAAATTATATATATAAAGGAGATGATAAATGCAATAATTGGAGATAATATGGAATTTAATTGATAATGAGGAATATATTATTCCAAAATTCATAAATAGAAATCTACAATGATAATTTGATACTTAATTTCATTTTCTTGGCTCAAAAGTAACTTAAGAGCCAAGTATCATCTAATTTGGAAGATAAATGCAAATTAATGTTCTTATCAAAAGAAAATAGGAATTAGGCCAATAAAGTGAAATAAAATAGTTACGGCCCTCAAATTGGAAAACTAACTCCAAATTCATAATCTAAACATAAAAATAAGCCTTTGGGCAAATTTTCAACTAATTTGGATAATGTTTGAATAATGAGTAAAATAGGAGAGAGAAAGTGTGTAGAATCTTCTATTTATTAAATAAATAAATAAATAATCCCAACTTGTGAAATTAATAATAAAATCGTATCCAGGTCTCTTAGGAAGACTTAAGGGTGAAGTTTTAGAAATTTTAAGGAATATTATCACCTATTTTGAAGGACGAAAGAGAAAATGACATTTTAATTATTTAACCCATTAAAGGTTTCCAAAAGGCAAAACTAAGTCTATATTTTGAATCTACATGTTTAACTTAACTTATGTGCAAAATTTTGTTTAATTCGAATAGTGTTTGGACCCTAAAATGAAGAAGGAGAAAAATGAAATTATTTCAACGTCACTTTATTGATTTATATTGATTTTGTCACACCTTGATTTCCTATTCTTATTTAACGCACAATCTGAGCTGCCGAACTTTTGATCTAGTGGTTGGGGCGTCGCCTCCTACCCTAAGTAGGAGAGAGACCCACTCTGTTTAGTAAAAGTCGAGTTTCTTTTTCCTTCTAGCTTCCTTGTTACTCGGTCGTTCTTCATGATTTTTCCTCCATTGGACTCCTTGTCAGATTCCACACACATTGATCCCTAGATCAACCCACAAAATCCTATATATAAGAAACCCCTAAATCTTCTCTCTTCACCATTTCTTGCAAATGCTTGTGCCCTGCCCCTTCTTCCCCCGTGGCTGCCCAGGAGCCATCCTTGACCCTTCTCCTCTTCTCCTCTGGTCTCAATTGGACCAGGCATTGCATGTGGTAGCCGACCCTGTTTAGTTTCCTCTCCGGCAATCTCAATAGAACTCTGACCTTCCCTGCTACCTTCAACGCAATTTCTTTGGAGGTGAGTATCCTAAGACCCCCTATCTCTTTCTGCCTCTTCATTTGGTCCTGCGATTTTGTAGTTTCCCTGGTTGACTAGCCGCCAGTAATCTGGTATGGTGCTCTAGCATAAGAGGTTCTCCGTTTTGAGTTTTTGAGTCGTTGGATGCTGCTATGGATCTCCGATGTCCCCTTAGTGTTTCACTGATCATGTTCGTGGGGTTGGTCAGATGAATTCTGATTTCCTCAGCATGTTCGCTTCGTCTGTTTCGCCTGGGCTTTGACATCTTCAGAGCTTCTGTCTCCATGTCTGTATCCACCCTGATTGCGAGCATTGGCTCGCTGAATTCGGATCGTACCTAGTCGCTTGCTGATGCCTTTGGTTTGGAAGGATTTCTCATTGAGATCAACATCGGTTGGGAGTTGGACTCTCATGGTTTCTTCGTTCTTGGCTTCTTTCAAAGAATAGCATAGCCAAGGGTGATATTACTCTAGTGTCCTCTCGTTTTTATATTCTTGTTCATTTCTCTAATAGGGGTATTTTGGTAATTGCATATGATTTCTTTCTTGGTTGTGCATCTATGACTCGCTGATGTGGATGAGTGGCCAGCCGAGTTGGCCAGCTCTGATTGAGCCAACTCATACCGTGTGACCCACTCCCTCTCTTTCTTTCTCTCTCAAAGGATTGCCATACGGAATTTTATGATTTGTCGAATCTTGGAAAATTCATAATAATTCAATCATTGATCAGAAAAATATGGAAAAATAGTCATTGGGCTTAGAAAAATAAGAGATATCTTTTGGTGTTAGTTTGTTGCCTAAATCCAATCTCATAAATAGGTGATTTCAATGAATTTACCTTCAAATATAATAACTTATAAAAATCATAACTAATTATATATAAGTCTGAAAAATATAATAAAATATGTTTTGGACACCTAATAACATTACCTAAAATATGTAATAGTTTCATAAACTAATTCACATAATAGTTTTTAGGGTTTGGTTAATGTGTATGAAATTGACATAAAATTTGTATATTTGTTTAATAGGCCTTTGGTGACCTAGACTTGGATATAGGAGTGCTTTGCAGTTTGGACTCTAATTTGAGGTATGTTGTATCCCCTATTCATCCATATTGAGCAATTCACCTACTTTATCATTCTTTTGAATTTTGACCTACACAATATGTCTTATCTCTTGTTATCATGGTTCGTGTGAACTATCTTGCTTGTTATGGACTTGGATATTTTCTTGATATCTATCTTGTGCCTTGGTGCATGTTGGTCACTTATATTGGTATGTGCCACTTTTGAAGTGGATTTTATATGTGTGTGTTGTCCATTGTGTGATGGCAACCTTTATATCATCTTCTGACTAAACTATTTACTTGCCTCTATATTTACATGCAATGTGATTCAGTAGCACTAGAGTTGTAAATTACTTTGGTTTTGGGATAGTTATCCCCTATTGTTTATTTAGGAGGGTGGAAGTATACCACTTCTCAATACCCGGGTGTGGCAGTAATCCATACTCAATTTTATATATTTGGGAGATTAGCAATATTCCTTTCTCTATCAGGTTCAAGTTTGTTCTTGGCCGCCTTTGTATTTATATTGTTCTAGGGCTATGTTTATCTCACATGCATGCAGGTTGATGATGTTTTGGGGTGTGTGCCCTACTACCTACTTATGTGCCATAATTGCACAATCTTATTTGTTTTGTTTATGGAAAGTATCGTCTTTTATTAAGTTATGATGTTTCTTCTCATTTATGCCCATGTGGGTAGTCCTTATCTCTTGTATGGGAAGCATTTTACTTTTGATGTCCTTATTGCTTAAATTGCTCAAAGTTTCCTTTAGAATACACATACTAGCTTTTTGCTGATGTATTTCTTTTCTCTTCTTCTTTTGATGGGGTATGCTTCCAACCCCAGATTTGACTAAGGAGAGGTGAACTTCGACATCAACCTTGTACCTGAGCTTTGGGAGACCTTAAGAGGTGGTTAGATGACCCTCGAATTGGTCTTTGGCTTTTATGTTTAGTTTTCCTTTAGATACCTATATGTGGTGAAGTGTTGTATCATGTTATCAAGCTTTGTAAATTGTTAGATAATGATATTTTCCGCTACTACTCATTATGTAATGATACATACATGTTGAATGAATTGGTCTCCATCCCTTTGGTGAAAGTTTTTATGTGGTGTTTGGTTCAATGGATGTGGTCTTTGCTTTCTAGTAGAGAAGTGGTTTCACTTCTTTACATCATGGTATCAGAGCCACTAGTAGTCAATTATCTAACTATTTCAAACTCATCTCCCTTAGGATGTTTACCTTTATCTTAGGTTGCTTATACCTAGTACCTTGCCTTGTGCAGAAAAACCCTAATGGCTGGAGATAACTCAATGGTTGACAACCAGTACGATTATGAGACACCTCAAAATACTAGGTTTGGTCAAGGGACCTCAGCATCTACTGGATCGAGAGGAGCTATGACTCCAGAGCAAGAGTTGGCCATGTTTTGACAACTCTTTGCATCTTCCATGGTGGGGAAGATGAAAGACCCGTCTATACCTGAAAAGACTAAGGAGTTCTCGATCATGGAGTTCATGAAGATGCCACCACCTTCCTTCAAGGGTGAAGGTGAGATAGATATGGTCGACAAAGCTAATGATTGGGTGTTAGCCCTAGAGAGGACTTTTGATGGTATGGCCTGTTCTCCACACCAAAAGGTTAGGTTTGCTTCATATGTTTTGGATGGACCTGTAAGAGTTTGGTGGAATGGAATTGCAAGGACTAGAGATATCTCAACCATGTTTTGAGCAGAGTTTTTGACTCTCTTCCGTGGTAAGTATATCTGCACTGCTGCCCTAAAGAAGAAAGAAGCAGAGTTCTACAGTTTGAAGCAAGGTTCATTATCCGTTTCTTCTTACGTGCAAAGGTTTCTACTGTTGGAGCATTATGCAGTTGGGTTGGGTGAGGAACGTAGGGATGATGCTTTTCTCCAAGGGCTTAACTACAATGTGGGGCGCACTTTTACCCCACAACTACCTTTGACCTTTCAGCAGATGGTTGATAAAGCTTTGGCTGTGGAGCCTTACCCAGGGTTTCAACATAGGGAGTTCGAAAAGAAAAGGAAGTCCTTAGGTGATGAGCAGAAAAGAGACAGTTGTGCAAAGTTCAATAGACCCCATCCTCCAGGGAAGTGCCCTCATGTTAGAAATCAAGGCGCACCAGTGGTATGTCACTTTTGCAATTAAGTTGGACACATCCGACCTGATTGCCCTAAGCATCGTAATGGTCAGGCTCCAGTACAACAACAACAAGCACCTCCTCAGAATCAGGGCAACAATAATGGTAACAATAATAGAGGAACACCCGTGGAAAGAAGAGATGGTAGAATTTTTTCCTTGGATGGTGAAGAAGTTAACGATGGTGAGTAAGAGCAAGTTAACCCGTAGTCCCTTATATTAGTCTTTACAAGTTGTGTTTCCTTTTGCATGAAGCTTATGTAGTTGGATGTAATAAGCATAGTTGATCCTTTTTGTATCTGAAGATTAGTTTGATTTAATAAGATGCACCCTTTTAAGGGGTGGTGAATAAGTTTTCTTACGGATGTTTTGATGTCGAGGACAAAATCTCTTTAAGGGGTGGTGTGTTGTAACATACCAGAAATAGAATCCTACCCTAATAGTTTTACCCTTTTTAGTTAGCCAAACAAGGATAAGCTAATACATGTAATTAAGGGAATACATAATAATTTTTGCTTAATAATGACTCATTTGGATGATAATAAGAAATTAAAGAACTTAATTGGATAAATATTTCCCATATATTTTTAATATAGAGTTATATGCACAAATACACAAGTTTGGTTTTAATTAATGGGTCAGAAGTGTAATGGTCACTAAGTAATAAAACTAATAAGATATTTCATTCTAAAACTTTCCAGTACTTTTTAAAGTAGGAACAAGAAGAGAAAACTCAAATTATATATATAAAGGAGATGATAAATGCAATAATTGGAGATAATATGGAATTTAATGGATAATGAGGAATATATTGTTCCAAAAATCATAAATAGAAATCTACAATGATAATTTGATACTTAATTTCGTTTTCTTGGCTCAAAAGCAACTTAAGAGCCAAGTATCATCTAATTTGGAAGATAAATGCATATTAATGTTCTTATCAAAATAAAATAGGAATTAGGCCAATAAAGTGAAATAAAATAGTTAATGCCCTCAAATTGGAAAACTAACTCCAAATTCATAATCTAAACATAAAAATAAGCCTTTGGGCAAATTTGCAACTAATTTGGATAATGTTTGAATAATGAGTAAAATAGGAGAGAGAAAGTGTGTAGAATCTTCTATTTATTAAATAAATAAATAAATAATCCCAACTTGTGAAATTAATAATAAAATCGTATCCAAGTCTATTAGGAAGACTTAAGGGTGAAGTTTCACAAATTTTAAGGAATACTGTCACCTCTTTTGAAGGAGGAAAGAGAAAATGACATTTTAATTATTTAACCCATTAAAGGTTTCCAAAAGGAAAAACTAAGTGTATATTTGGAATCTACATGTTTAACTTAACTTATGTGCAAAATTTGGTTTAATTTGGATAGTGTTTGGACCCTAAAATGAAGAAAGAGAAAAAGGAAATTATTTCAACGTCACTTTATTGATTTATATTGATTGTCACACCTTGATTTCCTATTCTTATTTAACGCGTGATCTGAGCCATTGAACTTTTGATCTAGCAGCTGGGGCGTCGTCTCCTACCCTGAGTAGGAGAGAGACCCACTCTGTTAAGTAAAAGCCGAGTTTCTTTTTCCTTCTAGCTTCCTCGTTTCTCAGTCATTCTTCACGATTTTTCCTCCGTTGGACTCCTTGTCAGATTCTGCACACATTGATCCCTAGACCGACCCACAAAATCCTATATATAAGAAACCCCTAAATCTTCCCTCTCCACCGTTTCTCACAAACGCTTGTGCCCTGCCCCTTCTTCCCGCGTGGCTACCCAGGAGCCATCCTTGACCCTTCTCCTCTTCTCCTCTGGTCTCAATTGGACCAGGTATTGTGTGCGGTAGTGGACCCTGTTTAGTTTCCTCTCTAGCAATCTCGAAGGAACTCTGACCTTCCCTACTGCCTTCGACCCAATTTCTTTGGAGGTGAGTATCCTAAGACCCCCCTATCTCTTTCCTCCTCTTCGTTTGGTCGTGTGATTTTGTAGTTTCCCTGGTCAACTAGCCGTCAGTAATCTGGTATGTTGCTCTAGCATACGAGGTTCTCCGTTTTGAGTTTTTGAGATGTTGGCTACTGATATGGATCTCCAATGTCCCCTTAGTGTTTCACTGATCATGTTCGTGGGGTTGTTCAGATGAATTCTGACTTCCTCAGCCTATTCCCTTCATCTATTTCGCCTGGGCTTTGACATCGTCAGAGCTTCTATCTCCATGTTTGTAACCCCCCCTAATTATGAGCATTGGCTCGCTGAGTTCGGATTGTACCTAGTCACTTGCTGATGCCTTTGGTTTGGAAGGATTTCTCGTTGAGATCAACATCGGTTGGGAGCTGAACTCTCGTGGTTTCTTCGTTCCTGGCTTCTTTTGAAGAATATCATAGCCAAGGGTGATATTACTCTAGTGCCCTCTCATTTTTACATTCTTGTTCATTTCTCTAATAGGGCTATTTTGGTAATTGCGTAGGATTTCTTTCTTGGTTATGCATCTATGACTCGCTGATGTGGATGAGTGGCCAACCGAGTTGTCCAGCTCTGATTGGGCCAACTCAGACTGTGCGACCCACTCCCTCTCTTTCTTTCTCTCTCAAAGGATTTCCACGTGGAATTTTATGATTTGTCAAATCTTGAAAAAATCATAATAATTCACTCTTTGATCAAAAAAATATGAAAATAGTCATTGGGTTCAGAAAATTAAGAGCTATGTTTTGGTTTTGGTTTGTCACCTAAATCCAATCTCATAAATAGGTGATTTCAATGAATTTACCTTAAAATATAATAACTTGTAAAAATCCTAACTAATTATATATAAGTTAGAAAACTATAATAAAATATGTTTTGGAAACCTAATAAAATAACCTAAAATATGGAATAGTTTTCATAACCTAATTCACATAATAGTTTTTTGGGTTTGGTTAATGTGTATGAAATTGACATAAAATCTGTATATGTGTTTAATAGGCCTTTGGTGACCTAGACTTTGATCTAGGAGTGCTTTGTAGATTGGACTCTGATTTGAGGTATGTTGTATCCCCTATTCATCCATATTGATAAATTCACCTACTTTATCATTCTTTTGAATTTTGACCTACACAATATGTCTTATCTCTTGTTACCATGGTTCGTGTGAAATATCTTTCTTGTTATGGACTTGGATATTTTCTTGATATCTATCTCGTGCCTTGGTGCATGTTGGTCACTTATATTGGTATGTGCCACTTTTGAAGTGTATGTTATATGTTTGTGTTGTCCATAGTGTGATGGAAACCTTTGTATCATCTTCTGACTAAACTATTTACTTGCCTCTATATTTACATGCAACGTGATTCAGTAGCACTAGAGTAGTGTAAATTGCTTTGTTTTTGGGGCAGTAATCCCCTGTTGTTTATTTAGGAGGGTGGCAGTGTGGCATCCAACTTATAAAAACAAAATTTACTTAAGCGGAAGCGAATCATTTACAGCGAATTACTGAAAAATCACTAAAAATTAAAACTTTTTGCAAAGAGATCCATGCATAGGAAAACTCTTTCATCAAGAACCAAAGTATAACATTTACATCCTCATTTATAAGTACATAACTTGTATCATCTCTTCTCAAGGATTACAACATCAGCTGCCCTATTATCATTATATACAAACATCATAAGAACCTCGAGGCATCAAGCCAAAATCTCAGATTGATTCATTAAAAACACTAATTACAAACTCCGAGGACCTGAGAGTACAGAGACGACACATAGGAGTACTATCTATATGACTTGACATGTAGTATCTCCACCTAACATATTATTGTTGCCCCTGATGTTGCTGTTGTTCTTTCTCTGCTATAGGGTTTCTATCTTTTCGTCTGCGTCCACCTAAAAACATTGGATCCCATGGGGGTGAGACAACTGTAAATTCCCCCAACAAGAGATATAACTCTCTGCCAAAACATTATTATTGTAGTTTATTAAAATAAAACTGAGCAGGGAAATATTATATATTTGATAGAAGATGGATCACTGTATGAACAAAGTAAAATAATCTCCTTTCCTAAGGAGGACATTGCTTCTACCCATGGTAGAGTTGTGATTCATTCATCTACTTGCAATGAATATAAGAAGATATAAATAACATCTATCAACTTAGAGATGCATAAAAGAAATGTAACATCAAATAGTAAATTTACGTATTCAATCCTTAAGCAAACATGCTATACGGCTGATTACATTTTACAATCACACTTATGCCCTGAGGAGATGAGGTATACCGCTCATCCTCCAACCGACCACTGCCAAGTCGAAATCAGTACCATACAAGGTCAATGGAAGAGCCAGCTTCCAAGACCTCCCACATCCCGGTCAGTGCGGGATCACATGCAGGACATCTTGTGTCTCTGCTACATAGCTTTTCCAGGGTATACTGGTAACTTCACTATAGAGGCAGGGTCAGCTGCACTCTCTTCGCGATCGAGAGATTTCATGTTTACCTCCATCGATCCAGCGATAATATTATTGGGAGATGTGTACGACATCTATCCAAATCATCGAGAGATTAGTGATACATCCATCCCGACACATATAATGAAGGATTGAGAGGTTTAATGTTTACCTTCCATCAATTCCCCCAAGAGGACGTAAGGATATTTTCTCCCATTTACCCCCACATATTCAAAAATATGTGAACTCTGGGTTCTTCCGCGGAGCAACCTATTTCACCATCACCAAATACTGACAATGATAGATCTATGGTCAGGGCTATACATGATATGATTTCACTTAATTAAATATGTACATTATCATATTCTTTTAGCATCAAACAAGTTCTCACACATAACTTATTAAGACAAATGCTACAAAGAACATGTACTTATTTTCATCAATCACTTCTCAGTCTTTATAAGATACTGGGATCTCAGTCCCTCAACCACATCATTACCTTGCTTATCAAATCTAGGTATTCATACCCTCAGCTCATCACTAATCACTGTTACCACTTGTTATGTAACTATTACCTCTAGGTCCTCGCACCGAGGAATACATGATACTTGTTACACAAGCATATCACATGGCTCACAAGGCCATTAGTTGTCTTGTCACCTTTCACTAGGAAACAACTTATTCACATGGCTCATAATGCCACTGCACATTTTGTTACTTTTTAAAGCAACAAAAACATTAAGGCACATAAGGCCAATCTACATTTCTATTATATAAATGTCATAGCTCAAAGATGTCTATGTTCATCATCTCATGATGTATGCGTGGTTAATAAACATGATGACAGTCATAAGAGTCACTTATCACATCATGTGATACAATAGTAACACCACCATTCCTTTATCAGGATTAGGGTTTACTATCAAATAGGATTTTCCATCCCATTACCCAATTTAGGGTTAGGATCTCCCATTTCTCATTAGTTAGGGTTTCATGTTTACATCATTAGTTCAACCCCAATATATTGCTCCACCCCTCTAGGAGCATTCACAACTATCATAAGTATTTACTCATGATCATTATTTTCATCATATATCATTTATGAATATCAATTCAAGGTATGAGTTCATCGCTCAACCTTACAATGGTATGTTTATATCACACCCATTATCTTGGCTTAACCCCTTTATCATAGTGTTTATCCAACACTTATCAAAGTGCATTGAATTCATTACATCTTCATTGTAATAATTTACATAACACATACTTCTTGTGTTTCTTATCCAAGTATGTTGGATTCAAATGCATCAAGGTATATCAACCCTGAAATACTAAATGTGATATCTATCATGTCTTGATGTATCACTTTTCTCCTCATTTCCATCTTACTTAGGTTTATAAATTAATCTTGTATTAAGGTATTTCCCTCTTAATACTTTTAACCACTCACCTATCACTTTCATTATATAGTGCATAGGTTACACATTAGATTTATCCAACTATCTTTAATGATATGGACTTATCTTAGTGGTTTAGCATTGTTGATATAGAATAAACTATTATCACCCACTTTATGTATTTCAACTTTTAGGATGTTATCCACATCATTATTTAGTATTGCGTACATCATTCCTAAGAATTTCATGTTCTCATCTTTGTAAGGTATATAGGGTTGTTACACATGCATGGAGTTAGATATATAATCATCTAGGCATCATCTTGTCCCTTATATCCTTATTCATTAGAGTATCAACATTACCATTCAAATGGTTCATCAATTTTACCCTTCTTAGATGTAACATCCTCATCTTACTTGATTATATTAGCCATTCCCTACTTTAGTGTATTGGCCATTATACCATCACTAGGGTTTCATATATCATTACATGGCATCACCCTGGATTTGAGTCTTACATCACATCATTACATTAGGGTTCCAGATAACATCATTCTAATTTAGGGTTTCACATGGCATTACCCTAGATTAGGGTTTCACATGGTATTACCCTAAATTAGGGTTCACTATTCATCCCAATTAGGGTTTTGAATGACATTATTCGGAATTAGGGTTACTCATTTCATCACCCTTAATTAGGGTTAAATCCTTACCTTAGATTAGGATTACATATAACATTGTCCTAAATTAGGGATTAGGGCTCAAAAACCTTCTTGATTAGGATTTCATGATCTCTTTATTAAGGATCATACCCTAATTTCATAATTATCCAAATTGAAAGGTGTTAAGGCTTGACCTCCCATAACTTCCGGATCAAAGGTTCGGCAATTAACCAAGAATAATTATCAAATTTTAACATACTATACTGAAAAACTGTAAGAAAATAAATTTTTGCATACCTTTTTGAAAACTTGGATCTCTAAACTTCTATCCACTTAAGGATTCTACTCTAACTAATCCTCCTTGTATTTTACTTCATGTATTTCACAATATGACGATTTACTGTTTGTCCTTTTGGCTTGTACCTAAAACGCCGACAAACAAAACGTCGGTCAGCCAAAGCTGGTATGTGGGGGAAACAATAATTATGTAAATACATTAACAACCAAGATTACATTTTAGATATAACTCCGCGATCCAAGAGTACCCTATCATCTATGTTGTCCCCATTAAACCCCTCATGATCCACCTATAAGTGAACCAATTTCTAGGGTTGAGTCACATGGCACTACTCGTAAGTAGCCCACTCCTTAACTCATGGCAGGCTAATGAGTCTCATGGCACTACACGTAGGTAGCCCAGTTTCTAACTCTCGGTAACCTAGACCTTTCTCTAGGTTTACCCCCTTTTTTTTAGCCTTTTCAAAGAAATAGAGGTGGACCCAGATCTAGTCAGTTATATACGCACATTTATAGTAATAATCATAGTCACTTTATAGTTGCATGAAATAAATAAACATCCAACAGTTATTTTCAAGCAATCGATTAAAACTTCAGGAATCGCCGTGAAACTAGAGAGATTATTCATGAGCGTAACCACATACCTGATTTGATAAGTCATGCAGATTATTCAACATATACTTCATGTATATACCATCAAACCAATCAACAGATCCAAGCAAGTAATTCAATCATCACATAATTCATGAAAAGAATATGTACTCTATTTATTACACACTTTATCAAGAATCTACTTTATTGACTTGGATTCTCTTTCTAGGGTTTCTAATCCGCATTAAGGTTCATATAAATGGAAAAGGATATTTTAGGGTTTGTTAACCTAAAAGGGATAAAGTTTGAGAAATTGATCTAAGAAACCCTAATGAATATTAATGAAACCTTAATGCGGATTAGAAACCCTAGAAAGAGAATCCAAGTCAATAAAGTAGATTCTTGATAAAGTGTGTAATAAATAGAGTACATATTCTTTTCAGGAATTATGTGATGATTGAATTACTTGCTTGGATCTATTGATTGGTTTGATGGTATATACATGAAGTATATGTTGAATAATCTTCATGACTCATCAAATCAGGTATGTGGTTACGCTTATGAATAATCGCTCTAGTTTCACGGCGATTCCCGAAGTTTTAATCGATTGCTTGAAAATAACTGTTGGATGTTTATTTATTTCATGCAACTATAAAGTGACTATGATTATCACTATAAATGTGTGTATATAACTGACTAGATCCGGGTCCACCTCTATTGCTTTGAAAAGGCTAAAAAAAGGGGGTAAACCTAGAGCAAGGTCTAGGTTACCGAGAGTTAGAAATAGGGCTACCTACGTGTAGTGCCATGAGACTCATTAGCCTACCATGAGTTAAGGAGTGGGCTACTTACGAGTAGTGCCATGTGACTCAACCCTGGAAATTGGTTCACTTATAGGTGGATCATGAGGGGTTTAATGGGGATAACATAGATGATAGGGTACTCTTGGATCGTGGATTTATATCTAAAATGTAATCTTGGTTGTTAAATGATTAATTGAATGATTACATTATTAACGTATTTACATAATTATTGTTTCCCCCACATACCAGCTTTGGCTGACCGACGTTTTGTTTGTCAGCGTTTTAGGTACAAGACAAAAGGACAAACAGTAAATCGTCATATTGTGAAATACATGAAGTAAAATACAAGGAGGATTAGTTAGATTAGAATCCTTAAGTGGATAGAAGTTTAGAGATCCAAGTTTTCAAAAAGGTATGCAAAAATTTATTTTCTTAGAGTTTTTCAGTATAGTATGTTAAAATTTGATAATTATTCTTGGTTAATTGCCGAACCTTTGATCCGGAAGTTATGGGTGCAGCTTTGACCTCTCGGTCTCCCTTAATTGGGGGTTATCGGGAGGTGGGGTCGTAACATTTGGTATCAGAGCCTGGATAGATAGATTCCCAAAGTTTTCAAAGGTAAGTAAAGTTTTAATTTTATACCAAATTCCAGTTAGTTAGTAGAATTTCATAATTGTTATTGATTATTTGTTGAACCTTTGATCCTGTTAATTGGATAACAGCACCGACCTTTCGGTCTCCCTTAATTGGGGGTTACCGGGAGGCGGGGTCGTTACACCAAGTTTCTTAAGAACTTATGCAATGTGAAGAGAAGATCAATAGGGAGAATACCAAAGAAAGTCAAGTTGACCGAACAAGTGTGCGCAATCCTCCAACACTCACTTCCAGTGAAGAGTAAAGACCCAGGAGCCCCAATCATACTTAGCTACATTGGGGGACATCGCATAGACAAATTCCTACTAGATTTGGGATGTAGTGTGAATTTGATGCCATATGGTGTCTATGTTGATTTGGGCTTAGACAGGTTGAAATTTACACATCGCACTGTCCAATTGGCAGACCGTTCCATCAAAGTTCCATGAGGAACAATAGAGTGGATGATGTTTTGGTGATGACAGATAAGGAAAGAGGAGCAGTGTTCCCAGCTAATTTCATCACTCTTGACATGGAGCCAGATGATCAGAAGATCCCCATCGTCTTGGGAAGACCATTCTTATCTACAGTTGATGATGAGCTACACGTTCGCAGTGGCATAATGACAGGCTCTTTCATGGACATGAAGATAAAGAAAAAAATATATACAAGTCATCAACACAGTGAGTTTGAGATGAGGATATTGGACATGGTCACTTCAAGAGTCCAATTAGTTATTTAAGAGGAGGAGATCTGGATGAATGATTTGATGATAGATGATATGCGTCTCTTAACGCACCAATCACTAAGATTGTTATTCCTAGAGTTTAAACCTTTTAACTTTCTGGTAAGGTTAGTATAGAAAGGGTCGAAACCCAAAGGACAACTTTTAAAGATTGTTTCTTAAAAACCCAATTGTTTGAAGAACTTTTTTATTTATTTTTGGTATTTTCAGATTTAGAACAGAAAATAAAATCGGTTTGGGTGATGAATGGTTACACTAAAGAAGGAAATTTCTTAAATTAAAGAAGCACTAAACAAGAATTTCATTTGCCCTACAAAAAGATAAACAAAGATTATTGTTAGCATAAGAAACTATTGTGAATTGAAAAGACTAAAAACTAAGAAAGCAAATCAACAAAGGTTGAAATCAAGGGAGAGAATCAAGGCTCTTGGGGTTTTCACCACCTTAACCTAGGCAAACAATTAATCCTTAAACGATAGGTTCGATGAAGGCAAGTGAATTAGAAATCCACTAAAGATGATCTCCACATGAGCCCATTGATCTTGGTGCTCATGTTTCTTAGTTCATCATCCTAAAAAGAGAAAATCCGCAGTCGTTTCAAAACCCTTATGCGATTGAGATTGTCATTCTAAATCTGAATTCCAAGGTCATATCCATTCGGATTAACTATTGATATTATCAATTAATCACTTTGATACATCAACTAATTATCAATCTCAAAAGCCATCTAGAATCATTTAAGGAGAAATCGAAAGCCATAGCTAAGGGATTATTCCCTTGCCTCGACAAAGAACTACTCACTCATGGAGAAGGAGCAAAGAGAGATGGGGGAAGGAAGTGAGATAGCCACCTTCGAGTCTTACGAATACTAATCCTCAATTAGAGACAATGAAGATGGTTGTCTCTTCCTACCTTGCTCAATTTCTCAAGAGAGGGGAGGAGGAGAAAAGCAAGCACTAGATTTAAACACAACGGAATAACAGAATAACATGTAACAAGATGCAAAGCCACTTTATTCATATCTAGAAGGATAATACAAGGAAAATTTCTTCAGAGCACTAATATAAGAAAACCCGAGATGCCCAAGGAGGAGGAAGTTCCCCTCCTTTTATAGGAGAAGGAGGGGGTATACATTAGGTTTAGGGGTATATATCAAGTTTAGGGCAAAAGAAATGGCCGGCGGCGGCTGCTAACTTTCTAGATCTAGTCAATAGTGGAAACAATTGATTGCTTTGCATTCCTTTTACAGTAATTTCCCACAATAGAGATTTTGAGCGTATTTTCGGGCCAGTCAAAAATTCGTAAGTGCCCTGATAATATATGTTTCCTGTATTTAATTGAATTATCTTTCCAACGCATACTTGCATAAGAAATTCCACCTTGGGATGTGGGAGTTATACCAATTTTGGTGAAAGGTATATACTGAAATCAGACTCTACGGGAAAACGTAAGGCTACTTTCACTGGTTAATTGCGTAGCCAAACAAACACCAAAATTGTCACAAAATGTATCTTTTTTTTGTATACAATAAAATTCTCTTTTCATTCCATACTTTATCTTGAAATTCCGCTTTTAGACGTAAAAGATATGGCTATTTTGGTGACGTGTATCTCAGGCACTGCGGGAATATTTGAAAAGCCTCATATCTTCATCTTTTATTTTCTTGATTTAATTACTTAGATAATTCCTGAAATTAAGAAAAATATCATAAGAATTCAGGAAAAGTATATCAAGAAGATGAAAGTTCTATTTATTTTTGAATTAACTAAAATTAACAAAAAAATCCTAATTAATTATTCTAAATGAAGCAAAAATAAGAGATGAATATGCATTCATCAAAATACCCCAAACTTAAACTTTGCTCGTCCCGAGCAACATTAAAATCCAAAAATACTTTCAAGACATACTCTCAACCTATCATCCTCACTCTCCTAACAACCACTTGATTCCTTCCACCAAAATATGGCCAAGCGATACTAACTTCCTGAATTCATGAAAAGTGACTTTTATATTTCCTACTTCACAAACTTGTATTTATTCAAGACCTACAATAAAATAGATTTTCATTTCACCTTTGCATTTGGTACTCTAATTTTTTTTAGTTTTACACAAGAACATGGCTAATTTTGGATGGTTGGGGTTTTTGTAGTTTTCCCCTGGGTAGAAAATTGGAGTAAAGGAGGTATGGAAGAAGGACAGTCTCTCCTCTATTCGACTCGAGACTTTTTTATTTAGTGGACATGCACTTACATTGACCGCATTTTTTTCTTTGATTTTTGGTGATACACCAAATTGCGTGGGTATGGAAGAAGCGGAAGAGGGGGAAGGGGTGCCACCCCAAACTTAGCGTTTTGGGCACTACTAGCTTTTTTTCTTTTTGACGAATGGAAAGATTTGTAAGTGGTGGAAGAAGAGTAGAAGAGGTTGTTCTTGTGCAAATTTTTTTTTGAGTAGCATGCATTGGTTCAACTATTATCGAATCATGCGAAAAATCAAGAAAATGTATACAAGTTGTACATGATAAGAAAGCATCACTCTTGAATCCTATCAGTCCTCTATGTCTTGCCATCTTTTCCAAGGAGTGATAATTATTTGAGATCCTAAGTGACAGGAGGATTTCTAGTCATGAAAGTTTCAATATTTTAGTTACAAGGCAGTTACATCATTAAGGGGAGTATTTTGACAAATGATCATATCAAGGCCGACTAGATATGGGCCTTTTTACAATTAAGGAAAAAACAATGGTCGACTAGATAAGGGCCAAAAACTAAAGTAACTAATGAAAATAAAGATGAAAAAATGAAACAAATTAGGAAACGATACGGGGTGGATCACGTACCACCCACCCCCACCACAGACTTAAAATTTTGCTCATCCCGAGAAAACTCTTAGACCGATATGGAGGGAAGAGGATCACGGCGGTGGTGGATAATATGGCGGTGGAGGAGTGGAGGAGGAGGCATGGTTGTGGTAGTGACTTGGTTGATTTCCTCAGAACCACTCCATCATCTTTGCATGTGTGTCTCGAAATGTATCCTGAATGGCTTGGCGTACGTCAGTATACCAAGGATAAAAATTGAAATCAAGATGGTTAGGTCCCCATGGTTTGACATATGGTGGAGAATAGTCATATTGAATCTCATTTGTACAAGGATAATTATTATAAGAAGCATTGTTTTGACTGAATTGTAGTTGTTCGATTATATGTTGTCCACTAGTATCAATGGGGGTTGGGATGAAGGGATGATAGTCAGAGTATCCATCCATGACATTTGGTTGCACTGCTTGGGTAGTGATATGTAGTAGTGGCTCAAAAGACATTTGGTGATTATCATAGAGTGGTTCCTCAAAGGGAGAGGGAGGACAGGAAATGGGTATGGTCATAGATGGGTGAGGGGGTTGTGGGAGGGGAACTTCTTAAGTGGTGATGTTGGTTGTACCCATTGTCTGAATAGTGGGAGGGTAAATGTCCATCTTGATAGGACTGATTGGGCCAGTTTGAGTAGAAACTTGATTGTCCACCAGAGAAATTTGGATTTCTATCACATGTGGTGGTTCAGAATTAAGGAAACGTTGTTGCATCTTATTGAACTGGTCCATGCATTCAAGGAAATAGACTTCTTCCTCCTGGGTGTACTTCATGTTACCCCCAGAGGCTTGAAAATTTATGAACTTCGTTCCCACTCTTAGTATGAGAAGTCCTACCTCAACGTGGATGAGGGCCCTGGCCGTGGTGAGGAATGACCGACCAAAGATGAGAGGGTAGCTAGTGTCTTCTTTTATATCAAGTACCACAAAGTCACAAGGGATATAGAAATTTTCGACCTTGACTGGCACATCATTAATAATACCAAGAGGCTTGGTAATGGAAGAGTCTGCAAGTTGAATACGCATCGGAGTTGGTCTAGCATCAGTTAGACCAAACCTTCTACACATGCTAAAAGGGATGATGGACACACTAGCTCCAAGATCAGCTAGGCCTCAATGGCTGGTAGAGTCACCGATAGAACAAGTGATCCTGAAAGATCCTAAATCTTTGTGTTTCTTTGGCGTTTTACTTTGGATGATGTCTGATGTAGTTTTAGCCAATTTTACCATTTCAGATTCCTCGGTAGTGCGCTTACGGTTTAGAAGGGCTTTGAAGAATTTTTTCCATTCTGGTAGATCAGTCATAGCGTCCAAAAGTGGGATGTTGACACATATCTTTCTCATAATTTCCTTGAATTTATTGAACCTAGAGTCTAATTGGGTATACTTCAGCCGACCTGCAAAAGGTACACACAGCTTATATACATGACTCTCTTCTTGTGGGGGAGGTGATCTCAGCGCTTGAGGGACAACAAAAGCCTCTTCATCACCCCCTTGATCAAAATCTATGATGGGGGAACTTCCTTCTTCTTCCGTGGTAAGGCCAGATCTGGTAGTGACAGCCTTAAGTTGTTCTATATGCTTGCAGTTGGGTTTAGGTTGCCCAGCATAATGGCCGACAGGAGGTTTCTGTTGGGCAAATAGACGAGCTAGCTGGGCGTCAGTCCCCTTTTGATGAGCTTGTTGGGCAATGGTGATTTGCTCCAAGGCTGCAATTCTTTCGTCAGATGAGGTGGTAGGGGTAGGAACATTTGGTTGAGGAGGTGGTTGATTGAGGTTTTGAGGGGGAAGGTTTAAGTTTTTAAATTGTTGTCCTTGATATTGTGGTCGGGTTGGATGATTTCCTCGGTAATTTCCTTGGGTTGCAAAGTTCCTTTGGTTGTTGTATGGGAATCCAGGTGGTTGTCAATTGTTACCTTGAGGGTAGGGAGGTCTCTGTTGGGTTTGGAGTTGGCTAGAGTTATTGACACCTAAAGGGTTGCCATATTGAAAACCAGGGTGGTTTCTAGTTTGGTTGGGATTGTAGCAACCTTGTCCTGGTATGGTATGGATTGAATTGAGGTCTTCTGGTTGTTGTCCTATTTCAGGTTGCATGAGCATGTTGTAGAGATATTAACAGTGGATGGTGGTATGGTCGTATCCTTGGCAAATACCACAAAGAGAATCCACATCTTTTAGTTGTTGGGGTGACTCTCTAAGGGTGACCACAGATGACTCTAATCGATCTTGTTTTAAGGCAATTAATTTGAGGCTTTCTGCTATACTTTGGATATCATTATTAACTTCTATCTTAGCTACCTTAATGATTCCACCAATTCCTCTTATATTCCATATTTCGGAAGCCCATTTCACTACTTCCCATGCGCTAGTCAAACTTTGATGCATGAAATTTCCTCCAGATGAGGAATCGAGAAAGAATTTGGTATCATCATCAACACCACGGTAGAAGATCTCTATGAGTTGGGTTTGAGAGATATCATGGTGGGGGCACTTCCTAAGTAAGTCTTTGAACCTCTTCCAGGATTCTCCTAAAGACTCTCCTGGGGACATAGAAAAGTGAGTGATTTGTCCCCTAAGTTTGTAGGTGAGAGAAGGGGGGCTAAAATTTCTCAAGAAACTTGCTTTGTAGAACTTCCCAAGTTGTGACATGTTCTTCGCTCTCCATAGTGTTGTACCAGCTACTAGCTTGGCCGGAGAGGGAATACTTGAACAACCTAAGACGAATGGAATCTTTAGAGACACCCAGAAGTTTGTTCAAAGAGCAAAGGTCAATGAACATTTGAAGATGATCTTGGCAACTTTCCACATTGTTGCCTGAGAAGGGGTTGGCTTGTATCATGGTGATCCATTGTGTTCGGATCTCAAATTGTGGAGCAATAATGTCAGGGGGTATGACCGAATGTTGCGCATAGGCAGTTTTGGGAATAGAAAAGTCCTTTAATTGTTTTTTCCTTTCGGCTTCCCTCCAATCGGCTTCTATGGTTTCTTGTTCGGCCCTAAAGGCTGCTCGCAAAGCGTCTTCTCTTTCCACTTGTTTTGCTTGGATGAGCTCTCTTTGAGCTGCGAGAGCTTGGTCGATCCTACGGGCGACTTCTTCTTCATTCATTCTCACTAGATTTTGCCAGTTTAGACGATGAAAAGTGCTTTCTATTTCCAGATCAAACGGTTGAAAATCGACGTTCGGGCGTCACATGCACAATTAAAGCAGTTATTCGTGTGCAGAAAAAACGAACTGTCGGAATGGAAACTCGGCAGAAAGAGGAGTAGCACTTCCGAAATGTTACTCGTAAGGCATAAAAAAAAGTTTTTCAAAATATTTTTGGGGGTTTGAGAAAATAATATGTTGTCTCCGGCAACGGCACCAAATTGATATGTGTCACTTAACACACCAATCACTAAGATTGTTAATCCTAGAGTTTAAACCTTTTAACTTTCCGGTAAGGTTAGTATAGAAAGGGTCGAATCCCAAAGGACAACTTTTAAAGATTGTTTCTTAAAAACCCAATTGTTTGAAGAACTTTTTTATTTGTTTCTGGTATTTTCAGATTTAGAACAGAAAATAAAATCAGTTTAGGTGATGAGTGGTTACACTAAAGAAGGAAATTTCTGAAATTAAAGAAGCACTAAATACAAATTTTATTTTCCCTACAAAAAGGTAAACAAAGATTGTTATTAGCACAAGAAACTATTGTGAATTGAAAAGACTAAAAACTAAGAAAGCAAATCAACGAAGGTTGAAATCAAAGGAGAGAATCAAGGCTCTTGGGATTTTCACCACCTTAGCCTAGGCAAACGATTAATCCTTAAGCGACGGGTTCGATGAAGGAAAGTGAATTAGAAATCTACTAAAGATGATCTCCACATGAGCCTATTGGTCCTGGTGCTCATGTTTCTTAGTTCATCATCTTAAAAAGAGAAAATCGGCGGTCGTTTCAAAACTCTTATGCGATTGAGATTGTCGTTCTAAACCTGAATTTCCAAGGTCATATTCATTCGAATTAACTTTTGATATTATCAATTAATCACTTTGATATATCAACTAGTTATCAATCTCAAAAGCCATCTAGAATCATTTAAGGAGAAATTGAAAACCATAGCTAATGGTTATTCCCCTTGTCTCGACAAAGAACTACTCACTCATTGAGAAGGAGCAAAGAGAGACGGAGGAAGGAAAGTGATCTAGCCATCTTCGAGTCTTACGACTACTGATCCTCAATTAGAGACAATGAAGATGGCTGTCTCTTCCTACCTTGCTCGATTTCTCAAGAGAGGGGAGGAGGAACAAAGAAAGCACTAGATTTAAATACAACGAATAACGGAATAACATGTAACAAGATGCAAAGCCACTTTATTCAGATCTAGAAGGAGAATATAAGGAAAATTGCTTCAGAGCACTAATATAAGAAAACCTGAGATGCCCAAGGAGAAGTAAGTGATCCTCCTTTTATAGGAGAAGGAGGGGGGTATACATTAGGTTTAGGGCAAAAGAAATGGCCGCCAGCGGCTGATAACTTTCTAGATCTAATCAATAGAGGAAACAATTGATTGTTTTGCATTCCTTTTACAGTAATTTCCCACAACAGAGATTTCGAGCGTATTTTTGGGCCAGTCCAAAATTTGTAAGTAGCCCGAAAATATATTTTTCCTGTAGATAATTGAATTATCTTTCCAACGTATACTTGCATAATAAATTCCTCGTTGGGATGTGGGAGTTAAACCAGTTTTGGTGAAAGGTATATACTGAAATCAGACTCTGTGGGAAACATAAGGCTACTTTCACTGGTTAATTGTGCATTCAAATAAACACCAAAATTGCCGCAAAATATGTCTTTCTTATAGAAAATACAATTCTCTTTTCATTCCATACTTTATCTTGAAATTCCGCCTTTATACGCAAAAGATATGGCTATTTTGGTGACGAGTATCTCAGGCACTGCGGGAATATTTGAAAAGCCTCATATCTTCATCTTTTATTTTCTCGATTTAATTACTTAGATAATTCCTGAAAATTAAGAAAAATATCATAATAATTCAGGAAAAGTATATCAAAAAGATGAAAGTGCTATTTATTTTTGAATTAACTAAAATTAACAAAAAATCCTAATTAATTATTCTAAATGAAGAAAAAATAAGAGATGAATATGCATTCATCAATAGCTTTGGTGATCAAAGGGATGAGGATCATAGGTTAAGTGCAAATGAGAGATGCATTTATTGCAAGAATGGACACATGAGATTTCCAAATGGTCGAGCTATTGAAGAATCACTAATAAGTCCACTTAAAGGCATGAAACTCGGTGCTTATGGGAGGCAACCCACCTAGGTTTGGGAAATGTTTCACCCAACCTCTCATTTTTTATACTTTTTGGTTATTTTTTATAGTTTTTGTTTAGTTTTAAGATGTTCATGTGAAAATATGTTGAAATGAGAAAAATTAGATGAAATTGAGAAAATGTTTCAAAGAAAAATCACTTTGGATCAAGATTTTGAGTTTTTGATGAAAGTTCAAATGAAAGTCGCAGCTGGTACCTTGGAATGGCCGTGGTAAAATGTATACAAATCGAACAGTTTCCCTAGATCCAAAAAAATTGAGAGAAATCGAAAAAATGAGCCAAACGATCATGTCATGCAGCACGGCCTTGCCGCATGAAGCCAACACAGCCGTGCTGCAGCCCAACTTCAGCAACTTAAGTTAGAAATCAGTAATTTTTCTAACTCCTCTATTTCATTTCTCCAAGAACAGAACAACTGTGTGTGCAACCTAGAAACTCCCAACCATCCCTCCACCTTTGATTCATCCTCAAATCACTCCCAAACCATCTCCAATCGATCCCCCACTATTTCCACTACTCTAACATCTAGATTCCATCCATTTTCATCCACAAATTCCCCCATTTCTTTCTAATCAGCCCCGTCTTCGGAGAAAACCTAAAATCTAAAATTTATCCACCAAAATCAATTCAAGATGAAGCAAATAGATTGGGAAGATGTGGCTAACACCAAGGAGGTCATTTCCTACTGGCGCCAACCCAAGAATGCATCCTCATCAACTGCGGCGTTTATCGCTCTGCCATCCGCCTACGGCTCCAGCGGAACTGCCCGTTTGATGAAAACTGAGTTGGATGCTTTGATAGATGCAATTGTGGAGGAAGCATCTCCACATCCATGATGTGCGTCACCAAAACCCTCACCAGCCCGATCCTCAGTTTCAACAGCTCGGCCGTCAGTTTTAGCGGCACATCCTCAAGACCATTGTCGTAGCCTCAACCTCAACCTCAACCTCGAGCACAGAGATAGTTACTTCAAGATGAGGAAGATGAGGTGATGACGTATGCACCACATCTAGAGGCACCCTAGCAAAAGCCAAAGAGAAAGCCCAAGGTTACTAGCAGTTGGGTAAAGAAGTTGAAGCACCTGTAGTGCTTAACACGCATGGTGATTGACACCCGTTATGCATGTCGGGAAACGATGGAGAGCATGGGTTTTTACGCCTATTTCTAGAGCATAATGCAAGCAGTGGACCTATTCGACATCTTGGAGACACCACAAGATACTTATGTAGAGATTACGTGCCAGTTCTTTGCCACCTTAGATAAAGTCTCTAATGATGGTGAGGATTCCATTAGAGTGATGGTTGGAGATAAGCACTGGGTTCTCACTTCAAAGATGCTAAATAAAATTTTCTTCCCCATTGTTGAGATGGCAGACCTACTGGAAGGAGGAAGGATAGAAAATGGCTCGAGTACCACTTACATAAACCATGTGGAAGTACACCATCAGCCATATCAACTTTATAGCGGGGAAATCCAAAACAAGTCTGATTCATAGTCCATTCATCTGCTATGTGCAAAAAGTGCTTACAAACACAATCTTTGGTAGGTCTGAAAACCAAGGCAGCTGCACAAACAAGGACCTTTTTGTCTTGGGTTGGTTGATTAAAGGGAAATATGTAAATTTAGGTGCTTTGTTGATAGATCATCTAAGGACAATCCCCTCTGAGAGAAAGAATCCATTCATTATTGGTGGGTTGTGATGCCTATTGTTGTTTCCTTAGGTCACAACATTTCTAGATATACAAAGGCAGAGGGGAAGTCAGTGGACCTGCATTACCTAGTCCTTTCTTCTATGATTGTTTTAGTGGATCAAAAGATCATATATCATGTCAACCCCCCCATGCAGGTGTCTCACTAGAGCTCCTAGAGGAGCATGGGCACACTCTAAACTTCTTGGATACCCTGAGGAGGTATGAGGAGGAGCACCCTAGAGAGGAAGGAGTACTAGAGGTGATATTGGATGAGGGATTTGGAGATCCCTCATAGGAGGGAGAGAAGAGGAGAGAAGCATAGGCTAGAGTTGCATGTCGGGTCAGGAGACGAGAGGAAGAGACATCACAACAACCATTGTAGCCTTCAATGAACACATACGACATGTCGACTATACATGCGTAGTTGGAGGGCATTCAGAGAACACCAGATAGGGTACTGAGGGCACCGGAGGGTTATCAGCACACACATGATGGAATCTGGTTGGATCAGGAGCAGATGCAATATCAGATCAACCACATGTATCAATTTTAGCATGCCCAGACCCAAAAGAACCCCTAGTGGGCAGAATATTGGTGGGGTGCCCTGTCTGCATTTTAGGATTCCTACCCACCTCCACAGTCAGACTATTGGGGCACCTACTACTAGCGCCCTCCCCCACAGAGAGGACCACCACCGGAGCCACCACAGTGATCATCTACCTTATCACTCTTAAACTTTAGTGTCATGTTGAGGACAACATGATTAAAAAATTTAGGGTGGTAGGGCAGTATGCCCTTTTTCTCATTTCACTCTTTTTGCATTTCACCTTCTTTTTAGTTTTGTTTTTTTGTATTGTTTTCTTGCTCTTTCTATCTAGATTAGATTTTACCTTCTTTTCATGCTTACATATCATCTAGTTTACTTCCTGTCAATTTTTGCATAATTTTCAAAAATATTGCTCTTCTTTACATGCATTGCACATCATGTAAATTTTTAGTAATTTTTGCATTTATGGGAGGCCTCTTTTTATCATCCACTGGGCTCCCTTTCCGCCCTTCCCTGCTCCCCCGGCGCAGGCCTACCACTTTCTTGTTTCTTGCTTTATTTTTTCATAATGCAGTATTAGATGTGATTGAAGGCAACTTGACACCGTTTTGGCAAATTTTCCCAAATTTAGAATTTCTTGCCTAAAAGTGTGTTTGACCCAATCTCTACTTGTTGGATTGAAAATGATGACCTTGGACAAATGCAAATGAATTATTATGGTTTATTGCTAGATGGCCTCAATCTTGACTTTTACATGTGAACCACCTCTCTTATGCTTGTGAACTATTTGGTTGAATTGTGATTTAAGAAATTCTCAAACGCTTAGAGTTTTGTAGAATCTAGTGTTAAAAATGTGGATTTAATATTTCTCATTCATGTGGTGTATCATTGCTTGATAAAATTGTTGGAGTAACTTTTATGCAGGAGGTCTCATGTTGATGTCCACACTAGTAACCCCTCTTTGATTCACTTTTCTTCTACCATCTTCTTACCTCTCCACCTCATGAAAGTATGCCAAAGTGCACATATTCATCCGTGGCCACCTTCAAAAGTTTGTGGTGGCCACATCTATATCTCCCCACTACACTCTATCACCATGTTCCCTATCTACACCAAGGGAAAAGAAAAAGAACAAAAAAATGCAAAAAGAAAATAAAAGATTCTCCTATTTAAGAGCATCTAAACAAAGAAAAGATGAATGTGTAAAATCACTCCAAACTTTTACCGCAACCCTTTCTACCTTTTGCATGCCCATGGAGCTAGGAAATGCCAAACCTAGCTCATTTTGCCCTTTTCGCAGCCATGTGGGTTACTTAGTGTGGATGGACATATGATATTGAATGCATGAATGTAAAATAGCAAAATTAGTCATTTTTGACCTTTTCTACATGAAACGATTTACCCGGAGTGATATGACAACCATAAGGATTGATTGCATTTTCTATGCTCTATATTTGAAGTTTGCAGGCTTAGTGCTCTAATCATTATTGGTTTATGAAAGAGGAGATGACAGAGGTGGAATGCATGTACCTACTCATAGTTGAGTCCATTTAGTCAATATTCACCTATTACATTGCATTTGTCATTTCTTGATTGTAAAAAAAATATTTGGAGAGATTGAGTTGGAGCATACTTGAGGACAAGTATGTTTTAAGTTTGGGGTGGTGATGCAGCCCTATTTTAGGGCTTCATCTTGTATCATATTTCATTTCAATGACATCTATACATGTTAGATTACATGTTATTTCCCTTCATATGCATATTTTTGTAAAATGCACTTATGGACATTATTTGCATGATTTTTAGGAATTTCGACCATTCTCGGATGGAAGAGAGAAAAGGATTGATCCTAGGGTTTTTCTACACTTAGAGAGGCCTAAAGTAAAGTCCGAGGCTCCCTGACCTACCCCTAGTGGCCAAAGTTCCATTGAAGAAAATATGTTCAAGAAAATCCAAGGAATCTAGTCAAAGTGTTGCAATAGAGACCAATACGGTCGTGGTACATCAGAACAGCTGTGTTGGCTCATCCAAAATCAATAGAGTCAACCTCAAGAAAGTGAAAAGATCATCACGGTTGTGCCACTTAGAATGATCATGCTAGATGGACCCCAAACGGTCATGCCACATTACACGACCGTGTGGCAGCTGATGTAAAATGATCGTCGAGCCAAGAACAAGCAGAGCAATCCAAGCCACCACAACTATGGTGACTACCACGGCCGTGCTACCCTTGCCCCACCATGGTCATTCTACGTCATGTACAAATTTGGCCAAGTTACTTTGATTTTTTCCCATTTTTCCACCACGGTCGTTCCACTCCCCCACGACCATTTTCACCCCACTCCACCACGGTCGTGCTACTCACAAAAACCTAGCTACTTTTGCAATGCCTTTCCCACTTTACCCCTACTTGACCTATTGCTTCACCCCACCTATATATATGTGGATGGAGGCTGGAGGCCGAGGTTAGCTACTCCTAATCCACCCCTAGCTCACTCCTATCACCCCATTTTTGCATTTCACCCATTCCACTCCATTTCGACCTTCATTCCACTCCATTTTACCATTTCCACCACCAAAACCCTAGTTTCCTTGTGTTTTGACCCTATTCTACCATCATTCCAAGCCACTTGTACCTTAGAGGACGGAGGAGGACGTCTTGAAGCACCTAAAGATGAGGATTTCTCCATCTACATTGAGCTCCATGGCTTCTTCTACCTCTTGCTCCATTCTTTTTGTATTTTGCATTTCCACGAGTAGCTAGGGCCCTTGGGTGGGTTGTTTGGGGTCAAAAATGTTACTTTGATACCATGTTGGGGGAAATTATATGAAAACATTGTAATTTTATTTGCTAATGATTATTTTCTATTTGTATCTCACTCTACATGAATTGCTTGTTGGTTTGTGCTTGTAATCACATAGGAATTTAGGGAAATTGCTTACATGTGTGAATTTTCAGATTTGCTCCTAGGTCCAATTCATGGTTCCCTAGCTAGCTACCCATCCTCCTACATGCTAATCAATTCTCCTAAGCCTAGTTAAGAGATCTAAGTAGCTAGATTAGATGAATTTGGTGTGCTTAGCATGGAGCTTTCTCAAGGCTAGAATGTGGGTGATGGGAGGTCTAAAACCTCACTTCCACTCTCATTACTAACCACAACCCTTAATCATCCAAAGACCATATAACCTATAAACCTAGGCTTGTTTATACTCTAGTTGAATTGCACATAAACCCTAACCCAATTGAGCCTCATAAGGTTAGTACGAGGTGTTAGGGACTAGTTTCCCTATACACAACCTCGAATATCCATGGTCATTTAGTAGTTTAGGATAATTCAGTAGATTCTAGCATGTCATTTGGTTTGATAATCTAAATGAAAGCATAATGTTCACATGTCATCCCCCAACCTAATTGATAAGTACATCCCCTAAACAACCCACACCTCTCTTTATTATAATAAAACTCTAATTGTCTTCTTGCTTAGTTAGTGTTAGCTTAGTTAGTTATTTACTTTCTTAGTTAGCTTCTTGCCTTGCTCTTGCCTTGTTCTTGCTAGTTTAGGTCTTTAACTGCTCTTTTACCCTATTTGCTAGCTTAGAGTAGAGTATACTCCTTCTTGTTTTCCTTGGTGTAGATTGCTCTTTTCTTGCCTTTCCTTGGTTGCCTTGTCTTTTCTTGTTCATTAGAATTAATTGTCTAGGGTTAACTTAGGTTTTCATCTTGTTTTCTTTCCTCTAATTGCTTTCTCGTTCAATCCTTAGTGTAATCAATCAAAATAACCATCAAACCCTTCAACCCTAGCCTCCGCAGTAGGAACTAAGCCCAAAAACTAACCTAGCTCTAGTGCCCCCTTTTCTCCCTATGGACCAACCCTATACTTGATTCCCTCCTATACTATGACATGACCCTGTGCTCTTGTGGGTGTAGTGTTTTTAGTAGAAGTAGGTGTGTTAAGTTTAGGTCCTTACAAATTTTGAAAGTTAATCCATCTGTGTGTTGTTTTCTCACGGAGTTGCATCTGTTCAAATTCTAATTGAATAATGTGTAACACCATTAGTAAAAACACACCAAGACCCCAGGAAGACAACCATCAATTCCTAGAGCTTCGTAAATTAGCGAATTGGTACCATGAAGCGTGAAAACCCCTACTTGATCTCCATCATCAATTTCTCAGAATTCACCATAACAGTTCTTGCTCAGGCCATCATGCAATCTCATGAGTAGTAGAAACCCTTTGTTGGACCTCCATCAAGTTCTACCAACTTCTAGTTCACCCTTAATCTAGGTAATTCATATTCCTTGCATCTGTAGATACCTGCTTCATAAATTGGGTAATGTTGGCCACCACTCATGCTCTATAAGGGTTTGTCAATTCTGGTAGTGTCTACTACATGTGATAGTGATCTTGGTCGAGGCTACCAGGCTATAGCAGCCAAAGTCAACTCATCAGTTGACAGTCAAGTTTAGCAAGACAAGCGTGTGAGGTACAAGATTAAACCCAATGGAAGTTTTACTAGTTTTTTTCCACATTACAAGACAAGTTCAAGTCACACTGCAAGGACAATTGTGTCTTGGACCCTAGTTTCCAATAACTGGTCATGTAGATATATCCACTAGGAATTTTCTAACCCAGTCCCTTGCAGTTGGTCAAAACATGTTTAGTTTGTATTAATTCTAGAAAATAAACCATACTTGGATTGTAGCCAAACTACATATATCAAACTGATCAAAAAATCAAAGGTCTAATTCAGATTTTAGTTCAAACAATATATGCTTATGCATGAATATAATATAATATTACATGTAAATCCTAATGTTGATGAATAAGTTGTTGGACGTGTTGAATATTGTTATTCTATTATATGATGTTACCTTACTTAGGAAATAATGAAACCTTGAGATCTTTGTAAGATTAGGATGTTAATGATGTGTATTTAGGGTTTCTAAGTCATAATGCCTTTATCATGAGAAACTTAGGGTTTGGAACATAACCTATGATCATCTTAAACTAAGGCACTTGGATCAAGTATATACCCTTTTTGTGTCATATCGATACAATGATGCCACCCTAGTATTATGCATACTTTCATATTGATTGATTGCTTGGGTCTACACTTGATTTTTTGGACTACATACAAGTTAAAGTGCATTGGTTAATACTACATGGTTTCTTCTAAGGAAAATGTACATGGTTCATGTATGAATACACATTCCTATTGGCTTTTGAGGATTTTTATGGTTTCTCAATGATTGATCTTTTCCAATACTTCTTAGGTGTTTATTTAAAATTAGTTGAAATATAATGCATATGTATATCACATAAGAACTATAATGATATTTTGAACCCAGTATTAGACAAACAAAGGGGTGATTCATATAAGTCCAATGATGGATAGAGAAATGAATACACTCAAGGTGTGATCACAAGTGTTGGTTAGAATCTAAAATGTTAGTGCAAATTCGATATTTGTAATCAACAAATTGATGAGTAATATATGTTAATATCCATATATGCATACTTTTGTTTGCACCTAGGTACATAATATAGAAATATACTATTTTTGTATTTGTTTTTCAATGTATTAGGTTAATATGAGTTACTTAAAGATTAAATATATTGACATCCAGATGAGTGCATCAAAGATTTTTAAGCTAAAGTCACCAAGAAGATAAGATAGTATTGATGTTTCCTCTCATGTAGTAACTTACTTATGAAAATTGTTGTAACTCCTTTGAGGAGCATTTATCATCCTTGTTTTGAAAAATAAATTTTTTGAATGAAATTATTTACTATTGTTGGTTATTCATTAAATTTGGATCCTGGAAATTGTGATGATGACCTTTCCCTTTAGGTCTCTCTTCAATGGGGGATATCAGGTGGAGGAGGTAACACCCTTTTTGTGTTTCCTTTCCTATATTATTTTGTTCTTTTAAATTCAAAATGTTTGATCAATTTCATATAATGCTTATACAAATTTCTCATTATTGATACATATCCCACTTTAATTTATTTCCAACATATTAGGGTTTTAGTCTATATCATTCCAAGCAAACCCTTGTTGATAGACTCACCCATTTTATTCTTGAATGTTTAACCCTTCTTAAAGTCATTTCCACCTTGTTTATAATTTATTGTTGAAGTATTTTCAATTCAAAACACATGGAAACAACATTTATACGAGATTTCTAAACAATTACTTGTTAATTTTTTGCTAAACATCTTGTAAAATCTCATTTAATGTCTATGCAAAAATTGAGGAAGCATTGTGTTGTATAAAGGGTTTTCAATGGGATTAAGAAAGTAACTCTCTTCCTCTCCCACATCTTGTAGTGGAGGCTAGATGTCTGGGAGGGTGGTTAATTAAGAAATGCTTGTCTATTTGGTTCTTTACTCAAGGTCCTTCATTGGAGACCTGCATAATTCACCAATTGCACTATCCTTTACTGGCTTTAAAGTTATTTCTACAATATTCATAGTAGTGGTTAACTTAATATTTATGAGGTTGTCTTAGTTTTATAATATATACAATTTAGCATATCAATTGTCTAACAACTCATTCCAAAGAGCCAATTAGATATGTTGGGAAATATCTCACACTTTAAGAACTCCCTTGGCGTCGAGGAATATTTGTAAGGTGCTGACATGAATTTACCGTGCGTAGAATGCAAGTGCACGCGTCAATGTAATATAGGCCCTTGTGAGGCCCGAGTCGAACTCAGGGACACTGAACTATCGGTAGACTACTACTAACTGTTCGCAATCAGCTAGACCAATTAAAAAGGTTTTAAGAGTTGATTAAAAAGAAAAATATAAATAAAAGATAACAGAGCAATCAATTAAGTGTTTAGTTTAATCAATTCAGGTTGGAATCTTTAGGATTGCGGTTTCACCGCGGGTTTTCATTGTATGAATTTCCATATAGTTAATCAAATTCGTCTCTCATTCCAGGTAGTGGCATGTAGTCAGAATTGTTCACTGTCGTGATACAATTCACTACCTAAATCTAGGTTGGTTCCACCGTCGTACTAACCTATACCTTAAATTAGGTGCATTAAAATAAACCTCTGGGTTTCCACCATTAACTGTACATCACCTTGTTTAAGGGATTTATGAGTTAATGTGAATTTCGTTTCTTTTCAATTGTTAATTCTTCTTTCAAAGTAATTAAAGGCATTAGATTACCATTAGGGTGATCAGTCATAATGATATAATAGAGAAAACGAAATCATACCACAGATTTAAGAGACAAGTTATGAATTACTATGATAAAAACGTCATACAATGATTCCCCGGGCTACTCCCGGTCCTAAAGACAAAGGGGATTAGCCCCGCATGTTCATCTCAAAGAAAGACATGGTGGAAGAAAGGGAAAACATGGGGAAAATGTGGATGAAGTGATGTAAACCCCTAAACGGAGAAGATCCAAGCGTTGCTCGGCATAGAGTGTGTGATCTACAGCCTTTCGGCGGTGGAAAATGTCTTCTTCGGCTCCCGAAATGATCGGGGCGTGCTTCTGGGCTCCATTCTCCTCTCCAACTCTCCTCGGGATGTGTGTAGTGGCTAATGACATGATAGATGTCTCTTGGCCGCCATCATTAACTATAAACACCAAGTTAGGTCACCAAAATATCACCACCATTGGATTTGGGCTGATCTGAAACAAACACTAATCTGACGGCGTCGATACCATCGATGCGGGTCGATGGTATCGATCCCTTGTGATATCGGCAAGCCTTCCTTCTTCTCTGTCATCCCACCTGATGCAGACTCAATACCATCGACGCGGGTCGATGGTATCGACACCTTTAGGCGTCTGTTTTATCACCTTTCCGATACTGAAGTTGTAGAACGTCTATAGTATCGACCTTCGTGTCAATAGTATCGACCGGCTGATTGCTGGCAACCTGAAGGTAACTCGCTACCATCGACGTTCCATTCGATGGTATCGACACTGCTTGGCTCCTTGTGGTTGTCTGCCTGTGACTGTGTCAATACTATCGATGGGTGTCAATGGTATCGATAGCTGTATATATGTGTTTTTCCTGAAATTACAAGACAAAGCCAAATCAGCTGAGATAAAACCCATTATTATAATCATTTATGATCAAAAAGATAAAATATAAGAGATTTGATATTGAAAGAGATTATAGACTAGAGTAAGTGAATTATGCAATATTAACCACCAAAGTGACTAATAAACACCTAAAACACAAGTAAAACAAGTCTATAAATGTGACTCAAAATCCTCACATCAAACTCCCCTAAGCTTGAACATTGCTCATCCTCGAGCAACAAAACTTTAGAATAGAATTGTGAAGGTCAACTAAAGAATAGATTATCACAATAGACCTTGTCGTATGATTCCCTCCAGACCTTCACATTTCGGCCCTTACTAACCACATAATGATAATTACCCTCAAGGCGACAATGATCATCCATAAAAGATATCTACCTCAAAATTGATGAACATTGTCACATAAGGTAGTTAACATAGTAAAATCCTCCGGTCCATACTTAGTGCATCTTGTGATCTTCTATCTACGTTACTCGTTCTAACTACCATCTAGATAGAAGCAGCTCTCCTGGTATGAAAGAGTGAGGAGATAATCATTGTGGCCTACCAATTCGAGCAACGGGTGGATGGAATAGGTGGCTGTGGAAGAAATGGAGGCATAATACAGTTTTAACATGCACAAATATCTGAAATGACCTAAATGATGCAAATGCAAATGAAAATTCCCTAATGCCTACATTTTAGGTGAAATGATGCATGTTCCTACAATTCCATCTTATGCAAGATAGAATGTCTAAAAACTACATTATGTGCTTATTCTTCCTATCACACAGGTGAGACAAGCTCTTTTCTCCCTCTAAAATCAACTTTTTTCCAAGCCCTTTTTCTCTCAAATTGCAACATGTACAATATTTTTTTCAGACTTCCCCTTTTTTTTCTTTTCTTTTTCTCAGGCTTACTTTCACATAACTGTAATCCTTGAGGCCTTACAACTATATTTTAGAGAGTATACAATGAGTTACCCGCTTCTCTTATTTTTCAGAAGAAATAAGACACATACTGTCCTATATGCTCAAAAATATGTTAAAATGCAACTACATGAGATCAGTTATGCAACTATGATGACATGCACTCAAGAATGTGTGCATGCATGATTCATCTACAAATTTTTTCATTTTCCATTTTTTATGCACAATCTACCAAAATGCAATCCTACCTAAATGATATGCAATCAAAAGATGAAATCCGTAGTGTGCTTCCAGTTCTTATGGTGGAGTATGAAAACAATGGGGTGGATAGATCACAAGATTAATTTACTGAACCATTGGAAAATATTATGTGTCCCTCCTTACTGACCTGTGTAATAACTAAGAGGTTTCTCTCTCTTATTTCAAATTAAAGTCTCATTATCATTTGGTTAGTTTAGGCTCAAACAACCAATTCCATCCACTCTTCGTGAATCATAAGAATGTACAGTTGTGGTTTCCTATTTTAAAGTTGACAGACCCAATTATTTTCTTAAGTCATGTGCTTAAGTTCAAACAAAACAAGCTTTCAAATTACCCATGATTCCCATGTACAAACACAGAGATGACACATTACATTAGACATCCACAATTACACTAGATAGAGTGTGGATCCTAAAAAAAACTAAGAACTAAGCAAATTTCTAAAATAAAAGACAAAGCAATAATTGATAAAAACTACAAAAAGTAAAGGATAGAAGTTGTTCCAACCCCCCCCAAGCTTGAATTTGACTATGGCCTCATGATGTGGCTTTTGAATGCACTAACAAATTCACTCGGGGTTTATATCCCCGAGCTTTTACCAAAACCAAGTGCAACAATACCACCCGCAAGCGGACGGATCTTATCGCAGTATAGTTTAGGATCGAACCCAAAGGACAACATTTTTAAGAATCCTTGTCAGTTAGATCTAGCCCAAGTAAAACTAATATTTAGAACAATAGGTTGATTTTGGTTTGATTAAACTAATTGCAAGAAAGTAAATGCGGAATAAAAGATGGGTTTAGATCAATGATATGAAATCGCTGGGATGGTACCGGGTTTGACCACCGCTACACACACAAACATACTCTCTCGCGAACAATCCAAGCACGAAATAACACTCCAAGTAGAGCTGCTGCAGAACCCCCCATACGGGCGTCAGGTCCGCGTAAGTGTCACCATAGGCAGCCGATTTCTCATTGCCATCCGGATCATACGTCTTACGGCTCTGAAGATACAGAAATCCACGGAAGCTGTGAACCCCCCATACGGGCGTTAGGCGCACAGAAGTGTCACCGAAGGTTAGGCGGACCGTCCCCTCGCGGATCATACACTTACGACCTCGATGAAATCCCATCCTATTTCTAATCAGGGAGTCAACCGCGCAAACCGTAAAGCAAACAAGCGACTATTGTACGTGTAAACATCGACGAAAAGCACGAAGATACAAAATCCAACTAAGGCTGTGAACCCCCCCATACGGGCGTCAGGCGCACACAAGTGTCACCGAAGGTTAGGCGGACCGTCCCCTCGCGGATCCTACACCTACTACCTCAAGGAATCCTATCGGAAGTTCTCGTCAAGGAGTCTAACATGCTAAACGACATTCATACCTATGCATTGAAGTTCTCGCAACATAGGGAGCACAAAGATGGAAACACGCACCTAACCAACTCACAAGCTTAACAATAAATGACAAAATGAAGAGTTATATACATTGCCATGGAAAGTTTAACAAGAGAACATGGTTTGCATGGGCAGCGGGGCTAGTCCCCGCACCCCAGCGAAAGAGGACTACTCGCTCATGATGCGAGGTACAAGAAAGATAGAAGAAGAAGATAGATCCGCCATGAGCTCGGTGCAGAAGGTGGACGCAGCCCGGTGAAGAAGATGCGCTCTTTGCTCCGTCTTCTTCTCCTTCTTAGCCTCCTTGGACGCAACACCAGCTGTAGGTGGAGTGAACTTGATCGGGATGGTGCTCTGGCGGCCTTTCGGCGTCCGGAACCGATACCTCAAATGGGGACCCTGGGGGTCTATTTATAGTTTTAGATCTGACGCCAAACGGTCTTGAGACCGTTTGGGCGCCAAACGGTCTTGAGACCGTTTGGGCACCAAACGGTCTTGAGACCGTTTGGGCATCAAACGGTTTGGAGGTCGTTTGAGCGCCAAACGGTCTTGCTTTGATCAGTCTGGCTTTGGTGTGGTCGCGCGGCTTTAGTTCTTCAAACGATCCTTGTGCTTGCATCGAACGGTCTTGGGACCGCGCGAGACCAAACGGTCTTGGGACCGCATGGGACCAAACGGTCTTGAGACCGCATGGGACCAAACGGTGTTGGGACCGCATGGGACCAAACGGTCTTGGGACCGCATGGGACCAAACGGTCTTGGGACCGCATGGGACCAAACGGTCTTGGGACCGCATGGGACCAAACGGTCTTGAGACCGCATGGGACCAAACGGTCTTGGGACCGCATGGGACCAAACGGTCTTGGGACCGCATGGGACCAAACGGTCTTGGGACCGCATGGGACCAAACGGTTTTGGGACCGCATGGGACCAAACGGTCTTGGGACCGCATGGGACCAAACGGTCTTGAGACCGCATGGACTTCTTGGGCAACTGGTTTCGTCTTGTTTCTTTGTGTATTCCAGCAAACGATCTTGAGACCGCATGGGATCCAAACGATCTTGAGACCGTTTGCATGGAGTTGCCTGCTGTACCTGCATAAAATGAAAGATATTTAGTTAAAACCTTGATTATTGAATCACTTAGTAGTTTTGTGCATTATAATTCATATTAGGGTGAAAAGATGTGGAAAAGATATTAAATTGTTCCAAAAAGGTAATTGAAAATTATGATGAGTATGCACTCATCAAAACACCCCGAACTTAAATCGTTGCTCGCCCTCGAGTAACATAAAATTTGAAATTGTTGCCTAATGAAATACTTTCGATCCATGTGATTTCTTCATCTTCACATCACAAGTGTTTTCTTTCTGCTCAGTATGAATGAGTACCTCAACTTCCTGGGACCACTAAACACGTCTTTCCATAGCTTCGTTCCTGAGTTCGTTTCCCAACAACGCTTCCTCCCCGCCTTTTCTAACACCAAGCATGTCAAAGAGTGTCGTAGGAGTTCTGAGATACCCGCAGAATCAACAAGTATGCATTTGATCTGACACTGGTATTGTTAAGGATGGTAGGGCATGTATTGTGCCCTTAGGTAGAAAAAGGAGTGAAAGGTGGTATGAAAGGAAGAAGAAAATCTCTCCTCTATTCGACTCGAGATTTTTATTTGTTTTGCAATTTCATTTATTGCATATTTTTTTGTGTGCGCTATGGCATCTTTTGTTGCAGATCTCTCCTCTATTCGACTCGAGATTGCATTTATTTTGTGTGCACTTTGGCATATTTTTATTGCAGATCTCTCCTCTATTCGACTCGAGATTGCATTTTTGGTGGTACGCCCCTACTTATTGGAAGGGGTATGGAAGAAGCGGATATGGGGAAAGTGGCGTGCCACCCCGAACTTAGGGATTTGGCACAAGTTTGGCTATTTTGGTGGTATTTATGGATGGAGGGATACGAAGATGATAGAAGAAGTGTAGAAGAGAGTTCAGATCAGGATGCAACTTGTTTTACAATTCAAAACCGGGTTATTCTCTTTGTCATACTCTGCTCAAATAATGACTTGGTGCGGATCCGGTGGGGTTTCTGAGCCATTGTTCCATTAGTCAGTTAGGAAGCGCAACATGTTTGATCCCTATCAGTTTGACAGATACTTGTCATTATGTAAAAAGGATTATGATGTTATGAATCATAAGTTTCACAGGATGATTTCAGGCAAGTTTCAAAAGTCAGTCCTCTTGGGGATTTGTTTCGAATAAGGAGGATGTTATGATAGAAGATGCATAGCAAACAGTTAGTTACATTTTTATCAATAAAAGACAAAATTCCATCAAGTATCTGTTCACAATTTTGAAAAATTTTATGATAGAGACATATTGAGTATAAAAGAGGGTGTGTATGTGGAAGTGGAATACGTACCACCCACCCTCCACCCCGAACTTAGAGATTTGCTCGTCCTCGAGCAAACCCTAAATTCAAGATGGAGGGGAAAGGAAACACCAGGTATGACTGCCGAGAATGAATTCGTTGTGATCAGCACCAATCCGATCTCGTATTCTGAAAGAAAACTATCCATAAGGCAAATTTTATTTTAAGGAAAATTAACTATAAAACAAAATTGGGAAAAGAAAGGTAAAACAGATTTATTGGTCGGGTTGTCTCCCGACAAGCGCCTTTGTTTTATGTCGATGGCTCGACAGAGTCCTTCGTCTTCATGTGGGATCCTTAGGATCGGTGAGTTCTAGCGTTGATTTGGTGCCTATGTCTGTTGTGGTGAAATATCTCTTCAGGCGGTGGCCATTGGTTATGAATTCACCCGACTCTGCACTCCATAAAGAGAAAGTGCCCTGAGGAGAGATGCTTTTGACAATGTACGGTCCAGACCAGCGTGAGCGAAGTTTTCCTGGGAATATCCTTAATCTTGAGTTAAAAACCAGAACTTGGTCACCCACTTGAATGTCTTTTCTTTTCAGATGTCCATCGTGCCAAAGTTTTGTATGTTCCTTGTAGATTCGAGCATTTTCATAGGCCGTCATTCTAAGTTCATCCAGCTCGTTGAGTTGCAGAATCCTGGCTTGCCCTGCTTCCTTCATATCAAAATTTAATTGTTTAATTGCCCACCATGCCTTATGTTCTAATTCGACCGGAAGGTGACAAGCTTTTCCATATATCAAACGAAAAGGAGTAGTACCAAGAGGAGTTTTATAAGCAGTGCGATAAGCCCATAGGGAATCGTTGATTTTTGTCGCCCAATCTTTTCGATTACGCCCAACGGTTTTCTCAAGGATAGCCTTTAGTTGTCGATTAGAGACTTCTACTTGTCCACTGGTCTGTGGATGGTAAGGAGAAGCTACCTTGTGTGAGACGCCATATTTTTTTAATAGAGCTTCGAAGCTTCTTTCGATGAAATGGGAGCCTCCATCAGAAATCACGGTTCTCGGCACTCCGAACCGTGGGAAGATAATATCTTTGAATAGTTTGATGACTGGTTTCGAATCACAAGTGACGGTTGGTATAGCTTCAACCCATTTGGAGACGTAGTCCACCGCCACAAGGATGTAAGAGAATCCATTAGAAGATGGGAATGGCCCCATATAGTCTACTCCCCAGACGTCAAATATCTCTACTTCTTGCCATAGATTCAGTGGCATTTCATCTCTCTTGGTTATATTGCCAGCTCTTTGACACTTATCACATGATATGACAAAATCATAACAGTCCTTGGATAAAGTTGGCCAGAAAAATCCACATTGCAAAACTTTTAAGGCAGTCTTTTTAGAGCTCATATGCCCACCCACGGGTCCTGAGTGGCATTGTTCCAAAATGGAATGGGCTTCTTCTTTGGCGACGCAACGTCTATACAATCCATCCGCGCAGAGTTTGAAAAGATATGGTTCATCCCAATAGTAATGCTTCACATCATGCATAAATTTCTTCAGACCGTTCCCTGTGTATTGAGGATGGATGACTCCGGCGGCAAGGTAGTTTACTAAGTCTGAATACCATGGTTCAGATTCTGAGACTCTCATAAGTTGATCATCTGATAGAGAGTCGTTTATCGGAATTCCTTCAGCATCCAGAGTGTGGATGCGACTCAGGTGATCTGCTACGACATTCTCCGTTCCTTTCTTATCTCGTATTTCTAGGTCAAATTCTTGTAGAAGGAGTATCCATCTGATCAGCCTTGGCTTAGCATCCTTCTTTGCCATAAGGTAACGGATGGCAGCATGGTCTGTGTAAATGATTACCTTCGAACCAGTAAGGTAGGATCTGAATTTATCGAAGGCATAGATGACTGCCAAAAGTTCCTTTTCAGTAGTGGCATAGTTCCTTTGAGCTTCGTCGAGGGTTTTCGATGCATAATAGATAACATAATGTTTCTTCTCAATGCATTGTCCTAAGACTGCACCCACTGCGTAGTCACTGGCATCACACATAATTTCAAAGGGGTGCTCCCAATTTGGAGCTCTAATAATGGGGGTAGTCATAAGGGCTTTCTTCAGCGTATCGAAACTCTTGATGCATTCCTTATTGAAATTGAAATTAGCATCTTTGAGAAGTAAATTGGTCATCGGCTTTGTTATCTTAGAAAAATCATGTATAAACCTTCTATAGAATCCAGCGTGACCGAGAAAAGCACGAACTTCTTTCACATTTGTGGGTATTGCCAATTTAGATATGACTCTTATCTTGGCTTTATCAACTTCAATTCCTTTGTTGCTAACCTTGTGGCCCAAAACTATGCCTTCCTTTACCATAAAGTGGCATTTCTCCCAATTTAGCACTAGATGTGCTACTTCACAGCGTTTGAGTACCATGGAGAGGTGCTTAAGACAGGAATCAAAGGAGTCACCATATACAGAAAAGTCGTCCATGAAAACCTCCATAACGGTTTCAGTAAGCCCTGCAAAAATGGCAGTCATGCAACGTTGAAAAGTTGCAGGGGCATTACACAAGCCAAATGGCATCCTTTTAAAAGCATATGTCCCGAAGGGACAGGTGAAAGTTGTTTTCTCTTGATCATCTGGATGTATGGGGATCTGATAGAATCCAGAGTAACCGTCCAGGTAACAGAAGTATTCTTGGTGAGCCAATCTTTCCAAAACCTGATCGAGGAAAGGCATAGGAAAATGATCCTTCCAAGTGGCCTTGTTTAATTTTCTATAATCAATACACATCCTCCACCCAGTCACTGTTCGGGTGGGGATGAGCTCATTGTTTTCATTTCTTGTGACAGTGGTACCTCCTTTCTTGGGTACAACATGAACTGGGCTCACCCATGGTGAGTCCGATATCGGGTATATTATTCCAGCTGTAAGGAGTTTGATGATCTCACGACGGACCACTTCCTTCATATTCGGGTTTAACTTTCGTTGATGCTCGATTGTTGGCTTATGGTCTTCCATCATGGGAATTCTGTGCATGCACAAGGCTTGACTGACCCCTGTGAGGTCACTCATTTTGTAGCCTATGACTTTCTTGCTATCCTTTAATATTTCCAGAAGTTGCTCTTCTTGTTTGGTTGTTAAACCAGAGTTTATAATGACAGGACAAACTTTGAGATCGTCTAAAAACATATACTTCAGCCCTTCAGGTAGGGGCTTCATTTCAGGAGGTTCTGGTTTTTTACTGATTTCTTCTGGGGTTTCGGTAACCTTTAATTCCTCATAGGTAGCTTCATGATTCTCCTCAGCAGAGTCGGGAGGTTTGGCGCAATCCTTATCTTGTTGGTCAGTAGGTTCATCATTAAAAAGGTCATATAGAGAAGTTTCCAAAGGATCGCATGACTCGTGATATTCTTGAGTAAGTTGTGACATCTGCTCGACACAATCTATCAGATAGACTTCCTCCTGTATACTTGGTCTTCTCATGCTTTCAAAGACCTTGAATTCCAGAGTTTCTTTTCCTAACCTGAGCAGTAAGGTTCCGGCTTCAACATCGATAAGAGCTCTAGCAGTAGCGAGAAATGGACGACCGAAGATAATAGGGTATTTGGTGTCTTCTTTTATGTCCATGATAACAAAATCACATGGGACATATGCGTCCTTGCCTACCTTGACCGGGATGTCTTCGAGAATTCCTAGCGGTCTTTTTACTGAATTGTCCGCAAGTTGGATTGTCATAGCAGTTGGAAGCAATTCTTCGAATCCTAATCTCTTGCATAGACTCAGCGGCATAATAGAAATACTCGCGCCAAGATCTGCCAATCCTTTCTTACATGATGAATCACCAATGTGGCATGAGATTCCGAAGGATCCTGGATCTTTTTGTTTCTTCGGCATCTTGCTTAATATGATATCTGATGTAGTTGCAGCCAATTTCACAGTTTCACATTCTTCCGTGATGTACTTCTTGGTGAGAAGCGACTTTAGATATTTGGTCCAGGCTGGTATCTCATTAAGAGCATCTAAGAATGGTATATCAACATGGAGCTTCTTCATAGCTTCTTTGAATTTGATGAATCTAGTATCAAACTTGGTTTCCCTCAGACGGGATGGGAAAGGGACACGAGGCTTATATACAGGAATTTCTGGTTCAGGAGTCTCTACTTCTTCATCGGTAGGTTTCTCAGAAATCCCCTTATCATTATTTCTCTCCTTCGGTTGCGGTTCTGATGTTGTTGAGTTTTGATCAGTCAAGGGTTCATTCTCCTCAGGGATATCCATAGTTGTTTTCGCTGGTGGATCCGAATAACTTTTCCCTGATCTTGTGGCGATAACCTTCAGCTGCTCCGGATGTTTCGGATTGTTCTCAGGTTGTCCAGCGAAGATCCCAGCTTGTGGCTTAATACTAGCAGCAAGTTGAGCTAGTTGAGTTTCAATAGCCTTCTGCTGGGCTTGTTGATTGGCTATCATCGTTTGTTGTGTTTGCAATAACTTCTCGATGGTAGATAGCTTGTCATCAGAAGGGATGGGTCCTGTTTGACCCTGTTGTTGGTTCAAGTTTTGATACTGAGAGTTGTTCTGATAATTGTTATAGTTTCTGTTCTGAAAGTTTCCCTTGAAGTTTCCTTGATTCCCAAAGTTCTGTTGCTGATTAAACTGATACCCAGATGGGCCTCTTGGTTGATTATTTGGAACAAATTGATGTGAGTTCATAGCTCCTGAAGGATTTCCGTACTGGAAGCCTGGGTGATTCCTATTTTGATTTGGATTGTAAAAGTTCTGCCCAGGGTTGGTGTTAATAGCATTAAGATTTTCCATCTGGCAACTATCTCCTTGTCCACAGGCATTGCTTAAAACAACATCATAGAGAACATTGCATGATAGTGTTGAATGGTCAGTGCCTTTGCACGCTTCACAAAACAAAGAAGTGGACTTGACTTGTTCTGGTTGCCTAGTTGGAGAATGTCCTCTTCCAATCGCAGCAAGGGATGATTCTATGTGATCTTGCTTTGCGACCAAGACTTTCAAAGTTTCAGCTATAGATTTGTATTCTGGGATAGCATCAGCCATAGCTACCTTTAGGACTCCTTTACCAACAGATCTACCCCAGTTGGCTTGGTTTTCTGCTCCCAGGGTGACAACTCTCCATGCGCTGTCGTAACTTTTCCGCATGAAGTTCCCTCCGGACGAGGAATCAAGGAACATCTTAACATCATCTTCCACACCCCTATAGAATATCTCGATCAGCTGGTTCTTAGGAATTCCATGGTGTGGGCATTTTCGTAGGAGCTCCTTGTACCTATCCCAAGCTTCGGAAAGAGTTTCACCTGGGACTTGAGTGAAATTTGTGATTCGTCCCCTGATTTCGTATGTAAGAGATGGGGGGTAGAATTTTTCCAGAAAGGCGTTTTGAAGCTGCTCCCAGGTGGTGATGGGTACATCACTCTGCAGTGAGTTGTACCAACTAATGGCTTTGTCAGCCAGAGAGTACTTGAAGAGACGGAGTCGAATAGCATCATCAGAGACTCCATTTTGCTTCGTCATGGCACACAGGTCAATGAATCTGAGAAGATGACCTTGGCTGTCTTCAGCTTGTTTACCGTAGAATGGGTTGTTCTGAAGCAAGGTTATCCAATGTGCTCTAATCTCAAAGTTGGCAGCTTCGATGGGAGGAGGCTGCACCGGATGATATACATTTGCGGCCTTTGGGATAGAGAACTCTCTAAGATCCTTCTGAAGTTCCGCTGCCTGCGCTGCTGCTTGTGCTGCTAAGATCTCCTGTTGAACCGCAGCTCTAGCTTCTTGCATGAACCTCTCTCTCTGCGCATTGATGGCTTGAGCCACCCTACGGGCTACTTCTTCTTCTTGCGCCATTCTGGCTTGATTCTCTCGGATCTGACGATGGAAGGTTCTATCGATCTCGGGATCAAAGCTCGCAGTCAGTCCGAGACTATCCGAACGGTGCATACACTAATCGTCAAGAGCACCTGAAACTTAAAAAGGTTTGAAAGTGAGATCCTTGGAGTAGAATAAAGATCAAGTAGATGAGCGATAGTTTCAAAAAGAAAAACAAAATCCTAGATTAGTCTTAAAAGAACTTGATTTGACTGACTGATTCCGTTGTCCCCGGCAACGGCGCCAGAATTTGATGTGGCTTTTGAATGCACTAACAAATTCACTCGGGGTTTATATCCCCGAGCTTTTACCAAAACCAAGTGCAACAATACCACCCGCAAGCGGACATATCTTATCGCAGTATAGTTTAGGATCGAACCCAAAGGACAACGTTTTTAAGAATCCTTGTCAGTTAGATCTAGCCCAAGTAAAACTAATATTTAGAACAATAGGTTGATTTTGGTTTGATTAAACTAATTGCAAGAAAGTAAATGCGGAATAAAAGATGGGTTTAGATCAATGATATGAAATCGCTGGGATGGTACCGGGTTTGACCACCGCTACACACACAAACATACTCTCTCGCGAACAATCCAGGCACGAAATAACACTCCAAGTAGAGCTGCTGCAGAACCCCCCATACGGGCGTCAGGTCCGCGTAAGCGTCACCATAGGCAGCCGATTTCTCATCGCCATCCGGATCATACGTCTTACGGATCTGAAGATACAGAAATCCACGGAAGCTGTGAACCCCCCATACGGGCGTTAGGCGCACAAAAGTGTCACCGAAGGTTAGGCGGACCGTCCCCTCGCGGATCATACACTTACGACCTCGATGAAATCCCATCCTATTTCTAATCAGGGAGTCAACCGCGCAAACCGTAAAGCAAACAAGCGACTATTGTACGTGTAAACATCGACGAAAAGCACGAAGATACAAAATCCAACTAAGGCTGTGAACCCCCCATACGGGCGTCAGGCGCACACAAGTGTCACCGAAGGTTAGGCGGACCGTCCCCTCGTGGATCCTACACCTACTACCTCAAGGAATCCTATCGGAAGTTCTCGTCAAGGAGTCTAACATGCTAAACGACATTCATACCTATGCATTGAAGTTCTCGCAACATAGGGAGCACAAAGATGGAAACACGCACCTAACCAACTCACAAGCTTAACGATAAACGACAAAATGAAGAGTTATATACATTGCCATGGAAAGTTTAACAAGAGAACATGGTTTGCATGGGCAGCGGGGCTAGTCCCCGCACCCCAGCGAAAGAGGACTACTCGCTCATGATGCGAGGTACAAGAAAGATAGAAGAAGAAGATAGATCCACCATGAGCTCGGTGCAGAAGGTGGACGCAGCCCGGTGAAGAAGATGCGCTCTTTGCTCCGTCTTCTTCTCCTTCTTAGCCTCCTTGGACGCAACACCAGCTGTAGGTGGAGTGAACTTGATCGGGATGGTGCTCTGGCAGCCTTTCGGCGTCCGGAACCGATACCTCAAATGGGGACCCTGGGGGTCTATTTATAGTTTTAGATCTGACACCAAACGGTCTGGGGACCGTTTGGGCGCCAAACGGTCTTGAGACCGTTTGGGCATCAAACGGTTTGGAGGTCGTTTGAGCGCCAAACGGTCTTGCTTTGATCAGTCTGGCTTTGGTGTGGTCGCGCGGCTTTAGTTCTTCAAACGATCCTTGTGCTTGCATCGAACGGTCTTGGGACCGCGCGAGACCAAACGGTCTTGGGACCGCATGGGACCAAACGGTCTTGGGACCGCATGGGACCAAACGGTCTTGGGACCGCATGGGACCAAACGGTCTTGGGACCGCATGGGACCAAACGGTCTTGGGACCGCATGGGACCAAACGGTCTTGGGACCGCATGGGACCAAACGGTCTTGAGACCGCATGGGACCAAACGGTCTTGGGACCGCATGGGACCAAACGGTCTTGAGACCGCATGGACTTCTTGGGCAACTGGTTTCGTCTTGTTTCTTTGTGTATTCCAGCAAACGATCTTGAGACCGCATGGGATCCAAACGATCTTGAGACCGTTTGCATGGAGTTGCCTGCTGTACCTGCATAAAATGAAAGATATTTAGTTAAAACCTTGATTATTGAATCACTTAGTAGTTTTGTGCATTATAATTCATATTAGGGTGAAAAGATGTGGAAAAGATATTAAATTGTTCCAAAAAGGTAATTGAAAATTATGATGAGTATGCACTCATCACCTCATAGTCAAAAACAAACTTAAAAGGTGGAATAGTGATACCGATCATTGGTCAGGTGGAGGTGGGTACTGCGGGGCTGTGGGGTCCCATGATGGATACAGCCCCTAAAAATTCGGATCATGATGGGGCATCGGCGGAGGTTGAGGATACCCCCGGAAATAATTCTGGCTCCAGTAGTTGTCGTAAAATGGTTGTTGTTGCATCTTCATCCTATGCAACCTGTCATGGATGTTCTGTTGGTTGGCGAGGAGGCGCTCATTCTCATAGATGGCCTGTTGGTTAACATAGAGCTGATTGGTAGTCTCCTGAATATCCATAAATGACGTCGTGTGTCGATGTTGCATCTGCTGGATATCCTTCAACACGGTATACATGCCCTGCATAGAATAGGCATCCTCTCCTTATTGAGAGGGCTGAGGTGGCAGAGGCTGCAAAGAAGATGATGCACCCGGGTGGAAACGGGGACGCTTCTGCGGTGCCACTCGTGCCCGAAGAGGAGTGAAAGCCTCCTCTTCCTCTTCATGCTCGTCGTCGTTATCATTGTTGTCATCGTCCCCGTCTTCCTCTTCATCGGAGTCGTCAATGGCGATGATGGGCACCTGAAGTGTTGAGCTCCCTCGATGTTGAAGATAGGGTCTGGAAGTGCACATTCTTGATATTTGTGATTGACATGGAAATGTGCATAAGCCAAGCCATCACGAAGCATAAGGAGGTTGGAGTGGTGTAGATGATGCATGTTGACCTTGTTTCTGTTTGAAAGCGGAGCGAGTTGGGAAAAATCCAACCCAAGGTAGAGAGCCAACGGTGTGATGAGCCCTCCAAAGTGGATAGGAGCCTTTCTTGTACTCCTCCGTACGGCCAACACGCACGTCAAGAAGAACACGCCCCAGTTGCACTCCTCGTGCTTCAATAGTTTATACAAAAAGAACAAATCCGTCTCTTGGAATTTACTAAGAGAAAGATCGCCGCGAGCAAAGAGCGTCGTGCAAAGCATGCGGTGCAGAATCCGCACAAAAGGATGCTCGAAGTCGGCGACAGCAGCATTGTGATAGCTGACTGATTTGCCTGGAGGCGTAGTCACCAGCTGGGCGAAGATCACATCATAATATGTCTGGTTGTCCGGCCTCCTGTGTTGGTAGTTATGATGATTCTAGTTATATATACAATTGAACTGGTCGAGAGTGAGGGTGTAATTGTTGTTGTAGAGTCTGAAAGACACGCGCCCTTTCTTCCACTCCCGGTCGATGGTGATCAAGTCGTTGGGCACGACATTGATATCAAGTGACGCCATAAATTCCACCACCAGCTCTTTGCACGTTGGCCACTCACCGAAAAAGGGGTGGCCCTCAGCGTGGTACTGGACCTGATCTTCCCTCCTATCGGTCTCATGTGCTTTCCCTTTAAGGACATACGTGAGATTGGCCTCGAACCCAAGATAACGAACCATGTCCCGATCAACATATCGGGTTGGCACAATTTTTCTCTTTAGCAGCTCCTCATATGTCTTGCGTACTTCCGCCGATGGATGAACAATCCTCGGATGAGGAATTGATCCGGGTGGTGGAGGAACAAAGGTCTCGATCTCCATAGGGGCCGCCTGGGAAGAAGATGCTCCTGCCATCCTCACCATTGTCACAGAGTGAAAAGGAATAAGAGAGAGCTCAGTGAAGTTGGAGAAGACGATCTCCTCGGTGCAACACTCGATGAAGAGATCGTGATCCTTGGACGCTCGTAGCAGGCCTCCGGTCGCACAACAACGATCAATGCACAAGTGGAAAGAAGAAACTCCGAAGGTGTGAAGAGATCGGAGAAATAACCCTCCCTTTTATAACTAAACCCGGCGCTGCTGTTGCACCGTCGATACCATCGATGCGGGTCGATGATATCGACACCTGTAGAACAATCTGGGTCTTCATGAGTATCGACGGCTGTCGATAGCCTGATGTGGGGGCCTGGATCGATGACGCATCGCATCCCACTGATGGACTTCCTTGATTTAGCGGCCACCATTGATTTCCTCTTGCGGATCGGTGACGTGTCACGTCGATACCATCGACGCAGGTCGATAGTATCGACCATGTATGGATCAACCACCCTCGTGAGGCACGGGCGCCGTTTTCTGACTGTAACCGGGTCGATACCATCGACAGGCCTGTCGATGGTATCGACTTCACTGAGACAAAATTGTCTGTAAATCTTTAGGGATCTCACGAGTATCGACATTCCAGTCGATACTATCGACCCCGATATGGCTGCTTCTTCAGCGTCACTGATGGTATGTCGATACTATCGACGAGGCCGTCGATGGTATCGACTCAGAAAAAGTTTCTGCAGTTGCCTACATGTACCCATGTCGCTACCCTCGACACAATGGTCGATGGTATCGACTCTGCCTCAGACCTGCACACTGAACAAACGATCAAGGTATCATTTTTACACTAAAAACAAAATTAAACCAAACTAACTTGTAAATGCGAATGAAAATAGATGAAACTACCAATGGCTGGGTTGCCTCCCAATAAGCGCCCTACTTTAACGTCTTAGGCTAGACAAAATCTAGATCATCAGCTTGGAGCATCAGAGAGTGTTCCTAGGGGATCACTCGGTAGTTTAAACTCAACTCTATCCTGGCCAATCCCTAATGTCAAGGTAACTCTCCCAATAGTAGTGATAACATTAGCCGTCATTTGAAATGGCCTACCCTGTAGCATCTCACAATCCTTTAGCTGCAGCATGTCCATGACAATGAAATCCACCGGAAAGATAAACCTGTCGACTTTAACAAGTACATCCTCACATACACCGTATGGCTTCACAATAGACCAATCTGCCAACTCAATAGTAATGGCAGATTTCTTTAGTGTCTTCAATCCAAGCTTTTGGAACATAGATAACGGCATAAGATTTATGCTAGTGCCTGAATCACACTGTGCATATGAAAAATTATGGCCGCCAATTGAGCACGGTATGTAAAATCTCCCGGGGTCTTTCATCTTCTTTGGTAAACTCCCATGGATTAGTGAGCTCACCGTCTCATTCACAACACAAACGTTAGTGTCTTTTATCCGCCTTTTCTTGGTGATGATATCCTTGATAAACCTCCCATATGCTGGAATCTGCTCTATCATTTCCACTAACAGAATATTAATATGGAGTTTCCTAAACATCTCCAAGAATTTCTTGTAATGCATATGTTCTTTCTTCGGCCTCAGACTATCCGAAAAAGACACAATTGACTCCTTTAGACGCTTGTGAGGTGTCACATGTGGGCTTTTTTGGGTCTCTTCCCCTAAACTTTCTTTGTTGTCCCCCTCTGGCGTAGGCTTTGGCACATCATTTTCAGTTGGTGTGACTTGAGGTTGCTCATCTTTCCCAGTGATTGTAGCTTCACCATTAAGTATGGCCTTCACCTACTCTTCCTGCCTAGGTGTGGGCACGACCGTGATGGGTTCTTTGCGGGATTTTCTGAATGGGAAATATCCACCAGGTAGTCCATACAAGCTGTGAGGATATGGTACTTTAGGTGTAGCCTCCGTATCAAAAATCATCTTGCCTTTTTCATTGACTTCCACCATCGGGGGCTCTGTCTCCTTAATCACAGATTTATATTTCACTTGATGATGTACTTGAGCAGGCTCTGCATTACCTGCCGGTCATTGTTGATTTGCATGCTTCATGGCCACCACTTCATTAGCGATTTGTGTCACCATTGTCTCTAGTGCCCTCATTTGTGCTCCATGACTTTACAATGTCTGCCCAAATTTGTTCAAAATCTCACCCTGAGGTTGTAGCTGCTTACTGAACATACTCATCATCTCTTGATTTTGTTGCACCACTTTACTAAGCAACTCGGTGCTTGTATCCTCTGTCTTTGATTGTGGTTTTGCATCTGGATCTTGTAGGAAGTTGTTTGGATCCTTCCATGAGAATTTCATGTCCTTCCTCCAAGCATAATCATTGTTCCTATAGCCCTGTTGTTGCATAAATTTGACTTGGGCTTCCTCATCAATTACATCCTCTTTCTCCACCAGCTTCTTGGCTATGAGATCTAATTTTTCATTCAACTTCCTGATGGCCCTGGACTCACCTGCAACTCGAACCTACTCAACTGTGTCTCTGTCGCCCCATGATTGCTTCTTGGCCATTTTTTCAGGATTTCCCAACACCTAGCACCGCTGTTGTTCAGAAAGAACCTGGAACCTGCTGAGTCCAGATTGCTCCTGTCATGCTCATTTAGGGAAAAGTAGAAGATCTTCACTTGTTTTTCTTTGTCCATCCCGTGATGTGGGCACTTCCGCAGCATTATTTGGAACCACTCCCACATCTCTGAATATGTCTCATCGGTTCTTTGATAGAAATTGTGGATCTTCCATACTAGGTCATTAGTTTTCTCGGGAGGAAAGAATCTCTCAAAGAACACCTCGATCATTTGATCCCACATTTCAATGGTCTCATCATCCAGGTTATGCAACCATTCACGTGCATTACCTGCAAGAAAGCTGGGGAACAGTTTCAGGTACCGTGTCTCCTGTAGAAATCTATCTATCTTGATCATATCGCAATTCTCCACAAATGTGTTGATGTGTGCAACCAGGTCTTCATTTTTCAACCCATGAAATGCTTGAGACTTGACCAAATTTATCAGTGTCGGATCAATCTTATAAGTTGGAATGTTGATTGTCTGCTTCTTTATCAGTCCCTTGGACGTTGAAGAGGAAGAAGCCTTTATCTTCTCCCATATTGTCTGTTCTTCAGCCATGGTTTCTACTTCCAAGTCTGACTCTATATCCTCAGGCTGATCGTGAATATTGTTCTCTTCGTCGTCTGGTCCCAACGGTGGAACCTCTGGTGATGGCAGCGTGTAGTCTGTTCTACGCGTCCTCACCATGCACTAGTACCTACAAAGTAATAATTTAGGTTCAGTACAGTACGAGATGATTGCTAAATATGAAAAATAAGTGTTGAATTTCAAAATTAATAATAAAATAAAAAGTGGTCTAGAGTGGCCGCTTGCAGCACTCGTAGTGTCGACAATTGTCGTGTCCCCGGCAATGACGCCAAAAACTTTACATGAATTTATCGTGCGTAGAACGCAAGTGCATGCGTCAATGTAATATAGGCCCTTGTGAGGCCCGAGTCGAACTCAGGGACACTGAACTATCGGTAGACTACTGCTAACTGTTCGCAATCCGCTAGACCGATTAAAAAGGTTTTAAGAGTTCATTAAAAAGAAAAATATAAATAAAAGATAACAGAGCAATCGATTAAGTTTTTAGTTTAATCAATTCAGGTTGGAATCGTTAGGATTGCAGTTTCACCGTGGGTTTTCATTGTATGAATTTCCATATAGTTAATCAAATTTGTCTCTCATTCCGGGTAGTGGCATGTAGTCAGAATTATTCACTGTCGTGATACAATTCACTACCTAAATCTAGGTCGGTTCCACCGTCATAGTAACCTATACCCTAAATTAGGTGCATTAAAATCAACCTCTGGGTTTCCACCATTAACCGTACATCACCTTGTTCAAGGGATTTATGAGTTAATGTGAATTTCATTTCTTTTCAACCGTTAATTATTCTTTCAAAGTAATTAAAGGCATCAGATTACCATTAGGGTGATCAGTCATAATGATATAATGGAGAAAACGAAATCATACTACAGATTTAAGAGACAATTTATGAATTACTATGATAAAAACGTCATACAATGATTCCCCGGGCTACTCCCGGTCCTAAAGACAAAGGGGATTAGCCCCGCATGTTCATCTCTGAGCAAGACATGGTGGAAGAAAGGGAAAACATGGGGAAAATGTGGATAAAGTGATGTAAACCCCTGAACGGAGAAGATCTAAGCGTTCCTCGGTGTAGAGTGTGTGATCTACAGCCTTTCGGCGGTGGAAAACGTCTTCTTCGGCTCCCGGAACGATCGAGGCATGCTTCTAGGCTCCGTTCTCCTCTCCAACTCTCCTCGGGATGTGTGCAGCGGCTAATGACGTGATAGATGGCTCCTGGCCGCCGTCATTAGGTATAAACACCAAGTTAGGTCGCCGAAATATTACCACCGTTGAATTCGGGCCGATCTGAAACAAACACTAATCTGACGACGTCGTTACCATCGACGCGGGTCGATGGTATCGACCCCTTGTGATATCGGCAAGCCTTCCTTCTTCTCTGTCGTCCCACCTGATGCAGATTCGATACCATCGACACCATCGACGTGGGTCGATTGTATCGACCCCTCGTGATATCGGCAAGCCTTCCTTCTTCTCTGTCGTCCCACCTGATGCAGACTCGATACCATCGACGCGGGTTGATGGTATTGACACCTTTAGGCGTCGGTTTTATCACCTTTCCGACACTGAAGTTGTAGAACGTCGATAGTATCGACCTTCGTGTCGATAGTATCGATCGGCTGATTGCTGGCAACCTGAAGGTAACTTGCTACCATCGACGTCCCAGTCGATGGCATCGACACTGCTTGGCTCCTTACGGTTGTCTGCCTATGACTGTGTCGATACTATCGACGGGTGTCGATGGTATCGACAGTTGTATATATGCGTTTTTTCTAAAATTGCAAGACAAAGCCAAATTAGCTGAGATAAAACTCATTATTATAATCATTTATGATCAAAAAGATAAAATATAAGAGACTTGATACTGAAAGAGATTATAGACTAGAGTAAGTGAATTATGCAATATTAACCACCAAAGTGACTAATAAACACCTAAAACACAAGTAAAATAAGTCTATAAATGCAACTCAAAATCCTCACATCAGGTGCATATGTGGCTCGTTCATGGCATAATTCGAACAAACAAGTTTACGGAATTGTTGAGATCAGGTGCCACTTTTCTAATCACATGAAATCGTTTGCATTCTTGATTCAATGTCACCTGTTTTAGTCCGTTGCAGTCAACCCTTTACGACATTGGGGATATTATTAGGTTTTGGGTAGACAAAAAAGTAACTATTTATTCATATTCTCAGCTCTGATGTACTTTATGCGTATCCCAAATGTGAATTCTCAACTAATTCCAAAACAATATGTCATGTCAAATAATATTTATTTTGTTTTTTGTTTTCGGAAGGTACTTCTAGACAAGCTTTGTGGAGGAGGTAGTTGTAGAATTTTATTAATAAAGTGTCTTGTGTGTTCTTTATTATACTCACATTACAGCGAAGTCGGGCATTGAGCATTATATTCCTTCTTAAAAACATGTGCTTGAAAGTGCTATCAATTAGCACGAACACCCAATTGGATTATTCTAGAGATATGATCCAAACATGACCACAAGAAAAAGTTAACGCAGTCAATATTGGTCTGTCGCCCTCATTGACGGACGGCATCTGGTCCCAGGCCTAGTAGTAATACATTGTGCAATGCTCATTATATACATGTAGTTGAAACCAGATTGCATGTTTGACCGCGCACTGAATAAATGAATAATTACACAAACTCTACACCGTGAACTATCGCCGTCTCAAGTTGTGGAGCAACGAGTTACCTACTGCAGAAAAGACTCCCCTGGTCCTCCCGTTCGCCGTGATTGTATCTTCCCCGGAATCATATATGAAAAGCATCCTTCCATGCCACGCATATATATAAGAATTAGGACCAAAAAATATATTTTTTTTTTTAAATTTGTCATGTTTCCAAACGTGACATTTTGAGACCAATATGTCCCTGTGGAAGACAAATCGCACTCTCTAAAATAGTTCAATTAACAAAGGAAATCCATCGTGGACCACACTTCTATTTCCAAATTGGCCCTTTTAGCTACGATGCATGTAGTTAAACCAAAGAAAATTTTGAAGTTGTTTGCATTTCCATGAACACATTGAAAGGTTGTAAATCTTGTAAGCTAGCATTCATAAACTAAAAAACAATAACAACAAAATGCATATGCTTTTCAATTAGAGAAATCAACACCCATCATAAGAATGGACTATTGTTTATTCCATATTAAGAGGTTTAAATCTCTAGAGATCAAGTTAATTCCTCATATGAGACTCATTCTGATCATCAATGAATTGTGCCCAATTAACAATGGTAACAATTGAAGAGGTACCCTTTCGATAATATTAGGGAATCTGTACGCTTTTGGTACCTTCATTGGACTGGAGCAATTTCTATGCATCATTCGGTAATGAAATGCTAACATGGCTAGTTGCCTCTACCAATATTGAGTAAATTGTTGGGATGTTGAAGAACTACGACAAAGATGTCTCTTCCTTGCTAAAATCAAAACAGAGTTAAGTGGGTATTAGGGGATTAATTAGCATGCAAACCTTGAGGTTCACTCATATAGAAGGAAGCAATGAATTTGGTTAGATTCACTCATGTGAACCTTGCCAAGACTCATTGTGTGTAACTTGATCAATATGTAGATGATGAAGTACAACAAGCTCATATTCAGATTTGCAAAGGAGATCGACATATGAAGTTTGATCACATGGTAACCCATGTAAGAAAAATGATAAGGTATTACTACTCGCTATTGAAGATTAATGGTGTGAGCGTGGAATATACGTATAAAAGATGCACTTATGTACATATCAACAAACAAACAATCTTCATTTGAACCCTTAAATATATGCCTTTCCGTAGAGTATATAATGGAAGAATAAGATCTTATACTAGGAGAAATAACAAATAACACTAATATAGTGTAAAATTTAATTGGATTCAAAGAAAATTGGATACAATGACAGTTACAAGTACATGTCACTAGTAGTTAGACCTATATAGAACATTAGATGTGATACGTCATTTATCATAAAAATAGAATGATGGTGCTAAGGATACCAGTGGGGCTGTAGCCTTGTGCGCCTAAGCTCACTTGGTTTGGGAAAGGATTGTGATAAAATTTGCATCACTTGCCCGTGTGTTAAGATTACTTCTTGTGGAACTTGCTTGGCAACAAGTAACGTCTAGAAGGTGTCTTGGCACATCATAAAATGTGTTCTTCTTGTGGGAGATATAGCTAAATTATATTTTCTTTCATTGACTAAATTGTTATGGTGAACGTATGGTTTTTGCTAAATTCTCACCCAGCTCGAATACCCAATTTGGATAATGGCAAAACGATAGGATCACAAAGAAGACGAACAGTCTTTTAATGCGGTCAGTACACAGATCCAACGCTTCATTGATAGACGGAACCTGGTCCCGGACCTAGCGATTCATTGTGCAATGCACGTAATACTGGGAAGCATGCAATTGCAACAAGTGCTGCTTGCATGGTTGACCCCGTACTGGATAAATGATTTGGTACAGAACACTTACAGAATGCACTACAGCTGCACCATCACCATCTCAAATCATTAAGCACATGATATCGATCGGACAAGAGATCATATATCATGAGCCTATCCTATCAGCTCGTCAGCCAAGCATCCAGCCAAACTCATATGGCGAATTTTGGACAATTTTATTCTGAATGGTGAGAGATCTAGCACAGAAAGTGCCCCCCTGCACGTGTACACTCGGTCTATACCGTGCCAAAAGGGAGATCAGGTTAAGACTTAAGACTGTCCTTGGAGAAAACTCAATTATCTCCATGCTACTCAACCTGCACAATTCATATTGCACAGACCTCCAATTGAAAAGATTTAACTTTACAAGCTCACACTTTGCAATTCCTTTACACCAAGCAAACAAGCCCCAAGTGAATACCGAAACCATGAAGGACTTGCCGGTGGAATTTGGGTCTGAGATTGTGTTAAAAGATGAAGAAACAGCCCAATGTACATCTAGTATCAGCGTAGAGACTAGTGGGTACATAGGGTGTTAAAATTCCGGCTTCGTGTCTTGGGTTGCACACGTGCAGGTTTATATAAATTCTTGTCAACGTAGAATTGACATGAACCACAAACTTTTTAAACTTACTGCTAAATCAAGAACTATACCCAATATTGTAACATAGAAGCCGAGCCATGACTATAATTATACATACTTATTCAAATAGTTATCTTATACACATTATAATAATTCATAAGTAATCAGATATTCGTTGATAAAAGGTATCTTACGCGTATTTTAAAGTGCTCGATTAATAAAAGTAAAAAATAAGTGTTATTTGAGCCGTCATCTAAATCTAAATTACTAACTTGTCTCCACTTCAATTCAAAATCAACTATTATACGCAAAGCCAACTTAGATTGACAAGACCCAAATTCAGACCACAATTTTCTTTTCTAAATCGATCAAGTCCTCAAGTTCAGGCGTAATTTTGTAACGTCAAAGATATGTCTAAGAAACGGCAGTATCCATACGAAAATTTCAATCTACGCCATGCCAATGAGGGTGGATCCATGCAGACCTCGTAATGACTTGGAGCCAAATAAGACAGGTAGTGTCTATATGAGCCAGCCATCACCCAATCTCATTGCTAATTCTACACATATCAACTATTCTGTGTTGTGAACTTGATCGTTTACGCTTACTACACAAAAGGACAACGACGACAGCTACAACCGACCAGTATCTGATTTTTACCTAGGCTTCCTTCGGTTCAGCTACAAAACAACTCGTTCAGTTGGTTCCCACTGTTTTTTGTAACTGAAAGTGTTTGTTTGAGTGTGATTTAAACCACGATAAAGAAATTGTATAAAACTATTTATTACTTGAATCCTAACTCCAAACGACTACAACGTCAGTCCCTACAAGATATTATAAAAGTACAGACGCGGAAGTGTAAGAGCTCAGCATACATTAACAAATAACAAGTTGAAAACGTCAATATAATCTCAACACAATTGACAAGATATATTATACATCATTCTTCATTACAAGATTTCAGTTACATATTGAAGAGTACAATTAAACAAGTCTACTCATGAACACTAGTTAGGATCTTACAACAAGTGCACTTGGATATAGCTCACCAAGACAATCAACTCTTAGCCATCTTTGAACCTAAAATATACATGAAACAAGCGGGTCAACACATTAGATGTTGAGTACATAACAGAAAGATACATATATAACTTGAAAAGAGTTGTATAAGTAAACAAACAAGAAAAAACAAGTTAATTGCTTAGTAAAACTAAATCCCATAATTTATGTCATCTTACTCTATTTATACCAACAATATCATGCATCATAAGGTCTTTGACTATTTTGCATCGAAAGATTCGGTAAGGATGCTCAAGATTAGCTGACTCTTTTCTACATGAGGGACCTCAAGGCCATCACCAAGAGCTAACTATATTTCTACATAAGTGACTTCAATGGCTAAAGTCATAGAGCAAAACCATATATATATATATATATATATATATATATATATATATATATATATATATATATATATATGGGCCCATCTTTATTGCCCACGCGGGTAGCTACCCGCCCACCCTTCCCATCACTTTTTTTTTAAAAAAAATTCACAATTGTAGAGGACTATTTTGTCTAGCTCTCCAATAAATTTTGGTCAAAAATAATATCATTTGCCCCTCCAAAATCAAAAAAACCATCCTTATATATATCTACTGTATATTTTATACAGAGTTACTTTTTTGGCCAGCAGAGTTACTTTTTTGGCCACCATAGTTATTTTTTTGATAGCAGACTTACTTTTTTGGCTAGAAGAGTTACTTTTTTTACTGCAGGGTAGTGAAAATCCAAGTTACCCGCGCGGGCAACGAATGAACGCCCTATATATATATATATATATATATATATATATACACACACACACACACACACACACACACACACATATATATATATATATATATATATATATATATATATATATATATATATATATATATACATATACACATATATAATACACACATATATATATATACACACACACACACACACACACACACACACACATATATATATATATATATATATATATATATATATATATATATATATATATATATATATATATATATATATATACATAGATATACACATATACATATACATATATATACATATATACATATACATATATATATACATATATATACTATATACATACACACACACACACACACACACACACACACATATATATATATATATATATATATATATATATATATATATATATATATATATATATATATATATATATATATATATATATATATATATATATATATATATATATATATAAAGGGTATGTATTGGATGCCCGTGTGAGTAGCCAAGTTAATTACCCGTGCATTGATACACGGTGGCATGATGAGTAATTAAATCGAACTCCATTACGGTTGCATGGTAGCGGTGGAATCTATTGTAATTACACATATTTCGTTTACATATGCATGGAGTAGCGGTGGCACATATTGTAATTAAGCAGAAATCAACTACGTATTACATGGAACACAGTGGTAGTATTTTTTAATTCAACATCCTTTACTAGGGCATGTGCATGATTCCACTATTTGTAGCTAGATGACAATGAATTATGAGTGCATGCAATAGTGGAAAAGATAGCTAGAGACATTGAGGCATACATTTTTGGTGAATAAAAAATTAATTGAGGATAAGAGCTTTAATCATTTTGAACACATGTTCATCGTTGACTCATAATTAGGATATGTTCTATGTAGTCGTCATCTACATAATATGCATATAGTTCTTGATACAGTCAGGTTGTATTACAAGATGTGAACCTTGGTTACATTATTTTCATTCTCATTACAATTTATTTATTCGTATTACATATTTTTCCTTCTTATTACAATTTATTTTGTACTGAAGTTTATTCTCATAAATTTTTGTTTAACACCTTGTGGGTCATCTATTATATCATCAAACATCTACATTAGTTACAATTTTATCCTCCTTATGGTAATTGTCTTTGCTCAAGTCTTTTTACCAAATATTAAACATGGTTGTATTTTCAATTTGCAAAACAATATTATAATATTTAGGATGATAAGCTTACCATTTTGCATGTGAAGTTCTTAAACCTACAGATTCTTTTCTTGTCTTGTGTTCACATAGAATTCTCTAGTTATCAAATCTTGATTTTTATTGTAAATGCTAAATGTAAATTTTAATGCCTTAATGTAGTAAGAAAGTGTCATATATAATATGGACAGTCAAATTATAATAGGCAAGGGTCAACCGTAATGTAGGTGACAATTTTGTAATATAGATATTTATCTTGTAATAAGCAAGTGTCATTTTTAATATGGATAGTCACATTGTAATAGGCAAGAGCCAACCATAAGTAGGTCACAGTTTGGTAATATGGATACTCATGTTGTAATAAAAAAGCTTCATATGTAATATGGACAATCACATTGTAATAGGCAAAAGCCAACTGTAATGTATGTGACAATTTTGTAATATGGATACTCATATTGTAATAAGTAAGTGTCATCTGTAATATGGATAGTCACATTGTAATAGGCAAGAGCCAATCATAATATAGGTGACTGTTTTATAATATGGATACTCATATTGTAATAAGCAAGTGTCATCTGTAATTGTATGGGTTGACAGAGACCTCATGGTTGTGGTCATGGTGGTCGACGATGTGGTTTGCACAATAGTTTGACCAGTCAGGCAGTGAGCAGATCGACGATTCGGCAGGGACAAGCATAGTACTAAGGAGGATTTGTAGGGGATGGAAGAAAAGGCAAGGAAGGCGTTGGTAGGAAGAGAGGTATTTAGAGGCCCTGAGTAAAAATCTAAAGAACCTATTACGCCATGTATTGGGTTGTGGGTATGCCTAGTTTAGTGGTGGGTTCAACTCCACCAAAGACTTACAACACTAAGTTTCTACAATTTGCACTCGTCGTAGTGCTTTTAGAGAGTACATCAGTGTTGAATAACTTATAATATCCATCCTTCAAGAACTTAAGCATGTGCACGTAATAAAGAACCTTGACTTATTTGCCTTATTATTACTAATACTTCATTGTTGATCTAGTTCCTTAGCTTGCGTAAGAACCTTCCTTTGTCCTCCATGGCAACACGAATCACGTGCTCGTGAACTCCTAACTTTTCTCGACAACCAACTTCTTCAAGTTCACATAGACGTACTTTTTGTTGAAACCTGTCTGTAAAGATAATTGATATATTGTAACGAGAAAATAGAATATGTAATGAGAAGAA